>CALYLW010000473.1:539316-906816 GCA_944989445.1 Ampullaceana balthica | reverse complement strand
CCTCTAAATTGTTTTTTTGTTGTTGTTTTGGTTGTACATTGTATATGGTTTGAGAACACCCAAAATATACATTAAAAAATAAACAATAAAATATAACTTTAAAAAGTAAAACAATGACATTCATGTCCGCAAAACAAAGAAATATGAACCACTTAACTGAGCAAGTGAAACACCACACCTTTGCGTAATGATAATTTATTATTTTCGAACTACTCAAAAAAAAACCCGATTACAGTAAATTATTTTGGTATTCAATTTACAACGTCAAAAACATAAATAGAGTTTATTTTAAATTTTTTTAATGCTTCTTAAATTGTTACATATTATAATTGTAGTCGTTGTTGCATATTATAATTGTAGTCGATATTAAAAGTATGTTATATTTTAGGTATGTAATTATTTTTTGAGAGGGTGGGGGTAAGGGTGGGGGGAGAGGGAGTAAATCTGTGGCACTCCCTCCTGGGGAGCAGTGGCGTCACTAGGGTTGGTGTCATCCAAGGTGGTAAATTAAGGGTGTCACCCCTCAATAATTACCCCATAGACCTCCTCCGAGTCTGCCAGGGCCACACAAAATAAAAAATGGGAATTTAGAGAATTTTACGTTTTGGCGTCACCCCTTGTGATGGTGTCACCCGGTGCGATCCGCACCACCCTCACCTACCTAGTGACGCCTCTGTGTGAGGATTGGTCTAACCCTTTTAATCCCCTTAAAATTAACGGAGCATTTTTCTGCACACTCATCGAAGGCCAACATCAACTTTGAGAATCACTGAATCAGAACACTGGATACAACATTCCTTGTTGAATGAACCGAAGAATATGTGTGGGTGTGGGTCTGTGTGTGTATGTGTGTGTGTGTGTATGTGTGTGTGTGTGTGTGTGGGTGCATGTGTATGGGTGTGTGTGTGTGTGGGTGCGTGTGTGTGTGTGGGTGGGTGCGTGTGTATGTGGGTGCGTGTGTATGTGGGTGCGTGGGTATGTGGGTGCGTGTGTATGTGGGTGTGTGTGTGGGTGGGTGGGTGCGTGTGTAAGTGGGTGCGTGGGTATGTGGGTGCGTGTGTAAGTGGGTGCGTGTGTATGTGGGTGCGTGTGTATGTGGGTGCGTGTGTATGTGGGTGCGTGTGTATGTGGGTGCATGTGTAAGTGGGTGGGTGTATGTGTATGTGGGTGCGTGTGTAAGTGGGTGCATGTGTAAGTGGGTGCGTGTGTATGTGGGTGCGTGTGTAAGTGGGTGCCTGTGTATGTGTGGTCGTGTGTAAGTGGGTGCATGTGTATGTGGGTGCGTGTGTAAGTGGGTGCGTGTGTGTGGGTCCGTGTGTATGTGGGTGCGTGTGTAAGTGGGTGCGTGTGTGTGGGTGCATGTGTAAGTGGGTGCGTGTGTAAGTGGGTGCATGTGTGTTTGGGTGCGTGTGTGTGGGGGGTGCATGTGTAAGTGGGTGCATGTGTAAGTGGGTGCATGTGTAAGTGGGTGCATGTGTAAGTGGGTGCGTGTGTGTGGGTGCGTGTGTATGTGGGTGCGTGTGTGTGGGTGCATGTGTAAGTGGGTGCGTGTGTAAGTGGGTGCATGTGTGTTTGGGTGCATGTGTAAGTGGGTGCATGTGTAAGTGGGTGCATGTGTAAGTGGGTGCATGTGTAAGTGGGTGCGTGTGTGTGGGTGCGTGTGTATGTGGGTGCGTGTGTAAGTGGGTGCATGTGTAAGTAGGTGCATGTGTATGTGGGTGCATGTGTAAGTGGGTGCGTGTGTATGTGGGTGCATGTGTAAGTGGGTGCGTGTGTGTGGGTGCGTGTGTATGTGGTTGCGTGTGTATGTGGGTGCAAGTTGTAAGTGGGTGCATGTGTAAGTGGGTGCGTGGGTATGTGGGTGGGTGTGGGTGCATGTGTGTGGGTGCGTGTGTGTGGGTGCGTGTATATGTGGGTGCATGTGTAAGCGGGTGCGTGTGTGTGGGTGCGTGTGTATGTGGGTGCATGTGTAAGTGGGTGCGTGTGTGTTGGGGTGTGTGTGGGTGCGTGTGTATGTGAGTGCATGTTTGTGTGCGTGTGTATGTGGCTGCGTGTGTTGCGGTAATGGTTGACAACTTATTCGTGTCTGTTGTCTAAAACATAAATCATGAATGGAATTTTTTTATAACACGATAAACACGGATTCTCAAACAATGAATGTGCTGGCCACTGTTTAACGTGATATATACGGTAAGGTTGTAGGTCAAGAGTAAAGATACGATGTGAGCATATGTCACGATATTATGTCAAGTGTACATAAAACTACCATGTGTGTTATATGGCGTGCAGATAGTGGGTGTTATATAGCGTGCAGATAGTGTGTGTTATATGGCGTGCAGATGGTGTGTGTTATATGGCGTGCAGATAGTGTGTGTTATATGGCGTGCAGATAGTGTGTGTTATATGGCGTGCAGATAGTGTGTGTTATATGGCGTGCAGATAGTGTGTGTTATATGGCGTGCAGATTGTGTGTGTTATATGGCGTGCAGATAAGTTGTGATATATGGCGTGCAGATGGTGTGCGTTATATGGCGTGCAGATAGTGTGTGTTATATGGCGTGCAGATTGTGTGTGTTATATGGCGTGCAGATAGTGTGTTTTATATTTTGCGTGCAGATAGTGTGTTTTATATGGCGTGCAGATTGTGTGTGTTGTATGGCGTGCAGATAGTGTGTGATATATGGCGTGCAGATAGTGGGTGTTATATGGCGTGCAGATAGTGTGTGTTATATGGCGTGCAGATAGTGTGTGTTATATGGCGTGCAGATGGTGTGTGTTATATGGCGTGCAGATGGTGTGTGTTATATGGCGTGCAGATGGTGTGTGTTATATGGCGTGCAGATAGTGTGTGTTATATGGCGTGTAGATAGTGTGTGTTATATGACGTGCAGATTGTGTGTGTTATATGGCGTGCAGATTGTGTGTGTTATATGGCGTGCAGATAGTGTGTGTTATATGGCGTGCAGATAGTGTGTGTTATATGGCGTGCAGATGGTGTGTGTTATATGGCGTGCAGATAGTGTGTGTTATATGGCGTGCAGATAGTGTGTGTTATATGGCGTGCAGATAGTGTGTTTTATATGGCGTGCAGATAGTGTGTGTAAATATGATGTATCGTCCATTTTATGTTTGATGTGTAGATATCACCACCACGAATGGATATGATGTTTAAATTAGAAATATGATTTATAGACAAGATGTATAAATGTGATTTTTATCAATAATCTAGAGATAATGATGTATATATGGTTAGTGTTGATGATTTATAGATAAACATGTATAGATGTGATGTGTAAATGAAGATATGTGAAGTGTGTTGTTGCATACGATAAGTGCTATAGAGCGAGACCAGCTGTGTGAGGTCAATTCTAACGTCTGGTAGATAAGTCAAAATGACACAGACTGACACACCTTGAGTGCATCGCCTTTGTGCTCCGGTGTGCAACTAAGAACGCCCCCCCCCACACACACACAAAAGCTTCATGGTTGACTGAATCCGTTTTAAATCGTGGGTGTCAAGCAATACTAACTTGTCCACACACGTGCAATGTGTGCTGCATGGTGTAGACTTTTTATACGAATGATTATGTGTTTGGTGACGATCTCTCTCTCCCCCCTTCTCTCTCTCTCCCCTTCTCTCTCTCTCCCCTTATCTCTCTCTCTCCCCCTTCTCTCTCTCTCCCTCTCCCCCCTCTCTCTCTCTCCCTTCTATCTCTCTCTCCCTCCCCCCTCTCTCTCTCTCTCCCCTTCTCTCTCTCTCCCTCCCCCTCTCTCTCCCTCCCTCTCTCTCTCTCTCCCCTTCTCTCTCTCTTCCCCCCTCTCTCTCTTTCTCTCCCCTTCTCTCTCTCCCTTCTCTATCTCTCCTCTCTCTCCCCCTCTCTCTTACTCTCCCCTTCTCTCTCTCCCCTTCTCTTTCTCTCTCTCTCTCCCTTTCTCTCTCTCTCCCTCTCCCCTCTCTCTCTCCCCTTCTATCTCTCTCCCTCCCCCCCTTTCTCTCTCCCCCTCTCTCTCCCTCCCCTTCTCTGTCTCTCCCCTTCTCTCTCTCCCTCCCCCTCTCTCTCTCCCCTTCTCTCTCTCTGTATATTTTCTGGGTTGGGGGGCCCCACCCCCTGCTAGATTGCCAGACTGTGTTGCCCGGGGCACCCTCTTTCTTGTACCCTTTCGGGTGCTGCTGAGCAGGTGCTGCCCATGAGGGCTCTGCCCTTTGGTGCAAACGAATTTATTTATCCATTTATTGGCATATTTTGGTTACCGTTATAACTATGTGGGGTGTCAAGACTGGAATTAATTTTCGCAGGGTTCTCTTATTAGAAATATTAATATAAGTATCATAGAAATTATAGTACATTTAAATATTTATGGTGTTGGTGTCAGGCGGCAGGGATACTCTTAAATTAAATTGTAAAATTTATTGCTTTAATAAACTACTAATTATAATAAATACCGTTTATTAAAAAATAATGAAATATGTCATTGTTGGAAAAAATAAATAAATTCAACTCTCTCGAAATTTCTCTCTCCACCCTTTAAAATTCGTTGTTTATAAATTCTTTTTTTTATGTATATTTTTGTATGCACCCGTTTCTTACTTTCAAAAGAGAACTGTTTTCATTTGTTCATTCCTTCACGTTTCACGTTAGTGTTTGTGCGATGGTGACGGCTGAGAAACTGCGTTCAGCTACCATAGAGACCTCTCTCTGCGGGGTAATATGTTGACATCTTTATAAAAACAGATCTGCTGTTGAGATGGCACCAATATACGGTGAACGAAAAGAAATGAATTGACTTGACAGTGGCTCATAGTCGCCCGTCATTGTTTGAATCTGATACATCATGACGTCAGTCATTGATTCCATCTGTCACCTGTAACTGCTACCGTTGATTTCAGTCATTGATTCCATCTGTCACCTGTCACTGCTACCGTTGACTTCTGTCACTGCTACCGTTGACGTCTGTCACTGTTACCGTTGACGTCTGTCACTGCTACCGTTGACTTCTGTCACTGCTACCGTTGACTTCTGTCACTGCTACCGTTGACTTCTGTCACTGCTACCGTTGACGTCTGTCACTGTTACCGTTGACTTCTGTCACTGCTACCGTTGACTTCTGTCACTGTTACCGTTGACTTCTGTCACTGCTACCGTTGACTTCTGTCACTGCTACCGTTGACATCTGTCGCTGCTACCGTTGACGTCTGTCACTGCTACCGTTGACGCCTGTCACTGCTACCGTTGACGTCTGTCACTGCTACCGTTGACGTCTGTCATCAATTATTTTTTCTCCGATTTGACAAAACCAACATCTCAGAGAGTTCTGACAGTGATGTCTTCAATGCTATACAGCAAAAACCCAATGGAGTGTAGACTTGTTTTTAGCTAAATAAAATCAATTGTAAGTGCAGAAAGGTTCAAATATGCGTCTATTTAGGTCAAGATGATTCTTTTGTGGTTTTTCATGAATATGTATTTACGTCTAGGTCAAAGTGACCGCTTTAGATGGGTTTCCCCGCCATCTGCTTGTTCGGGAGTGTCGAAATCAATCGCTGAGCGGAATAGGCTGCGTGCGAAGATGTATAAACATTCAATACTCGGGAAAATTTCACTAAACGTTTGAATAATAAAAATAAATCTAATTGAAGCTTAAGCCATTCTTTGTCCGCCCTTCTGCCACTCTGACAGAGCTGGGTGTGATTGGCGTCTCTTCTTGGCTACAAGTTCGTTTACGTTGGGGGTAATATTCTATGGAATTGAGGTTACCATGGTAATGCTGGCATGTTTTTATCACTTATTTGACTCCTGGGCTCCTGGGTGGTGTCAGTGGTGTTCTATTAATCTTAATAAGAAAACCGATGCTTATTCAAATATGTGACTCTAGTTGTGACCCTAGTTTGTGTCACAAATATAAAATGCAGTTAAATGAAAGTTTAATTCCTTAATTAGACTTACTAAACTACATTTCTTTTGTCTTTCAGATTAGGAAAGAATTTCCAATTGACCTGTGCACAAGTATATAGATCTGACTTGACCGAGTGCATGTTGGACTGAGGACATTTTACTTGACTGAGACGCAAGCCACTGAGTTCATTGCGTGGACTGTTATATGGTGAATTGACCCATCGGTTCATTCAGATGACGGGGCGGTGAAGGGGACACGTGTAGGGGACACCATGGCTGACAGACTTTGACGGCGAGCCCGGCGTAATAACCTGTGGATGATGGATTCGGGAGATGAAGAACCCGCGCCCCTTGGACCAAATGCCACGCCCCTTGGATCGGGAGCCACGCCCATCGAATCGGAAGCCACGCCCATCGAATCGGAAGCCACGCCCCTCAGACCAGACGACACGAGTCTCGGACCAGACACAACGCCCCACATAATCAGCACCCCGTCCCTCAACCCAGGCACGCCGCATCTCGAACAAGAGACCACGCCCCATGCAGTAGAAACCCCTCTTCTCGAAGTGAACACGCCCACCCCTGAACCAAACAGTCTAATGTGTAAAGATGAGAGCATTAGCCAGGAGCCATATTCTATGGAACTGACATCGGATGGTCGAGATGAAATGCTGGACAAAGTTTCCAGGTATGTTGAAATGTTAGACGTCAATATTGGACAGGAAATAATTGAATATTGGACAGGTAATAATTGAATATTGGACAGGTAATAATTGAATATTGGACAGGTAATAATTGAATATTGGACAGGTAATAATTGAATATTGGACAGGTAATAATTGAATTTTGGACAGGTAATAATTGAATATTGGAAAGGCAGGGCCGCCGCCAGGGGGTGAATCCAGGAATTTATTCAGGGGCCCCAACGGAAGGGGGGGGGGCCCGTCAGCCACGCTTGATTTTTTTTAATGCTGATGATGTGCGCGTAGATATATATTTGGACAATTATTCAAGTGACCTGTAACGAAACAGTTTTTAAAATTTAGCTTACACCGAAAATTGACGGAAAAACGTTTCTGCACAATCAAAATGAACTGTTCGCTAAAGGTGTTCCTCGGAATACGTGTTTTACTTCACAGTTTTCTAAAAATAAAACAATTTAGTCATCAAATACGTCACATATATGTCTTCCGGTGACTCTTTCGATTTTGTGAGTGGATGTAAACATTGGAATATTTTTACTTCCCTTTTACGACCCGGTAAGCTGTAAATGTCTTAAATACTTTTTTGTTTGCTTGTAGTTATTGAAACCTTCAAAATTAGTTAAGCATTGTATTTGATTGATTAAAAACATCAACATTGTAAGTTTACACTTTGCTGGGAACTGTTAGAAGTTCCAAAACGTCATCACCACCTAATGTCATAAACAAATTGGTTTCACTGATCGTTTTTTTCTTCGTTGTTTTCATGGGGTTCCCGTTGTTTTCATGGGGTTCCCGTTGTTTTAGTGGTGTTCCCGTTGTTTTCATGGGGTTCCGGTTGTTTTCATGGGGTTCCGGTTGTTTTCATGATGTTCCCGTTGTTTTCATGGGGTTCTCGTTGTTTTCATGGGGTTCCGCTTGTTTTCATGGGGTTCCGGTTGTTTTCATGGGGTTCCGGTTGTTTTCATGGGGTTCCGGTTGTTTTCATGGGGTTCCCGTTATTTTCATGGGGTTCCGGTTGTTTTCATGGGGTTCCGGTTGTTTTCATGGGGTTCCGGTCTTTTTCATGGGGATTCCGGTTGTTTTCATGGGGTTCCGGTTGTTTTCATGGGGTTCCGGTTGTTTTCATTGTGTTCCCGTTGTTTTCATGGGGTTCCGGTTGTTTTCATGGGGTTCCGGTTGTTTTCATGGGTTCCGGTTGTTTTCATGGGGTTCCCGTTATTTTCATGGGGTTCCGGTTGTTTTCATGGGGTTCCGGTTGTTTTCATGGGGTTCCGGTTGTTTTCATGGGGTTCCGGTTGTTTTCATGGGGTTCCGGTTGTTTTCATGGGGTTCCGGTTGTTTTTATGGGGTTCCAGTTGTTTTCATGGGGTTCCGGTTGTTTTCATGATGTTCCCGTTGTTTTCATGGGGTTCCCGTTGTTTTCATGGGGTTCCCGTTGTTTTAGTGGTGTTCCCGTTGTTTTCATGGGGTTCCGGTTGTTTTCATGGGGTTCCGGTTGTTTTCATGGGGTTCCGGTTGTTTTCATGGGGTTCCCGTTTTTTTGATGGGGTTCCGGTTGTTTTTATGGGGTTCCGGTTGTTTTCATGGGGTTCCGGTTGTTTTCATGATGTTCCCGTTGTTTTCATGGGGTTCCCGTTGTTTTCATGGGGTTCCGGTTGTTTTCATGGGGTTCCGGTTGTTTTCATGGGGTTCCGGTTGTTTTCAAGGGGTTCCGGTTGTTTTCATGGGGTTCCCGTTATTTTCATGGGGTTCCGGTTGTTTTCATGGGGTTCCGGTTGTTTTCATGGGGTTCCGGTCTTTTTCATGGGGGTTCCGGTTGTTTTCATGGGGTTCCGGTTGTTTTCATGGGGTTCCGGTTGTTTTCATTGTGTTCCCGTTGTTTTCATGGGGTTCCGGTTGTTTTCATGGGGTTCCGGTTGTTTTCATGGGGTTCCGGTTGTTTTCATGGGGTTCCCGTTATTTTCATGGGCTTCCGGTTGTTTTCATGGGGTTCCGGTCGTTTTCATGGGGTTCCGGTTGTTTTCATGGGGTTCCGGTTGTTTTCATGGGGTTCCCGTTTTTTGATGGGGTTCCAGTTGTTTTTATGGGGTTCCAGTTGTTTTCATGGGGTTCCGGTTGTTTTCATGATGTTCCCGTTGTTTTCATGGGGTTCCCGTTGTTTTCATGGGGTTCCCGTTGTTTTAGTGGTGTTCCCGTTGTTTTCATGGGGTTCCGGTTGTTTTCATGGGGTTCCGGTTGTTTTCATGGGGTTCCGGTTGTTTTCATGGGGTTCCCGTTTTTTTGATGGGGTTCCGGTTGTTTTTATGGGGTTCCGGTTGTTTTCATGGGGTTCCGGTTGTTTTCATGATGTTCCCGTTGTTTTCATGGGGTTCCCGTTGTTTTCATGGGGTTCCGGTTGTTTTCATGGGGTTCCGGTTGTTTTCATGGGGTTCCGGTTGTTTTCATGGGGTTCCGGTTGTTTTCATGGGGTTCCCGTTATTTTCATGGGGTTCCGGTTGTTTTCATGGGGTTCCGGTTGTTTTCATGGGGTTCCGGTCTTTTTCATGGGGGTTCCGGTTGTTTTCATGGGGTTCCGGTTGTTTTCATGGGGTTCCGGTTGTTTTCATTGTGTTCCCGTTGTTTTCATGGGGTTCCGGTTGTTTTCATGGGGTTCCGGTTGTTTTCATGGGGTTCCGGTTGTTTTCATGGGGTTCCCGTTATTTTCATGGGGTTCCGGTTGTTTTCATGGGGTTCCGGTTGTTTTCATGGGGTTCCGGTTGTTTTCATGGGGTTCCCGTTTTTTTGATGGGGTTCCGGTTGTTTTTATGGGGTTCCAGTTGTTTTCATGGGGTTCCGTTGTTTTCATGGGGTTCCCGTTGTTTTCATATGGTTCCGGTTGTTTTCATGGGGTTCGGGTTGTTTTCATGGGGTTCGGGTTGTTTTCATGGGGTTCCCGTTATTTTCATGGGGTTCCGGTTGTTTTCATGGGGTTCCGGTTGTTTTCATGGGGTTCCGGTTGTTTTCATGGGGTTCCGGTTGTTTTCATGGGGTTCCGGTTGTTTTCATGGGGTTCCCGTTATTTTCATGGGGTTCCGGTTGTTTTCATGGGGTTCCGGTTAAGATTCTCAATCATTTTTCAATCTCTTAACATCGAACTAATTTAAAATAAACTATTAAAATTTTTGTAACATATTGTACAAAAAAATAATATGATTACAAACTTTAAATTTCAATCTTGAATATTATTAAATGCAGGGTCGGCTCTAGGGAATCGGAGGCCCTAGGCGAAGTGAATTTGGTGGCCCTAAATGTAATAGAAAGATAGATAATAAATGCGGAAATAATAAAATTACACAATTTATTTAAAAACTACCAGTATTAATATTGAAATCAACAAATAACTGAAATTGTACAAACATATTTGTGCAGATGTCATAAACCTTCAATGAAAATAAACTTTTCGTGATTTTATGGCAGCAATAAATTGTGAATAATCCAGAGACTGGGCGCTATCTCGTTGGATGGATATCATTACCAGACTGTTCAGGCGTTCTTGCGTTATAGTCGTTCTCAAATAGTTTTTAAAAAAATTAATTTTAACTTGGAAAAACTTCTTTTCCCCGATGCAACAGTAATCAGAATCGTCAATGCTATACGAAGGGCTATAGCGACATTTGGAACAGCAGTATTCAAACCATGATCATAAATAAAACGTAAAGCATCAAGAGAAGACGAAACCGTGTCTGGAACAATGTTGGAAATCATTTGCAATTCGCTGCATAAATCCTTCGGATCAATATCCGAACCAGATGCAGCGGTGAGTGCAATATTCAAATCCATGCAAAATTTCATCAAATCGTTTTGGTCGAATTCAGCAATTTTTTTGATGTTGTACAGAAATCCCAAAAAGACCAAAGTTTAGTTACATTTGCTCAAAACGTGCAGTTAATGACAACACTGCTTGATCTAACAAAACATTTAAAAATTCCACTCGATATTTTTTTCTTTTGAATCTGTCAAATGATTCATCTATGCTTTCATAGTCGAACTGTTTGTGCACTTTCCGTCGTCTCAAATTTTTGCAGCTGGAAATATGATTTCATCTGGTTCCATCTCTAATTCTTGAGCCAATTGTCTTAAAAGAAATTTGAGCGGACACAAATCCATTTTCTTTTTCCTTTTCATGAACTCGGTTGCACTATTTATACATTCCAGTGCAATGTCAAATTGCATCTCTTTCGATTGCATCAATTTCTGATCCTATTCATTTGAAACAATAAATTGTACCAGATGACTAAAGTTACCAGAAATTGATTTTTTTAAAGTTGTTTCCCCAATCCAGTTGCTTCGGTCCTTGATTTAGGATTCTTGGCATTTTCAGACACTTCCACCAATGCATCGTAGACTGCTGCTGTTTGATAACGAACATATTTAACAGTATCGATCCTGCATTTCCAGGGTGTATCGGAAATAGGCTTTACTGTCAGATTTTTTACATGAGTTTTCAAGATCTTCCATCACTGTGTTGAAGCACGAAACGAAACATAAATTTGATGCAAAACTCCAACGAGTATCGTTGCAACCACTGAAGATTTCCCCATGTCTCCAAGAATTAGAGTGAAACTGTGACATCCAAATGGCACATAAAATGATTTCGGATTCAGTACAAGTAGACGTTTTTGTACACCACGATTTCAGACTTTCATATTCGCTCCATTATAATATCCTTGGCCTCTGCAGTTCTGGAAACATAAATTCTGATCTTCAAGCTTTTTTAAGCATGCTTCCGCGCGACCTAAACCAGTGCTGTCGTCGATGGCCATGAATCCCACAAAATATTCATTGATTTCTACTGGCGTACTCACAATGTTGCATATTCGCAAAATCCTAGTCATTTGCTCTTGGTGACATTATTTATAATTATTTTTAAGGCGCATCACCGATCAGATTAATTACCTCACTTTTAATTCATTTGCCCAAGTCATGGTCATGAATTTCTTAGTTTTTTAAACGTCGTAAATGCTCTTCTAGGCATGAATCGTACTTTCCGAACAATTCAACCAATCCCAAAAAATGTCCATTGTCTGGTTGAAACAATCGATCCACAGTGCCAAGAATTGGTAAATTCCGCTTTGCAAGAAACTGAAGAATTTAAATGATTCTTTTTAAAATAACATTGTTCCAGTGTTTAGTTATTTTGCACAAGTTTTTGTGTTTCCTTGTCAATTGTCTTTCATTCCTTCAACCGATTTTCATGTTTAATCCAAGCACCGATAGCACGTATGTGCTACGTGTACGATTCATGATCAGCTAGAAGACTGGACATGATTTTCCAATCACTATTTACTTCTTATCGACTTATTTAATAAATTGTCAGTATTGAAGAGATGATAAAAACCGAACATATCAAAAAAAATATTTTAAATATTTTTAAAAAATTAGCAATGCCAGACTACTAACATAATAATGTCTCATACACTTTGTTTAGCTATTGTCGTTGCTAAAATAATATTTTTTATAAAGTATCAGGTTAGTTTTTAATAATGTTGTAAATCAGAATGTGATTGTCATCTGAAAATTTGGTGCAATTATCTTTAAAAATAAAAGTTATTGGCAAAATGGGTGAAAAGTTTAAAAAATGGATAACACATTTTTTTAAAAAAGTAAAATATATAGCTTATCTAAATATAAGGGTTTTTAAAAAATATTTTAAAAATACAATAACTCGACTTCTGTTCAAGATAGAAAGATATAATTGGTGTTTTTAGAAAGCTTAGAGCTAACCCTTTAAAATGATATATGTTTTAGAGCAGGGGTTCCCAACCAATGGGTCGCGACCCCCAAGGGGGTCGCAACTGATTTTCTGGGGTCTTCAACTGTAATGCAAATTTGCTATATTTTGTAAAAACTTTTTTGAAAATTACTTATTTAAATTTCATGGGGGTCGCGGGTCACATAGCTTTTATAAAAAGGGGTCGCCACCCAAAACAGGTTAGAGTATTATGACAAGATTTACATTTCTTGGCAATGTGCCTACAAGGTTAGTTGAGATAACATCTTTCTAAGTAAGTTGTTTCTTATTCCAAAGTTTGAATAATTAACTGTAAAGTTATCATTATTTCACAAACAGATCAAAGTAGAACATAAAATGAATCGAAACAAGCCTGGTTCTCAAAATTGACGGTAAAAGAAACACAGGGAGAAACGGGAAAAGCAATTGAAATCCAAAAATTTAATTGCCCAATTTTTTTAACACAGCGCTCTCCTAAACCTTCTCTGCTAAATCTGAAGATATTTCCTTTCCATCAACATTCCGCCAGGAATTGCCACATACTGATATAGTCAGTATGTTAGTGTATAAATACAGAATCCTACCTTACCATACTGATTCTACACCATTTAGATAACCCAAATAGTTAGGCTGGGGCGCGGTGGTCTAGCGGTAGCGCGCTGCACCGTCGAACCGAGGCAAAAAGATAATCACGGGCTCTAGCCTCGGTGCTGGCAAGGCGGGGGCAATGTGCTAGCCAAATAATACCTTGCTCGTTAGAGGTGGCTTAATGAAACTTTTGAACGCTACTTCACTTGCCCCATAGGCCGTCATGGTCTGAAAAGGGGTTATTATTATTTATTAATAGTTAGGCTAGAACGTATTTAAATAAATAACCAGATGCTACTCATAATCATTGCATTGATATAATTGTACCGTTTTAAGTAACCCGTTGAATAGGCCTATCTCATTAATGTATTATTTCAATCCCGCCATCTGCTTTCGCTTCTCTCCTACTTGCATTCAAACTTTTATTTGTGAGAAAGTTCAACTCACCAAGTATGATATTGGTATTCATAAATGCAGCAAGGATTGTTGCTGTCGGATAAGCTACATTTCGGTCACCGGTCATTCTATATACATATTTCAAGGTTTTTGGCGTATGGGGACCTGGGAAAAAGGCTTCAGGCATGAGGTGGAGCCCAGAGGGGCCCACACGTACCCAGTTGTCATGGGCCCAAACATTTCTGGCGGCGGCCCTGGGACAGGTAATAACTGAATATTGGATACGTAATAACTGAATATTGGATAAGTAATAATTGAATATAGGATAGGTAATAATTAAATATTATATAGGTCATAATTAAATATTGGATTGGTAATAATTGGATAGCCAATTTCGCCATGTAAATATTTAACAGACAAATATTTGACATCATGTCCCTTAACCCGTGGGTGGGACGTTGGGACAACATCCCCATTAGTTACGGTCCTGTACTGTCCATTTGGGAGTCGATGAACGTTAGGCCGGTCCATTTCTTGATGTCGTCCTCCCATCTCTTCTTTCTCCTGCCTCTTTTTCTTCCTTTCTGCAACGTACCTTGCAATACGGTGTTTGCGAGACATCTATACAGTGGCGTAGCTAGGGGGGGTGGTGGGGGCAGTCCGCCCCGGGCGGCACTCATTTAGGGGCGGCATTTGTGGGCATTTGAAAAGTACAAACATTTCCGACAACCGCCCTTTTTCTTTTGAAGGTGGAAAACCAAGGTGAAAAAAAAATATTCGTAATTTCGAGTCTTAATTAACGGTTTCGCACAACATTTGTTTCATTACATAGTAGATATTATACCTAACGCAAAAACGTTCAAAAAATTTTTATCGCTCAAAAACGTATCAATTTGTTTGGAAAACTAAGCGGTATAAGTCACAGATGACGCTTTTATAAGAAAATTACCCAAAAACACATCACCGCTGGGCCGAATAATGTGTGCTATTAATATCGCCACGACAGTTTTTACGTGGAATTTCGACATTCGCAGAATGATGCGCAAACAAGTACTTACATGGCATGGTGGTTCAAATATTGTGTTTAACTTGCAAGTAGTAATTTATATTACTGCTTCAGTTTTCGGTAAATTATTGTAAGGTAAGTTATTAAAAATTAAATTTATTTCGTTTTTTTTGCATTAAAGTAGCACAAATAGTTTGTGTTTTTCATTAAAATACGGTTATTCATTAAGCCAGTTAGTCCTATCCAATTAAATTAATAGTTATGTGTAAATAATTTGAATTCGTCTATTTTATGGAAAATTATGAAGATTTATGACAAGAATATGTAAATATTCAAATTTCTCCGTTAATAAACTCCACAACAGGCATAAATAATTTCGAAAAAGACATTCTTTAAACTTTCAAGCGTCTTGGAAAAATTGACATCTGAAGAAGTAACTAGGAAAACGAGATCAGATGCTGGAGTTTTACTCAATTCAATGCAATCTTTTTCTCTTCTATGTTATCTAATTTATGGGAACCCGTCATTTTTTAAAATTAATGCAAAGCCATTGCATTGAACAAAGAGATGTGCCAATACAAAATGCTGTTATATCAGCCAAACAATTTGTGAAGAGATGGAGATATCAACTGAACGCCTAGTTAGAAGAAGAAAAAATTTGAGTAGGGAAAATTCAGAAGACGTGGTTCTATCTTTAGAACAAGAAGTACAACTAGAATTTTTTTTATCCATGGATGGAATTATAAAATAAAATAAAATAACGCTTTGATGAGTTGCATGTCCTTGCAAGAAAATATTCGTATATAATACCCTGTAACCTACTAAATGAAGCATTTGAACATCAAATAAATTACTTTATTGACATTGACAGTTCAATATGGAAAGAAAAAAGATCCAGGTTTTTATGGCTGTAACTACACTACAAGAAGAGGCATTATGTTGGAAAACGGGGGGAAAGGCACCCTTGATCTATTAAAATTTATTCAACAGTATAGAGTGGAAAATTATGTACCCAACATTGTAATTTTGTTATGAATTTTATCAACTATTGCTATCAGTGTCTCTAGTTGTGAAAGGAGCTGCTCCAAACTATAGTTGATAAAAATTATCTTCGTTCCACAATGAGCGATTAAAGACAATAAAATCTTGCAATACTGTCCTTAGAACAAGATATTACAAATAATTTTAATTTTGATAGCATAATACACGATTTTTCTATTATGAAAGTTAGGAAAGTAAATGTATAAATATGTTTACATACTAATGTTAACTAATGTATAAAATTTCTTTGTTTGTAAAAAAAATTATTATTTATTTATAAATAAAAAATAAAAGAATAGTAATAATTGGTAATGTTTTTTTGGTGTTAATTTGGAATATGTTTTGTCTCATGAGGGGAGGAGGGGGGACCTGCGACCTCAGTAACTTTCCTGTGGCCTTTAAAACAAGTATCTTGTATTTTTATAAATGTGTATTTTAGGTATATAATCTTATGCGGCCTCTTTTATTACTGCTTACATAAATATGGCATGGAATGGTAAACATGTTCCCCTCCTTTACTTCGTTTCAATTTTAATTATATACTCATGTTTATGAATTTTTAAAAACTATAATATAATCGACTAAGTGGCCGTCCATAAATGAAGCACGCTATTTTGGCTGATTCTTCAACCCCAACCCCCTCGTCACAAAAACTTAGACCCCTTCTTCAATAAGAAGCCACAAAGCTTTGAACCCCCCCCCCAATAAAAGCCATATTTTCTGTTTGAAAATGAGCATGTTTCAAGTTAAATTCTTGCTATTTAAGAAAAGTGGTAATATATTTAAAGTAGCGCGTTTTGACGTGACGTCACATTTCTTAAACACCCCCCTTCGTCACACATCGTCACAAACGTATGTGACTCCCTCCCCCCGCCAAGGTGCGTGACGTCATTTATGGACGGCCCCTTAAAAAGGGCGGCAAATTGGAGCCCGCCCCGGGCGGCAAAAGTTCTAGCTACGCCACTGCATCTATATCTTGCAAATCGTCCATACAATCTTAGCATTTTTAAAATGTAAATATTTGAAAATTTTATACATATGACTACATAAATAATTTGTTAAAGCATTTGAATTTTATTTTGGATGAGGTTATTTGGTTTTCTAAATGAAAACTATTGTGAAAGAGAAATTTTCATTTAACTATTTTTGGAGAGAAGGGAGAACTAATTTCCACTCTTATCTTATACATTTTATACCGTAATTAAAAGCAAAACAAAAAACTACGTAGCATTGAATCTCGCTATTACTTAATAGTTATTTTACTATACCATTTAAGCTGCGTTTGGCTTTGGCTAACAATGAATCTTTGACCCTGGCTGTCAATGAGTCTCTGACCTTGGCTGTCAATGAATCTCTGACCTTGGCTGTCAATGAATCTCTGACCTTGGCTGTCAATGGATCTCTGACCACGGCTGTCAATGAATATCTGACCTTGGCTGTCAATGGATCTCTGACCTTGGCTGTCAATGGATCTCTGACCTTGGCTGTCAATGGATCTCTGACCTTGGCTGTCAACGAGTCTCTAAACTTCCTCAATTTGCCACACCATCATTCCTCTGATGATGATGGCTCCTGGGAGAAACTGAGCTTTCGTAAAGGCATCCGTGAAGATGATACTTTGTAGGTCTGCTGATTGGTGTAATGGTGGCTGGAGGTTTGGCTACCGGGGGAAATAAACACACAAATGCGTCAGTTATTGTCGTCTCAAATGATCCCTTTGGGATTTTGGCTTTGGCCACGAAGTTTCAGTCTTCACAACTAGCTCGTGTGCATGTCCAGCCAGGCACGTGTGCTCTTGTTGGGGCTTAGTTTACCTTCGCGATCTGCGTCCTGATTTTATGTAATGGCATTAAGGGTGTATCGTAACTGTGCAAAAATGATGGTTGCGTATCTGGTCTTTCCCTGGATTTTGTTGTTGTTGTTGTTGTGGAAGATAAGTTCAGTGTCATCTGTTAAGTGGAGGACTTTAAGTCGTTGTCTATTTACAATATTTCCACTGTAACTATTCACAATATTTCCACTGTAACTATTCACAATATTTCTACTGTAACTATTCACAATATTTCCATTGTAACTATTCACAATATTTCCACTGTAACTATTCACAATATTTCCACTGTAACTATTCACAATATTTCCAATGTAACTATTCACAATATTTCCACTGTAACTATTCACAATATTTCCACTGTAACTATTCACAATATTTCCACTGTAAC
Source organism: Ampullaceana balthica (assembly GCA_944989445.1). Taxonomy (NCBI): domain Eukaryota; kingdom Metazoa; phylum Mollusca; class Gastropoda; family Lymnaeidae; genus Ampullaceana; species Ampullaceana balthica. Next base: position 889,198 of record CALYLW010000473.1, on the reverse strand, counting down.
TATTCACAATATTTCCACTGTAACTATTCACAATATTTCCACTGTAACTATTCACAATATTTCCACTGTAACTATTCACAATATTTCCACTGTAACTATCCACAATATTTCCACTGTAACTATTCACAATATTTCCACTGTAACTATTCACAATATTTCCACTGTAACTATTCACAATATTTCCACTGTAACTATTCACAATATTTCCACTGTAACTATTCACAATATTTCCACTGTAACTATTCACAATATTTCCACTGTAACTATCCACAATATTTCCACTGTAACTATTCACAATATTTCCACTGTAACTATTCACAATATTTCCACTGTAACTATTCACAATATTTCCACTGTAACTATTCACAATATTTCCACTGTAACTCGTTCTTTTTTTATTTTAAAATCATTTTTTAAAATCCATAATTCACATTTCTTTGCGGTTATTATTTGTTGATCTGCTTTGTTGATCTGCGTAATTATTTGTGTACTTAGCATTTGTGATTTGTTTTAAAAATGTACATATTTTCGCTGGCTGTTCACTTAGCAAAGAAGGGGGGGGGGCAATACACGCAATCAAGATATTGCTAAATTACTTCTAAAGTCAATTAGAAAGGGTCTCTGTAAATGGTAAGGTAAGGTACAACAGAGAGTTTCTCTAAGTTTAAACGTTTAAGTTTAAATAATCCTTAATTTTAATGCCTATCGTACATGTGTTTTAAATCCACCCTTTAGGTTTCGTAATGTCAAGGACGATGACTGCAGTTATGAGTTCGGTCCAGTCCCGTCCAGACGACCAGGCCTCGGTCGCTACCATCAGGGGCTGAAGACCATCATTCCAATCAGATGTGCAAACACGTGAGTTGGATTGTTAAACAATGTTCCCTTCAGCTGTGCGGCTGCACAGATGTCTGACCGACGCCGCGCAGCAGTTTAGAATTACAGATTCCATTAGACTTAAAAACACAAGAGTCAACTCACTCAGACTTAACTTCACAAGACAGGGTAAACTCCCCAAAATTTGACTTCACAAGACAATCACCATCTCCCTCATTCAAAATTTCCCCTGTTTACCAACTCAAACTCTCACCGACTTTCACACTTTATATCTGCCACACTAACCTAATCCCCCATTCAGTATTTCACCTAATCCCCCATTCACTATCTCACCTAATCCCCCATTCACTATCTCACCTAATCCCCCATTCACTATCTCACCTAATCCCCCATTCACTATCTCACCTAATCCCCCATTCACTATCTCACCCAATCCCCCATTCACTATCTCACCTAATCCCCCATTCACTATCTCACCCAATCCCCCATTCACTATCTCAACTAATCCCCCATTCACTATCTCACCTAATCCCCCCTTCACCATCTCACCCAATCCCCCATTCACCATCTCACCCAATCCCCCATTCACTATCTCACCTAATCCCCCATTCACTATCTCACCCAATCCCCCATTCACTATCTCACCTAATCCCCCATTCACCATCTCACCCAATCCCCCATTCACTATCTCACCTAATCCCCCATTCACTTTCTCACCCAATCCCCCATTCACTATCTCACCTAATCCCCCATTCACTATCTCACCCAATCCCCCATTCACTATCTCACCCAATCCCCCATTCACTATCTCACCCAATCCCCCATTCACCATCTCACCTAATCCCACATTCACTATCTCACCCAATCCCCCATTCACTATCTCTCCGCCTCATTTTCTCCCCCACTCACTACCTGCGTCACTCACTACCCCTCAGGTCAGACACGACGCTACCTCTGGAGACAAACGGACTGCTCAACTACACAACCTTCGGCTGGATGTCTCGTTACATGTGGCAAGTCTACAAGAGGGGCTCGGCGTCCGTCAAAAATCTTCGCATCTCTCACGAGGACAGCGCTCAAGTCAACGCGACAAGGTAAGAATAGTTGGTCCACATATTCAACAAACAGGTAGACTGATCAACAAAAACACATGTTATTCTCATGTTTACAGTGCATCGTTGTTTTTAAAGATACCGTCACAAAGGGTTAAATTTGAGCGCAATACACGTTTTTAGTAATAATTTCGTCTTTATACACTTTTAAGAAATCAGTTCCATTGTTGCCATGAATATCAGTAAGTTACCCTGTCTAAAGTAAATGTACAGCACTACTGCAATCAAAGGGTTCGTCTTGATGATCTTGCTCTACTTTAGAGTACTGTAAGTACTGAAAGAGTACTGTAATTAGAACCGCTGTAGAAAGTCCTTAAAGTCCATGTATGGTCTGGTCCAGATAAATCAAAGGTAACTGTAATTAGAACCGCTGTAGAAAGTCCTTTAAGTCCATATTTGGTCTGGTCAAGATAAATCAAAGGTTACTGTAATTAGAACCGCTGTAGAAAGTCCTTTAAGTCCATGGATGGTCTGGTCCAGATATATCAAGGGTTACTGTAATTAGAACTGCTGTAGAAAGTCCTTTAAGTCCATGTATGGTCTGGTCCAGAAGGTTACTGTAATTAGAACGGCTGTAGAAAGTCCTTTAAGTCCATGTATGGTCTGGTCCAGAAGGTTACTGTAATTAGAACGGCTGTAGAAAGTCCTTAAAGTCCATGTATGGTCTGGTCCAGAAGGTTACTGTAATTAGAACCGCTGTAGAAAGTCCTTAAAGTCCATGTATGGTCTGGTCCAGAAGGTTACTGTAATTAGAACCGCTGTAGAAAGTCCTTTAAGTCCATGTATGGTCTGGTCCAATAGGTTACTGTAATTAGAACTGCTGTAGAAAGTCCTTTAAGTCCATGTATTGTCTGGTCCAGAAGGTTACTGTAATTAGAACTGCTGTAGAAAGTCCTTAAAGTCCATGTATTGTCTGGTCCAGAAGGTTACTGTAATTAGAACCGCTGTAGAAAGTCCTTTAAGTCCATGTATGGTCTGGTCCAGAAGGTTACTGTAATTAGAACCGCTGTAGAAAGTCCTTTAAGTCCATGTATGGTCTGGTCCAGAAGGTTACTGTAATTAGAACCGCTGTAGAAAGTCCTTTAAGTCCATGTATGGTCTGGTCCAGAAGGTTACTGTAATTAGAACGGCTGTAGAAAGTCCTTAAAGTCCATGTATTGTCTGGTCCAGAAGGTTACTGTAATTAGAACGGCTGTAGAAAGTCCATGTATGGTCTGGTCCAGAAGGTTACTGTAATTAGAACCGCTGTAGAAAGTCCTTAAAGTCCATGTAAGGTCTGGTCCAGATAAATCAAAGGTAACTGTAATTAGAACCGCTGTAGAAATCCTTAAAGTCCATGTATGGTCTGGTCCAGGTAATCATAGGTTACTAGGGCAATGAGATTATTGTGTTTTATTTGACTGGCTGTCACATTCACAGCAATCTCGCTCACTCCCCTCTGCCTCCCCGTCTCTCTGTTTTCCTCTGCGTCTCTCGTTGTGCCTCCCACTCCCTCTACCCTCTCTCTCTCTCACTCCTTCTCTCCCTCTCTCTCTTAATCACTCTGTCTCTCAGCCCAAACAACACGATTTTTAGGCCGATCAAATGGAGACGGTTATTAGCAGTCGCTGTGTTATCAACATCTACCCAACCATCATCATCCCATCATATTCCCATCTTCCGAACCATCATACCATCACATCCACGCCTCCATTGCAATCCTACACACATCTCCATAGCCATCACATCCACATCTCCCGTGCAATCCTACACACATCTCCCTAGCCATCATATCCACATCTCCCTTGCAATCCTACACACATCTCCCTAGCCGTCATATCCACATCTCCCTTGCAATCCTACACACATCTCCCTAACCATCATATCCACATCTCCATGGCAATTCTACACACATCTCCCTAACCATCATATCCACATCTCCATTGTAACCCTACACATCTCCCTAGCCCGTGCAACATCATCTCCCGAATCTCCCCAAAATTGTTCTTGTCTCCCCCCTCCCCCAACCTTAATGCCCCGTTAACTCCCTTGCACTGCCAGTCTAGCGTAATCAGCACAACACGATCCCAAGGCGTACGGGTTATCGCAAACGTAATCGCAAACTTCAATACTAGGTCAAATCGGCTGCGTGCCCAGCGTAATAGCACAACTTGATACTTGATACCATGACTTTCGTTTAAATCCAGTTTGGAGCATTGAGACCATGGGTCAAAACCCGAAACTTTACACTTGAGTTGGATTAAGATGGGTTCGAATCTGTATGTGTGTGGGCGTGGGGGAATCAGTGATGATTGACCTCAATGAGACGAGGGGGGGTGCTGGGGGCGGAGAGACAAGCGATGTTGTCTCGAAGGAGGCGGTATGTTGGTGCGCGTTTGAGATTGTCACTGAGATAGACACGATGTAGCGCTGTACGGTATGACAGCTAAACTATTATGTTGCACCATCAATGTCAAGTAAACTTGACTGAAATATAGATGCTCAACAACTGTCTGGCGAATGGGATTTTAAGGCCTCCATTTTAGCTCCGCCTCCGCCTTTGGAAACCCGTCCAAACTTTTCCGCCGGCGATCCAACCCGATCTGAAATTTTCTCCCCTAGTCAGACCGCACGCGTCAGTCAGGGGAAGTAAGAGTGCACACGGGACGTTGTTAAAGTGCTTCCAAGTCAGCCTTTTAAATAATGGTGCAGCGGCTAATTTGTGTTATAAAAACATGTTTAGTTGTTTTAAATAGCGCTTATTCTCCGGTTAGCTTCTGCGGGTCTTAGGCAGTGTTCAGACACTATTTAAACACTGCTTTATAACTAAGATAATACTGGGATGCAGTGGTAAAGGACTGGGGGGCGGGGGGTGGGGGTGCACGATTTTTCATGTTCAATTTGGTTTGTGTGACTGGTTATGTATTTAGAGATGGGTGACTGGTTACGGTTATTCATTTAGGGATGTGTCACTGGTTATGTGTTTAGGGGTTATGTATTTAGGGATGTGCCGCTGGATATGGTTATGTATTTATTATTTAGGGATGTGACACTAGTTATGTATTAAGAGATGAGCTGGTTATTTACATGCAGTGCCAAAAAGGTAAAATAAACAAATCAGGACTTTGGATTTTCCGAATAATCTCGTCTGGTAAGGATAAACAACACGACCATCATGCATGCGAACATAACAATCATTGATTACAAACGCGGGTATCATAGATTGGAAACTTTAGACCCTTTGCTTACAAACACTTCCGCGCTATCAACATGTATTTCTACCGCTAGATGGCCTTGAATGCAACAGTACATGTCTATTTGCCTGGTATTTCTTGCTTTCTTTGAGGCGGTTTGGTAAAGTCAAGGCGCTTACACCAGTACGCACCCAGCCACTTACACCAGTACGCACCCAGCCACTTACACCAATACACACCCAGCCACTTACACCAATACACACCCAGCCACTTACACCAATACACACCCAGCCACTTACACCAACACACACCCAGCCACTTACACCAGTACGCACCCAGCCACTTACACCAATACACACCCAGCCACTTACACCAATACACACCCAGCCACTTACACCAGTACGCACCCTGCCACTTACACCAGTACGCACCTAGCCATTTACACCAATACACACCCAGCCACTTACACCAATACACACCCAGCCACTTACACCAGTACGCACCCAGCCACTTACACCAGTACGCACCCAGCCACTTACACCAATACACACCCAGCCATTTACACCGGTACGCACCCAGCCACTTACACCGGTAAGCACCCAGCCACTTACACCAGTACGCACCCAGTCACTTACACCAGTACGCACCCAGCCACTTACACCAGTACGCACCCAGCCACTTACTTACACCAGTACGCACCCAGCCACTTACACCAGTACGCACCCAGCCACTTACTTACACCAGTACGCACCCAGCCACTTACTTACACCAGTACGCACCCAGCCACTTACTTACACCAGTACGCACCCAGCCACTTACTTACACCAGTACGCACCCAGCCACTTACTTACACCAGTACGCACCCAGAGACTTACTTACACCAGTACGCACGCACCCAGCCACTTACACCAGTACGCACCCAGCCACTTACTTACACCAGTACGCACCCAGCCACTTACACCAATAAACACCCAGCCACTTACACCAGTACACACCCAGCCACTTACACCAGTACGCACCCAGCCACTTACTTACACCAGTACGCACCCAGCCACTTACTTACACCAGTACGCAACCAGCGACTTACTTACACCAGTACGCACCCAGCCACTTACTTACACCAGTACGCACCCAGCCACTTACACCAATACACACCCAGCCACTTACACCAGTACGCATCCAGCTACTTACACCAGTACGCACCCAGCCACTTACACCAGTACGCACCCAGCCACATACACCAGTACGCACCCAGCCACTTACACCAGTACGCACCCAGCCACTTATTTACACCAGTATGCACCCAGCCACTTACACCAGTACGCACCCAGCCACTTACACCAGTACGCACCCAGCCACTTACTTACACCAGTATGCACCCAGCCACTTACACCAGTACGCACCCAGCCACTTACACCAGTACGCACCCAGCCACTTACACCAGTTCGCACCCAGCCACTTACTTACACCAATATGCACCCAGCCACTTACACGAGTACGCACCCAGCCACTTACACCAGTACGCACCCAGCCACTTACACCAGTACGCACCCAGCCACTTACACCAGTACGCACCCAGCCACTTACACCAGTACGCACCCAGCCACTTACTTACACCAGTATGCACCCAGCCACTTACACCAGTTTGCACCCAGCCACTTACACCAGTACGCACCCAGCCACTTACACAGTTCACTCCAAGACTCTTTCTATCTGGAAACTATGAAAGTAAAGTTTTTTTTCACTCTCTGGGCTTGTAAAGTCCATGCAACCTAATATAAATTATTCACTTCTTACTAGGGGTCTACCGATATGCATTTTTGCCGATATGAGTGCCGATATGAGTATTTGTTAGGACAAAAACCAGCGGTCATATTTGATGACGTCATTCTTAAATTTATCACTCGTATTTATGTATCTTTTATATTAGGGGACTACCAATAAGCATTTTGCCGATATTTTTTTCCCCATATGAGAGACGATATGAGTATTTGTAAGGACAAAAACCAGCTGTCTTGTTTGATGACGTCATTCTTAAATTTATCAATCCTAATTGTTTATATTTTATATTAGGGGTCTACCGATATGTATTTTTGCCGATATTACCGATATTTATTCCGATATGAGTATTTGTAAGGACAAAAACAAGCGGTCATATTTGATGACGTCATACTGAAATTTATCACTCGTAATTATTTAACTTTTATATTAGGGGACTACCAATATGCATTTTTGCAGATATTACCGATATTTTTTCCCATATGAGTGCCGATATGAGTATTTGTTAGGACAAAAACCAGCGGTCTTATTTGATGACGGCATTCTTAAATTTATCACTCCTAATTATTCATATTTTATACTTCTTACTAAGTACACATGCGTTAAAATATTTCAAATGCCGCATGTTTAAAAAAAATTTAAAATAATTTATTATTCTTTTTTTTTAAAAAACCAAATTCAATTGTATTGAAACAACTTGAGTATAAATGATTTTGTTGATGATACTTTGTACACCAGTACTTGCTTTTCATGGATGTTTGCCACGGTCGCTAACTAATGTCATTTTGATTCATGGCCTTGACAAATTTGTCAGCAGCCAAGTCCATTAATATGGGTCAGAATGACAGTATTCTGCATGCAAGCTATTGTTTCATTGAATATGTCATTCCCCAAGTTGGCAGGGTTCCACTGTGCCACAGATAAGCTTTCGTCGTTAAACCATTGGTCAAAGTGACCGTAGCTATGGGACATTTTTGTTTTTTTTGTTTATTTGGGTGTATGATTAATGCAATGGCTCTCAAAATGTGTCCGAAGAGCCTCTTCGTTAATAGACAGAAATCACAGGCGCTGCTCTAGCACCAGATGAATGTGTCATATTTCTGTTCATTTCTGTCTCTCTGTGTCATGACGAGAAAAACACCATTAGTTAAATCATTAAACCTAGAAACACAAGAGGATAGAAGAGCAAAGAGCAGAGTATTAATAATATATAAGGCAATTAGTTCCAACTTGGAAATACAACACAAAGATAATCTAATACAACCCTCAGATAGACATAGGGATTAAAAAAAACAACACTTTTCTTATTCCGTATGCAAGAACAAACACAAATTCCCATCCGGCATTCGGACGTGGGATAGGTTGGCCGAGGAAACCAGGAAAACCAACACTCTCAACATTTAAAACTCTAATAAAAACACAACACTGTATTTATATTACTAGCGTCCACCCGTCAAAAATGACGGAAGTTTTCAGCTGAAATCTATTTATTTTATAAAAATGCACTTTTTTTCATGGCGCCTACGGCGCCGACCTTTTTCAAAAGCCCAACTAACTTGTCCTTGTTTGATAAATACGAAATATTAAACTTTCTGAAATGTACACAAAGTATTTTATAATAGGGGTTGCAGGGCGCCTACGGCGCCCATGGCGCCCCGTTTTTATTTTATTTTATAATTAACCATCATCTATTTCTCTTTTTACAATGTTCCCTTTTCCAAAATTAAAATATGAGCGAAAACAATGACGTCATATAATTTTTTTTTACAGCGCATATTTAATTTGCACACCTTTTGATGCATTGGTGCAGTAATTTGGTTTTCCCTGCTTTCTAAAATTAGTAGCGTTGGGACTGACAGACACTACTTGCGTGACAATTGCAAATTATATTGTTTAATAATAATAAATCATGGATAAGCGTTTTAGAACGCAATAATTTTCTGTATAGACGAAGCGTCTGAAACAGATAAGATAAGATACAATAATATAAGGTAAGATAAGACAAGATAAGGTATGTTCAATACGCATGCAACACATTAGGCATGCATTTAATCGATTTGTTTTCTCTTTATGGTGGTCTGTTCTAAGGCAATGCACATTTCCTTACAAGACATATTTTAATCTTTTTGTAAAGACTAATTGAGGGGCAAAAATATATAAAAATCTACCGTACATACTCGTTCTACAGCCCGTTCGTTCATAAGCCGACCCCACAACCTTTTCCCCTAGATTTTGTCCAAAAAAGGTCGGCCTTAGAACGAGTATATACGGTAAGCTTTTTTTTGTTTCTGTTTTGAGACTTATTATTTCTATTATTAGTTGGATAGCGTTGAGTTTGTTTTGGTAATATTTAACAGTTGTTTTTCAGTCACGGCCCCATGATGTAATGCGAAGCTATCTTTCCGTGTGGTCTTTCTTCAAAACATATTAAGAGTGCCGTTTGTGTGTTGGTCTTTCTTTAGAACATTTTAACAGTGCCGTTTGTTAGAGAGAAGCTCTTAACACAGACACGTTTCTGACTCTTGTGGCAGTGTGTGTGTGCCACTTGGTGGAAAAAAAAGCCGGGGAAAAGGGGGGGGGGCGGGGTGCAATCGTGGTACTTTATGAGATTCGCTATTAGAAACAGACAATAGTATATATTTAGTATTTAGCAATGATTAGTGTGTGATATATGCAAGAAATTTCTATAACTGTGCCCCTGGAGCGCTTGGAATAATTCAGACCGTCTGCAAGTTCTTAGATAGACGTATAAAATCCGTCTAGATGTGGCGCAAGGAGCCATCTTTAGTTACGAGTCAGTGCCGAGACATGACGCGGCACGCATCTCTTGATGATGTCATCAGATGGCAAGACAAGTCCATCTCATTTCTTGATGACGCCATCAGTTGCCAAGACAAGTCCATCTCATTTCTTGATGACGCCATCAGTTGCCAAGACAAGTCTATCTCATTTCTCGATGACGTCATCAAATGGCATGGCAAGTCCATCTCATCTCTTGATCTCTTGTGTGTGTCTCCCGTGGGTTCAGTTCCCCATTGACATTTCAGTTCTTGAGGTCATCATCTGAGTGCGGGACATGTGAACTGCAAGGGAAGAAATTAATCATTAAAAAAACAATCCCGTGAAAACAAAGTTTTTGACTATAAATCCCTTATATATGAGACATAATACTAAAAGTATTGATTATTTTCAAACGCGACAAATATTTACAGACTGAATTTGTCTTAACTCCCCTTTGCTTTTAACCCGGGTGGGGGTGGGAGAGGGGAAAGGTCTTGTCACCGATCGCTCGACCGAGCTCAGCGTGACACGTAAAATGTAAATAAAAGCATACCGGTTTACCTGGTTTAAACACGAGATGTGTTCACTTCTGGCTGGCCTGAAGTCAAGTGACCCGTAAAATGTAACCGATAGCGACCGCTACATATAGTTTATATAGATAAACTAAAAATGCATTAATTTAATTACGGTACGTTCGATCGATCTGAAATTTTGATACGATGCATTGTTAGGTGACACGGTCCGTGTGCCAAATTTCAGCTCGATGGCTTCACTGGAAGTGGGTCATTTTAGACTTTTGTTTTTCCGCGGGCGGGCCCAAGACAGAGACGGCGGTGAAGTTAATATTAGGGATTTAAAAAATAATTTGTTTTTATTTGAATTTTCATATTTTTAAAATAATGATTAAATAATGAAGTTTTTAATTCCTAAACGTACGTCCACGTATTTTCAAAAGTTGGGGTCACCGTCATTTTCCCTTAATGGGAACCATTTAATTGTTTTGGTTTTTTTAAACTTGTTTAAGTTTATTAAATGCAATTTTTAATTTTAAAAAACCTGTAAAAAACCAAGTTTTTCACTATAAATCCTTTATGTACGAGACGTAACTAAAAGAAAGTTCATTATAATACGCAGCGCAAGACCATCCAGAAATACAAAATTGCAGTTGTGTCGTAAAGCATGTTTAATATAATGCGCACCGATCAGGAATATGTTTATAAAAAGAGCTGTCAATAAAATACGCACCTTATTGCGCGACAGAAAGGTTGTTCAATATAATACACACCGCGACGCTTTATCTAAAAAAAATAGCATGATACATAGGAATAAATAAAATAATCTAAAAAATCAATAATTTAATTACGGTACATGCGATCGATCTGAAATTTTGATACATTGTTTTTATTATCGGTACTAAACTGCCTGCAAAATTTCAGCTCGCTAGCTTACGAGGAAGTGGGTTAAAAATCGATCAAAAGTTTTGGCGACAAGGGCGGGCGGGCGGGCGGCCGCGCGGGCGGCCGCAGACACCACGAGTTAATATAAAGGATTTAAAAATGCATTTGATACGCAAAATTTACACTATTTACGAAACTGTAGCGCTTTACCAAAGAGCGATTAGACAGGGGAAATTTCTTGTGAGAACCACTAAACCGCTGTTTTTTTTCGTTGATTGCGTAAGGTAGCCAAGAGTAAACTCCCTTCCTAGAGTAAACTCCCTTCAGCACCAGCAGCTTTTAACTTATTTTAATTGACATGTGTTGCGCTTTCCTTAATTCATATTTAAGTGAGCGTGGAGTTTGTGTGTGAAGAGTTGAGTGAGGGTTTGGGGTTAGGGTTATAGACAGCGTGGCTTAGGGTAAGGTTAGGGTTATAGACAGCGTGGCTTAGGGTAAGGTTAGGGTTATAGACAGCGTGGCTTAGGGTAAGGTTAGGGTTAGGGCTAGAGACTCGGCGTGGTTTAGGGTAAAGTTAGGCAGACGGCGTGGTTAGGGTACGTTTAGGATTAGGGTTATAGACAGCGTGGTTTAGAGTAAGGTAAGGGTTAGGGTTATAGACAGCGTGGTTTACGGTAAGGTTAGGGTTAGGGTTATAGACAGCGTGGTTTAGGGTAAGGTTAGGGTTAGGGCTAGAGACTCGGCGTGGTTTAGGGTAAAGTTAGGTAGACAGCGTGGTTTAGGGTAAGGTTAGGGTTAGGCTCAGATCGGCTTAGAGACTCAGCGTGGGGTTATGGTTAGGTTATGGCTAGAGACTCAGCGTGGGTTTCGTATATTAAAAAGTGTGACTTATGAATGCCCTGAGATAAAAGAATCATTAAGTTATTATGGCATCAAATCTTCGGCTGCAAAGCTCCAATCAATAGACATGCCCCCGACACGTTGAATAACGTATCGTGTGTCCAGATTTCGCTGCTGATGATGTATTCGGATTGCCATGTTCTCCTGAAGTATTCGATTACTGCCTCATCCCTCCCCCTCCCGCCCTCGGGCCAAACCCCATCATTCCCGTCCCCTTGGAGCGTCCCGGAGCAATTTGGCGTATTGACCTGTCTGGGTTGGGCTTCTCTAAAAGTGCACAAGTCAGAGCGGGCGCGTATGTGCGTGTGAGTGGTGAACTTGCGTGGCGAACTCTGGCTTACCTTCGTGCACTGTGCAAACTTCCTGCTCACTGGGAACTTGTGCATGCATGTGACGGTGTGTGTGTGTGTGTGTGTGTTGTTGTGTGTGTGTGTCTCGTGTGTTTGTGTGTGTGTTTCTCGTGTGTTTGTGTGTGTGTGTCTCGGTGTGCGTGAGTATGTGATACTGGGCGTGTTGTATCTTGTAACAGGACCATAGATACAATCACACATCACATCATTCTTCTGATAGATTAGAGACGAATGAATTTTGAAGCAGAAAAGAACATTAGCCTTGTGAAAGAAAAGAACATTAGCCTTGTGACAGAAAAGAACATTAGCCTTGTGACAGAAAAGAACTAGCCTTGTGACAGAAAAGAACATTAGCCTTGTGACAGAAAAGAACATTAGCCTTGTGACAGAAAAAAACATAAGCCGTGTGACAGAAAGGAACATAAGCCTTGTGATAGAAAAGAAAATTAGTCTTGTAACAGAAAAGAACATTAGCCTTGTGACAGAAAAGAACATTAGCCTTGTGACAGAAAAAAACATAAGCCGTGTGACAGAAAGGAACATAAGCCTTGTGATTGAAAAGAAAATTAGTCTTGTAACAGAAAAGAACATTAGCCTTGTGACAGAAAAGAACATTAGCCTTGTGACAGAAAAGAACATAAGCCTTGTGATAGAAAAGAACATTAGTCTTGTGACAGAAAAGAACATTAATCCTGTGAAAGAAAAGAACATAAGCATTGTGACAGGAAAGAACATAAGCCTTGTAACAGAAAAGAACATTAATCCTGTGAAAGAAAAGAACATAACCCTTGTGACAGAAAGGAACATAAGCCTTGTGATAGAAAAGAAAATTAGTCTTGTAACAGAAAAGAACATTAACCTTGTGACAGAAAAGAACATTAGCCTTGTGACAGAAGAGAACATAAGCCTTGTGATAGAAAAGAACATTAGTCTTGTGACAGAAAAGAACATTAATCCTGTGAAAGAAAAGAACATAAGCCTTGTGACAGGAAAGAACATAAGCCTTGTAAAAGAAAAGAACATTAATCCTGTGAAAGAAAAGAACATAACCCTTGTGACAGAAAAGAACATTAGTCTTGTAACAGAAAAGAACATTAATCCTGTGACAGAAAAGAACATTTATTTTATAACAGAAAATAGACAAATTAATATAATTTATTTATTAACTAATATTACATATAATTAGAAATATATATTAAACTATATAATTTGCAATTGTCATGCAAGTCAGTAGTGTCTGTCAGTCAGCCCTGACGCTTCTAATTTTAGTAAGCAGGGAAAACCAAATTACTGCACCAATGCATCAAAAGGTGTGCAAATTAAATATGCGCTGTACAAAAATATTATATGACGTCATTGTTTTCGCTGATATTTTAATTTTGGAAAAGGGAACATTGTAAAAAGAGAATTAGATGATGGTTAATTATAAAATTGAAAAATGAACGAGGCGCCTTAGGCGCCCTGCAACCCCTATTATAAAATACTTTGTGTACACTTCAGAAAGTTTAATATTTCGTATTTATCAAACAAGGACAAGTTATTTGGGCTTTTGAAAAAGCTCGGCGCCATATGCGCCCTAAAAAACAGCATTTTTTAAATTAAATAAATAGATTTCAGCTGAAAACTTTCGTCATATTTGACGGGTGATACGCTAGTATATATATTAACAATATAATTTGCAATTGTCACGCAAGTAGTGTCTGTCAGTCAGTCCTGACGCTACTAATTTTAGAAAGCAGGGAAAACCAAATTACTGCACCAATGCACCAAAAGGTGTGCAAATTAAAGATGCGCTGTAAAAAATATTATATGACGTCATTGATTTAGCTCATATTTTAATTTTGGAGAAGGGAACAATGCAAAAGAGTATTTGATGATGGTTAATTATAAAATCAAAAGATTCTGTAACTCCTCTTATAAAATATTTTGTGTGCATTTCATAAAGTTTAATATTTCGTATTTATCAAACAAGGACAACTTTCTCGCCATAAAATATTGTGACGTGACGTCATTTATTTGAGCTTTTATTAATGTGTGAAGGGAACGAAGTAAAAAGAGCCATGTTTTATTTGATGTGAATAATATTATTATTATTTTTTGTATTAAATGTCCGTTTTTGTGTATGTTTGTCTATATTAATATATAACATTCGTTTTTCGGTTTATGAAATTTACAATTGGTTGTCGTTTGGTTGTCAAGTTTCGATGCGTTTTGAACTACAAAGCCATTATTTATTAGTAGTATAGTATAGTAGTAAGTTCCCTCTCAGACCATGAATGGCCTATGGGACAAGTGAAACAGCGTTCACAAGTTTCAATAGCCACGGCATACGAGGGGATTGTGTGGCTAGCACAATGCCCAGCCGCCTTTACTACCCCAACTGATGTCGGGTACCCACTAGGAGCTGGGTGGACTCAGGGACGCCCTAGGCACCGGGAACAAATCCTGCGCACCCTGCACAAAATCACAAAAACTATTTGAGTCAGTCAGCACTGTTTGACTTTAAAAAATGTTATATAAATACTTTGTGTATATTTCGTATTTATCATACACTAATTTTAGAAAGCAGCGCATCAAATTACTGCACCAAAAAAACAAACTCTTTGAGTCAGTTAGCACTTTTTGAGTCTATGTTTTAAAAAAGGCAGAATGATGTCCCTTAGCGTTAGGCATCAGTGATAATTTAGCGTATATATATATATATATATATATATATATATATATATATATATATATATATATATATATATATATATATATATATATATATATATATATATATATATATATATAATATTATAACTATATATATGTTTTAATAATTAGTAAAAAATAATAATTTTAAATGTTTCGCGTATCTCGTGCTTCTCCTTTGAAATTTCTTTTTATAGAAATCTCATTTTTAAACTTATATTTTCACGTTTTTATGGATTACCGTCAAAAATTATGTTTTATTGGTTATTTTACATTAATCGACAAAATATATTTAAATAAAATTAGGGCCCAAAATTGTTACTTTAAAGCGCACCAGTCAGGCTTGTGATGGTAGCACTACACTACACAAGTGCGTTCTTTCAGGTTACTGACTACACAGCAGGCGATGAACCGAAAACGCTGGTTAGGTCATGAGTCGGGAGTAGTAATTAGACAAATTTTACTAAATTTAATTTAATTTTAAAGAAAACATTACGGGTGGAGGCGGAGGTGGTGGAAATGTGTGAGAAGGCGATTACAAAGAATGACCACGAGATAATTTTTTTTACAAATCTTCTTCGGTTATTTACGGCCTTCAGTTGTCATCCGTTGTTGACATTAAATCTTCTAAAATTAAATTATTAAAGGTTAACGGAGTTTATTTATTTTTTCTCTTCGTTTTTTTATTTCTCTTTTTTTTTAATTTAGAGAGACATCCAGGGGAAAAAAAGGGGGGGGAGAGAATGATAAGTTGATAGCGCTGAACATTTGAGATTGTAATTTATGGTCTTGATTTATGATTATAAAGGGGTTGAAAGTTGGTACACTGAGACATTTCTCTCTGACGAAGAAATAAACGAAACGTCTGCAAAGTGGTCGTGAGAAGGTGTCACGCGTCACAACATAGAAAGATTCATTGAAATCTATTTAAAAAATTATGATAATAATTTTATTTTTTAAAATTCTCTATGCCATGTTCAATAATGGGTTTGGATTCGGCTGCCGGCTGTCTGTGCTATTTTTAGTTTTGAAAAAAAGAGCCCAAACACATAGTTCTTGTCCTTGGTAAAGCTTTGAGAATCACTGAACATATTTCGAGACGGTTACATCAACTTTATGCACTTGACCTAAGTGGGGCGGGAGTAGGGAGGAGGTGCTGTCATGAAAAACATGACTCAGTTTCCATTGTATATATTTTTGTCTACTCTCAAACCAACATTTACAGTCCTAAACTATGCCAGTCACGTGCCTCAACCACGTGACACTCGTGATGGCCATAGCCTGCCCAACTTGAGGACAGTGTTGCCACATTGGCTTTTTTGGCGCCAAATTCGGCAATTTTGGTGTTTTTTTTAAATCCTTTATATTAACTCGTGGTGTCTGCGGCCGACCTTGCTTGCTTGCTTGCTTGTCGCCAAAACTTTTGATCGATTTTTAACCCACTTGCTCGCAAGATAGCGAGCTGAAATTTTGCAGGCAGTTTTGTACCGATGATAAAAACAATGTATCAAAATTTCAGATCGATCGCATGTACCGTAATTAAATTATTGATTTTTTAGATTATTTTATTTATTCCTATGTATCATGCTATTTTTTGAGATAGAGCGTCGCGGTGCGTATTATATTGAACAACCTTTCTGTCGCGCAATAAGGTGCGTATTTTACTGACAACACTTTTTATAAACCTATTCCTGATCGATGCGCATTATATTAAACACGTTTTACGACACAGCTGCAATTTTGTATTTTTGGATGGTCTTGCGCTGCGTGTTATAATGAACATTCTTTTAGTTACGTCTCATACGTAAAGGATTTATAGTCAAAAACTTGGTTTTTTACGGGTTGTTTTTATTCACACGTCTTGGCGTCAAAAAAAAATTGTTTGTTTACATAGTTGTCTTTGTTTACACATTGTTTTAAATAGTTTACATGAATAATATTGTTTTACACAGTTGACATTGTTTTACACAGTTGACATTGTTTTACACAGTTGACATTGTTTTACACCGTTGACATTGTTTTACACAGTTGACATTGTTTTACACAGTTGACATTGTTTTACACAGTTGACATTGTTTTACACCGTTGTCATTGTGGATTCAGTCAAGTAAAGATCTAACTTACTCATCTTCCCTAGCTAGTGACGGGTCATTGCCTTACAATGTCCCTACTTAGAAACAGTCCACTGCCTTACATCGTGCCTAGTTAGTGACTGTTCACTGCGTTAAATCTTCCCTAGCTAGTGACAGTTCACTACGTTAAATCTTCCCTAGCTAGTGACAGTTCACTGCCTTAAATCTTCCCTAGCTAGTGACAGTTTACTGACTTACACACGGTGATTGGATCACTGCTGGTCTAAGGCGGGGTTTAGCAGACTTTCGGTTTTCTTTGCTTGTTAGAGTGGCTATCATTTGAGAACCACCCATCTCAAATTTTAAAAACTATTTTAAAGAAATAAGAATAACAATATTTTCAGGTCTGATTTTAACCAAAAACTAAATTTTTAATAACAGTATTCTGTTGGTTTTTTTTTCATTCTTTTTTTCCTGTTTTATTGTTTAATGTTAAGCGTCAGCTTACACCGCTGTTAAATTTGTTAACCATTCCATTAAAAATTTCATTTGTCAAGTGTTTGATTCAAAGATGGAGTGCCCCAAGGGCTAACGTCAAAGATGGAGCGCCTCAAGGGCTAAAGTCAAAGATGTAGCGCCCCAAGGGCTAATGTCAAGGATGGAGCGCCCCAAGGGCTAATGTCAAGGATGGAGCGCCCCAAGGGCTAATGTCAAGGATGGAGCGCCCCAAGGGCTAATGTCAAGGATGGAGCGCCCCAAGGGCTAGTGTCAAAGATGGAGCGCCCTAAGGGCTAATGTCATCGCTCTAGATATAGTCGGTACAACAGTCAAAAGAACGGCTTGCCTCGGGTCGTCCTGACCTTGGTGGGGATTTCAAGAATAGAGATTGTCCAATTGTCCCAACATTACTGGGGATTCCAAGAATAGAGATTGTCCAGGTCGCCCCAACCTTGCTGGGATTAATAATAATAATAATAAATTTGCAATTTTTATAGCGCTGTTTCCCAGCAAGGAGCTGGACTCACAGTGCTTTACATAGAGATAATAACATACATATAATAATTTAAATATACATTCTTTTCATAATAACCACATAAATAACAGTACAATACACACAAGCAACGTTAATCATTAAAAAGAAATGGTGGATTCCAAGAATAGAGATTGTCCAGGTCGCCACAACCTTGCTGGGGATTCCAAGAGTAGAGATTGTCCAGGTCGCCACAACCTTGCTGGGGATTCCAAGAGTAGAGATTGTCCAGGTCGCCCCAACCTTGGTGGGGATTCCAAGAGTAGAGATTGTCCAGGTCGCCACAACCTTGCTGAGGATTCCAAGAGTAGAGATTGTCCAGGTCGCCACAACCTTGCTGGGGATTCCAAGAATAGAGATTGTCCAGGTCGCCACAACCTTGCTGGGGATTCCAAGAGTAGAGATTGTCCAGGTCGCCCCAACCTTGGTGGGGATTCCAAGAGTAGAGATTGTCCAGGTCGCCACAACCTTGCTGGGGATTCCAAGAGTAGAGATTGTCCAGGTCGCCACAACCTTGCTGGGGATTCCAAGAATAGAGATTGTCCAGGTCGCCACAACCTTGCTGGGGATTCCAAGAGTAGAGATTGTCCAGGTCGCCCCAACCTTGCTGGGGATTCCAAGAGTAGAGATTGTCCAGGTCGCCACAACCTTGCTGGGGATTCCAAGAGTAGAGATTGTCCAGGTCGCCCCAACCTTGCTGGGGATTCCAAGAGTAGAGATTGTCCAGGTCGCCCCAACCTTGCTGGGGATTCCAAGAGTAGAGATTGTCCAGGTCGCCCCAACCTTGCTGGGGATACCAAGAGTAGAGATTGTCCAGGTCGCCCCAACCTTGCTGGGGATACCAAGAGTAGAGATTGTCCAGGTCGCCCCAACCTTGCTGGGGATACCAAGAGTAGAGATTGTCCAGGTCGCCCCAACCTTGCTGGGGATACCAAGAGTAGAGATTGTCCAGGTCGCCCCAACCTTGCTGGGGATTCCAAGAATAGAGATTGTCCAGGTCGCCACAACCTTGCTGGGGATTCCAAGAATAGAGATTGTCCAGGTCGCCACAACCTTGCTGGGGATTCCAAGAGTAGAGATTGTCCATTAGATACTCCGTCCAGGGTTGTCAGGCGTGTACAGTATCACTTTCTTCTTGCGTCCGTCCCACAGGCTAAATATTTGGAACGCTGCCATGTCTGGAAATCACGTCAATTTTTGTTTTGTCAGCATGAAGAGGTCAAGGCCATCAGATATTATATTTGTGCATAAAGTTTGTCACTTAGAAAACTTGATGAATTGTGGGTGTGTGTGCGCGTGCGTGCGTGTAGAAGGGGGCGGTGGATGACGTCATCTACAAGCCATGTATTATTTGCGCAAGTGGTATTTATCTGTTGACACTGCCCTAAGTTTGTCCGAAATCAACGGCATCTCTCTTGACATCTGTCTAGCTAGATTGTAATGCCATGACCAGGATATACAGAGGGGACTGAGATACACTAAAGTAATTTGAAGAATTTCTCAATGTGTCACCACGTTTTCCAATGAGGAGACAATAAAAGCGTATATTGTGGTAAAAGTGGTTTGGTTTTTGGGAAAGGGGGGGGGGTTGACATTTGTTGTACTGTCTACTGTAGAAAGCTGCGGGGGGGGGGACATTTGTTGTGCTGTCTGCTGTAGAAAGCTGGGGGGGGACATTTGTTGTACTGTCTGCTGTAGAAAGCTGGGGGGGGGGACATTTGTTGTGCTGTCTGCTGTAGAAAGCTGGGGGGGGGGACATTTGTTGTACTGTCTGCTGTCGAAAGCTGGGGAGGGGGACATTTGTTGTACTGTCTGATGTAGAAAGCTGGGGGGGGACATTTGTTGTACTGTCTGCTGTAGAAAGCTGGGGAGGGGGACATTTGTTGTACTGTCTGATGTAGAAAGCTGGGGAGGGGGACATTTGTTGTACTGTCTGATGTAGAAAGCTGGCTGGGGGGGGGGACATTTGTTGTACTGTCTGATGTAGAAAGCTGGGGAGGGGGGCATTTGTTGTACTGTCTGATGTAGAAAGCTGGGGGGGGACATTTGTTGTACTGTCTGATGTAGAAAGCTGACATTTGTTGTACTGTCTGATGTAGAAAGCTTGGGGGGACATTTGTTGTACTGTCTGATGTAGAAAGCTGGGGGGGGGACATTTGTTGTACTGTCTGATGTAGAAAGCTGGGGGGGGGACATTTTTGTACTGTCTGATGTAGAAAGCTGGGGAGGGGGACATTTGTTGTACTGTCTGATGTAGAAAGCTGGGGGGGGACATTTGTTGTACTGTCTGCTGTAGAAAGCTGGGGAGGGGGACATTTGTTGTACTGTCTGATGCAGAAAGCTGGGGAGGGGGACATTTGTTGTACTGTCTGATGTAGAAAGCTGGCTGGGGGGGGGGACATTTGTTGTACTGTCTGATGTAGAAAGCTGGGGGGGGACATTTGTTGTACTGTCTGATGTAGAAAGCTGGGGGGGGACATTTGTTGTACTGTCTGATGTAGAAAGCTGGGGGGGGACATTTGTTGTACAGTCTGATGTAGAAAGCTGGGGGGGGGCATTTGTTGTACTGTCTGATGTAGAAAGCTGGGGGGGGGACATTTGTTGTACTGTCTGATGTAGAAAGCTGGGGGGGGACATTTGTTGTACTGTCTGATGTAGAAAGCTGGGGGGGGGGACATTTGTTGTACTGTATGATGTAGAAAGCTGGGGGGGGGACATTTGTTGTACTGTCTGATGTAGAAAGCTGGGGGGGGGGACATTTGTTGTACTGTCTGATGTAGAAAGCTGGGGGGGACATTTGTTGTACTGTCTGATGTAGAAAGCTGGGGGGGGGACATTTGTTGTACTGTCTGATGTAGAAAGCTGGGGGGGGGACATTTGTTGTACTGTCTGATGTAGAAAGATTTAAGTTGTTTTTTTTAATCTGAATGTTTATAAAGGGAAATATTGACCTACTATTTCTATCCACAGGGATTGACCTACTATTTCTATCCACAGGGATTGACCTACTATTTCTATCCACAGGGATTGACCTACTATTTCTATCCACAGAGATTGACCTGCTATTTCTATCCACGGGAATTGACCTGCTATTTCTATCCACGGGGATTGGTCTACTATTTCTATCCACAGGGATTGACCTACTATTTCTATCCACGGGGATTGACCTACTATTTCTATCCACAGAGATTGACCTACTATTTCTATCCACAGGGATTGACCTGCTATTTCTATCCACAGGGATTGACCTACTATTTCTATCCACAGGGATTGACCTACTATTTCTATCCACAGGGATTGACCTACTATTTCTATCCACGGGGATTGACCTACTATTTCTATCCACAGCCATTGCTCTGCTATTTCTATCCACAGGGATTGACCTACTATTTCTATCCACAGGGATTGACCTACTATTTCTATCCACAGGGATTGACCTACTATTTCTATCCACGGGGATTGACCTACTATTTCTATCCACAGGGATTGACCTACTATTTCTATCCACAGGGATTGACCTACTATTTCTATCCACGGGGATTGACCTACTATTTCTATCCACAGCCATTGCTCTGCTATTTCTATCCACAGGGATTGACCTACTATTTCTATCCACAGCCATTGCTCTGCTATTTCTATCCACAGGGATTGACCTACTATTTCTATCCACAGGGATTGACCTACTATTTCTATCCACAGGGATTGACCTACTATTTCTATCCACGGGGATTGACCTACTATTTCTATCCACAGCCATTGCTCTGCTATTTCTATCCACAGGGATTGACCTACTATTTCTATCCACAGCCATTGGTCTGCTATTTCTATCCACGGGAATTGACCAGCTATTTCTATCCACAGGATGGAAAGATTATGGCGAGAAGAATTGTCAGAGAAAGGGCCAACGGATGCCTCATTCGGTCACGCTATTGTTCGGTCCTTTAAAACAAGGATTGTGATTGGGGCCTTTGCTAGTCTGGTTTATGCATTTCTTAGTCTGGCCAATCCAGTAAGTAATGTTACTGTTGATTAATTAAACTCGCTTAATTATTATTTTTATTTATTTGTTATAGCTGTAATTTATTTTGCAACTGTTATAATCGGAAGTTAAATTACAATTGATCAACATTGGAAAAAAGTATTTAAAAAAACAAATGTTATAAAACATTAATTACCGTATATTCCGGCGTTTAAGAGGACTGGGCGTATAAGATGACCCCCCCCCCTTACGTTTCCTGTTAAATATAGGCTTTAAGCAATTTTAGCCATATAAGACACTTCCAACACACTTTAAGTTTGAAACTGGCTTCATATTTCTTTCTTCTTGCTGGCGGAGACATGATGGGGTCTTGACTGTTAGCCATTTGTATACTGTACTGTATTATGGTACTGGTGCTGTACTACGGTACTGGTGCTGTACTACGGTACTGGTGCTGTACTATGGTACTGGTGCTGTACTACGGTACTGGTGCTGTACTGGATGAACAGGTACAAATACGATAAGACGATGGCGTAAAAGTCGACCCCCGACTTTTGAGAAGATTTAAGGGGTTAAAAAGTCGTCTTGTACACCGGAATATACGGTAGTGTTCATTTGCTGTTACATTTTTTACAATGATTTGTGACTTTGCTGTTACAATTTAATTGTAAATCATTAGCTGTACACGTTTCTTACAAACTTGCTGTAACTTTCATGTTGCAAGTGGAAAACTTTAGCTGCTACATTTCTGGTTTCTACAGATCCTAGTCATCCGCTATTTTCTGATGTACTTAACCGAGGAAACTGTGAGCATACAATCTGGCATCTTGTACGCTGTGGCCATGGGTCTGGTTTTGGTCTTGCGGGCAGTTAGTGGCGCTTTTATCTGGATGCTCAACTACGAGGCAGGTGGGTCGTGTGTGACAGGTGGGTCGTGTGTGGCATGTGGGTTGTTTGGTAGGTGGGTTGTATGTGACGTGTGGGGCAGGTGGTTTGTTTGGTAGGCGGGTCGGGTGTGACAGGTGGGTTATGTGTGACAGGTGGGTCGTGTGTGGAAGGTGGGTTGTGTGGGAAAGGTGGGTCGTGTGTGACAGGTGGATCATGTGTGACAGGTGGGTCGTGTGTGGAAGGTGGGTTGTGTGGGACAGGTGGGTCGTGTGTGGAAGGGGGGCTGTGTGGGACAGGTGGGTCGTGTGTGACAGTTGGGTTATGTGTGATAGGTGGGTTGTGTGTGGAAGGTGGGTCGTGTGTGACAAGTGGGTCGTGTGTGACAGGTGGGTTATGTGTGATAGGTGGGTTGTGTGTGACAGGTGGGTCGTGTGTGACAGGTGGGTTGTGTGTGGCAGGTGGGTCGTGTGTGACAAGTGGGTTATGTGTGATAGGTGGGTTGTGTGGGACAGGTGGGTCGTATGTGGAAGGTGGGTTGTGTGTGGCAGGTGGGTCGTGTGTGACAGGTGGGTTGTGTGTGACAGGTGGTTCGTGTGTGACAGGTGGGTCGTGTGTGACAGGTGGGCCGTGTGTGAAAGGTGGGTCATGTGTGAAAGGTGGGTTGTGTGTGACAGGTGGGTCGTGTGTGACAGGTGGGTTGTGTGTGACAGGTGGGTCATGTGTGACAGGTGGGTTGTGTGTGACAGGTGGGGTGTGTATGGCATTAGTGACAGACAGATGTGAGATGGTTTGTGTATAAGGCTGCTTGTTGTCATGAAAATATTGTGGGGCTGTATGTCAAAGATAAAGTTGTCTCCTGTTTTGTTTTGTGTTGACATATTGTTAGTATTTTTATGAGGGCATTGTCTCATAGTATCAATACAGCTTTTACTGTACATTTCCTCTTAATTGAAGAGATTTATCACAAATTAAAGGTGACAAATTATAAAGATTTATCACAAATTAAAGGTGACAAATTACAAAGATTTATCACAAATTAAAGGTGACAAATTACAAAGATTTATCACAAATTAAAGGTGACAAATTACAAAGATTTATCACAAATTAAAGGTGACAAATTACAAAGATTTATCACAAATTAAAGGTGACAAATTACAAAGATTTATCACAAATTAAAGGTGACAAATTACAAAGATTTATCACAAATGAAATGGGACAAATTACGAGATTAGAATATATTTTAAAAAACTCATATTCACCTTTATCTAAGAACTAACATTGGTGTCCACTCGCTTACAACCACAATTATGAATATGTCCATCAGCCACAAGGATCAAGTACGGGACCCTGGCAGTGTTATACAGAAAAATTCTACATCTAAAAAGTCTCAAAGACAAATCCATTGGAGATGTAAGTATTTGATCATTTCATCTTAAAGGGCCTCATCCTTGTCCCTGAAACCTGTTCTATAAATAGTTTGTAGTGGTTGGTGCATGCACACTTAAAACTGTAAGTATCCAGTCATCTCTGTGATATCCAAATGTCTGACCGGGCACACATATTTTAACATACCATGCGCTTTATAATTTCAGATGGTCAATTTTATCAGCAATGATGGACAGCGGTTGTGGGATGGTATCATCCTGGGTCCCTTTATCATCGGGGCCTCCATTACCGTGGTCATTAGTTGCGTTTACAGTGTGTGGCTGATGGGGCCCTGGGCCCTGGTCAGCTTCATCATCATCCTGGGGTTCTATCCCTTTGCCGTGAGTTGATACATTTAAAAAAAAACTGTTTTGATTCTTTGGCTCCATGCTTATTTTTTAAGGCTGTAATGTTTCATCAGTGGGAAGTCATAGGTTAGAATCCACTTTATGTTGTCATCATCATCGAGCGGAATCAGCTGGGAGTGAAACGAATCCGTAATCCAAACATCCAAAAAACAGTAACTCAAAATGGAGAGACGCATCTCTAAGAAATTCAGTGCCATCCGCTGTAGGCTGTATAGACGTCAGAAATATTGGCCACAATTCACTGTGATCTGAAATAAGTCTGTCATTTTTTAAAGATTCCTTTTAGCGGCCCAAATTATCGTGATAATACAAAAGAGCTGAAGTTATATTCTGTACCAAGGCTAATGGACAAAAAGATTGTATTTTAATGTTCAGATTTTAAACGTTCTATGGTTTGATATTTAAATATTAATTTATCTGAATACAGTGTCTTTTGGTTTTAATCCTTTTTGTTTGTATGATTGAAGTTTCAAACCATTTTTTTGTTTGTATGATTGAAGTTTCAAACCATTTTTTTGTTTGTCTGATTGAAGTTTCAAACCATTTTTTTGTTTGTATGATTGAAGTTTCAAACCATTTTTTGTTTGTATGATTGAAGTTTCAAACCATTTTTTTGTTTGTATGATTGAAGTTTCAAACCATTTTTTGTTTGTCTGATTGAAGTTTCAAACCATTTTTTTGTTTGTATGATTGAAGTTTCAAACCATTTTTTGTTTGTCTGATTGAAGTTTCAAACATTTTTCTTTGTAGATGTCACTTGCCAAAATGTCTCAAACCTACCGAGAAAACAGTATTAAAATAACAGACAGTCGGGTGAGTCTTTTGATCATTATAAATGATTTCTTTCATGAAAATATTCCAAATATCATCTGTCATCCACTAATTCCAAACAAGAAAGTCATCATTAATAATATTCTGTCACTAAAATCCTCTCTTAATTACATCAGACACAAAAGTCTTTCTGTGGTGAGAAATTTCTGTCTTTAAACACAAGTTGTCTATTTTATACTCTCAAACACAAGTTGTCTATTTTATACTCTCAAACACAAGTTGTCTATTTTATACTCTCAAACTTACCTGATAATCTGACAAGACATCAATATCTGTCAGGCTTGTAGTTGAAATTTACTTTTTTCCTTTCATTGTCTGACAGGTCAGTTTAATGAATTCCCTGTTAACATCAATCAAGTTAATCAAAATGTTTGCCTGGGAAGTGTCTTTTTCCAAGCAAATATCCGGTCAGTAAAACCTCCGGAACAATATAATAAGCAGTGGACCATGACTGTGATATCCTAACATTTATTTATTATAACATATTATCAAATGTTCATTATAAGATATTATCAAATGTTCATTATAACATATTATCAATTGTTCATTACGACATATTATCAAATGTTCATTATAACATATTATCAAATGTTCATTATAACATATTATCAATTGTACATTAAATCATATAATCAATTGTTCATTAAGTTCATGTTGTTGAAGCCACTGAAAGCAAATTAAGCTCAAAATTTAAATTGGTCAGAATTTAAAGAAAAAATTACGAAAAAAATTTCTATTATAGACTAGGCCAAAGGGAGCAAGTCCATACTGGCCACAACAACAGAATGACAATGTCTGATTGTAGGAAAAATTTATTGTTTCATTTATTTCAGAAATCCGAGCAGACGAGCAGAACATCCTAGAGAAAAGTGTTTTTGTACAGAGCCTGAGTGTGGGTTCATCCATGTTGGTCCCAATATTTGCCAGCTGCATTATGTTTATTGCATATGTAGCCACAGGACACAATCTCACAGCCACTGAGGTAATCACATAATCTCACAGCCACTGAGGTAATCACTAGGTGGCATACATTGTGGTGCTTAAAACTTTGTTTTCTTTGTAAAACCTTTTTTTTTAAATTTATTTTTAACTTTAAAGTTCAAAAATTTTAAAATGTAACATTTTTAAAAACTTAATTTATTACAATCTGTGTTTCCAATCAGCTGCCCCACCCCCCACTGGTCAATATTCCTGTTTATAAATCACTGCTACAATTTTTGTAACTTTTGAATGATGACCAATATTATTTTTTACATTGTTACATACTTTCCAAAAAAGTAGACCTTTTTTTGTTTAAGGATACCCTAATACCTTTAATAAATTGGATCTACGTGTGGCCTGTTTATCATCACAAGTTTCATCTCCATATGAGGAAATTTTAATTTGGTTCTTTGTGTGTTTGAAAAAGTTCCATTCTGCCATATTACTTAAAGAACTGGAAACAACCATTTTCACAAAAATAGTTTGGTTTCTCTTTTGGTAAGCTGCACATCATCACCAGAAACTAAATAGTTGTCAATGAGATATTCAAGTTTGTTTTGAATCTTACTGCTGGAACTTTTTTACTTTTTGGCTTTGGTATAAACATGTTTATTTAGAAAATATTATGGGGGGGGCGGGTTGTGCAGCAGGTGTTGCATGTTTCTGTGATAAAGCATTTGACTGATTTGTAACTCTGCCAACGGATTGTTGACTTGATTACTGGTGTTTAGAAGTCAAGTTTTAGTTTATGACCTGCCCCTACAGCTCATTTGCATGTTTGAAGCTGCAGACTTTGCTCAGAATGAGTTACACAGTTCTATGTAATCTGCTAGTTTCACCTTCAATTTTCGTTTTGACTCTTGTGTCTGTGAAGATCATCTTCGGTGGCTCAAAGTCAGCCAATTAAAAAACCCGACTGCTCTTGCTGCTCACCCTCTACACTACCACATTCAAAGTTCTGCTTTGTTCCAACATACATGAGGCAGTGGTTTACTGGGTTGGATGTTGTTGTAACATTTCCATCGATTCAAAGTCCAAACTGGTTAAAACTCATTTTGCTTCCCGCCTTATTTATAAACTTATTAAAACCTTGCCTAACTCTTTATTGTATTTTAATTTCAAAACATTTGAGCAGACTTTGATAGTCTGCTGTTATTTATCTCACTTTAAAAAATTCAGTAAACAATGAAACCAATCATAAAATTAAAAAAGATGGCAACTGAATTTTTTTCAAATATGTACATCATACTTTTCGTTTTGTCAGCAAGGAAAATGTTTTTATTTTTAAAAAGTTGACCAAAACTTAAACTATGTAATAGACAAGATTCAATCAGGCAGTGCTATTTTTTAGGTCACCAACCTGTATACTATAAATATATAAATTTATTGTGTAATGCATAATTAACTGTCATTTCTTATGAGTTTTATATTTGAACTCTTTTGGGTTTAAGTTTTTCTTCAAATTAATAAAGGGAAAAAAGGGGGGGGGGCAATATCTTACAAGTCTGCCACTTTTTATTTCTCAAACAATGTAAATGCAGCCATAAAATTACAATAAAAAATTTAAATAACAATTACCTAACCCAGTAGATTTTAAATTTTACAACTGTACACATTTTTGTCATTTACTATACAGATAAAAAATACTAATCATTTTACTATTTAAAAACAGCAAATTTTATCATAATATTACAGCATTTAATAAATATGACAAAACTTGCGTTTAGGCCTTCACCTTCGTCACGCTACTGAACACCATGCAAGCATCCATGTCTATTATTCCTTTTGCTCTGAAAGCTCTCTCAGAAATGGTTGTCAGCACTAGGAGAATCCAGGTAAGGGAATGTAACTCTAGTGGAATTATTACAATTAAATGGATCAGTAACAAAATTGAAAAATGTTATTGAAAACAAAAAGGAAGAAACAGATTTTTAATGTGGTTCTACTTAAAATATTTTATTATGTCATGAACTTTGATCCTGCTGTCAAATTATTCCTATTATCTTTAGCTTGAAAGGAAAAGAGTCTATTTAATAGTGAGATGAAATTTGATTTTCTGTAACTAGCTCATGTTTGAAAACCACTGCTAAAATCTCAGATTTCTATTTATGTCTTTTTTTTCTATTATAACATCATTTGATTTCATTATAGCATCATTTAAGTTTATTATAACTTTATTTAAGTTTTTCTTCATATCTTTTCCTGTCACAGGAAATCCTGCTGATGGATGAGATAAGTTCTCTCCCCTCACCAGCCTCTGGCAGTATCACAGCTATAGAGATGAACAATTTGTGTCTGAGTTGGTCAACTGATGTTATTGCACAGACAGCTACAAATGGTCAGATCATTTTTCTTTTTGAATGAATTCATTTTTAGACTCACTTATAAACTATATTTAACCATAATATTTTGGACTATAAAAATATGAGACTATTCTTTCTATTTAAAACATTTCTTGCTTCAAAGGGTTTTTTCCCTAATTGTCGTGGCATGAAATCATTGACACTAATGAAATCTGTCACAGTTGTTTCAGTCATACTTTTGAACATCTTGTATTGAACAAAATGCATAACATCAGCTGAATATTTAACTGAACCAGTTAATTATTTAATAACAAATTTCAGGGTTAAAAGTCGTAAAGAAAAAAGCCAAAAAACAAAAGAGTAAAAAGACTGAGGAAATGGAGAATTTACAGGAATCTCAACCAACAGAAAACAGAATATTTGTGGGTCCAATTCTTGAGAACATTAATCTTCTGGTGAAGAAAGTAAGGAGACAGATTTTTTTAAACATAAGTTACATGTTAAGGGGGAGATAAAAAGTAAGGGGGCGATAAACTTTTAGTAAATCACTCAAATCTATCCATGACTTCTGGATTTTTACAAAATTGTAACCAAAAAAAAAGAGTATTTTAAGGTTTCAAAGAATTAACTAAACAGTTCCATTGAATTATTTCCATGAGCAGCTCTTTCGGGTTCTTACAGTGTTGGCAGTGGAAAAGTTTATTTTATTCCCATCAACTAGAATTCATTATTCTCATTACTTTTAATGACTTAAAAAGCATAAAGCTGTTTAAGACGTTATCCATATAAATTTAAACTGCTAAAAATTTGCTTTTCTTTTGAAACAAAAAATAATGATAATGTTAGCCATGATTAATTAAGAAGATGTTAACTTTTGTTATTTTCAGGGAAAACTACTTGGGGTCTGTGGAAGTGTTGGCAGTGGGAAAAGTTCTCTTATCAATGCAATTTTGGGAAGAGTAAGTTTTAACTGCTCAATCTATCATTACATGAAACAGATGCATACTAATAATTAATTATCATTATGATACTATCATTGATAGTAAATAATAAAAATAAAAATATAAATTAGGCTAATTCTTGAATTTATTCAAAATATATTTAAAAAATATTGTATTTGGATATTTTTGTACTCAAACTAGATGAATGTCACTTCAGGCAGTATTGCTGTGGCTGGCAGAACTGCATACGTATCCCAACAGTCGTGGGTTACCAATGACACAGTTAAAAACAACATTGTCTTTGGCTACGATCTTGATGTCAGTAGGTGGGACATTTAATTATGACTATGTACATGGGAATATATTCTCATTCATTATACATTGGGGAAAAGGTTGTGTGGGGAAACCTTTTATTATCAGATCAAATTAACCTTTCGCAAAATTTAGACACTAATATTTTGTTTTCATCACTTTTAAGAAGTTTCTAGAATCTGTTTAAAAACAATATTTCGTTTTTTGGATTGCTAGGAATGTTTACTCTCCCTATTTTAGTTTTAAATAATAATAACCAAGCTACTGTGTATGTTTGACCTACTTAAATTTGGGTCATTTGTAGATATCATAAAGTCCTACAAGCTTGTGCTCTTGAAGAAGATCTGAAGAGTTTCCCACAAGGGGATTTAACTGAGGTAAATTCAGATAATCTCATTTGTTCACTGTTGGCTTTCAGCATTGCCAGGGGAAACCTTTTAAATTTAATTCCACATTATAGTATTATTTTACTATTTTTTCTTTATTTTATACAAATAGTTAAATGAAACTTTGGAAAGCATATAATTTTAAAGCAGAAATAACTATAAGGTAAAATAATTCCATTCATTTATAAAGAAATTAAAATCAGTGACAAACAAACAAAATGTGTAAAAATTTTAAATTACAAGTGTAACTGAAACAGGAAACATGTTAAAGTACCTTTCGGGTTATCAGTAACAGTATTCCCTTAAACACCTGGTGAAAAAAAATAATTGATAATTCTCTCTTACACACCTGTGATAATGGGCGAGTCTCAATTTAAACACCTTTTAAGTAGGCAACATATTTCCTGTTTTTATCGAGTTATTACTGCATTTAAACCAACCAGTGGCGTCACTAGGGGCCGCCCCGGGTGACACCAACCCAAGTGACACCTCTGAAACCAACTTGTCTGTTTATAAACATGTAAAGCTTGTCAACAGGTGGGAGAAAGGGGAATGAATCTCAGTGGAGGTCAGAAACAACGAATATCATTGGCCCGAGCCGCATACAGTACCTGTGACATAATATTACTCGATGACCCAATTTCTGCGGTGGATGTCCACCTGGGGCAACATATTTTCCAGCATTGCATCTTGGGACTTCTAAAGGGTCGGACTATCATTTTCGTTACACATGCTTTAGAGGTTTGTTGATGGGCAGCATTGAACAGAATTTAAGCGTTCCTTTTTAGATCTGTGAAACAAATCCTTTTGACAAACTGCACATGAAAATATCAATTGGCTGCTGGCAAACATCAGACAAATTTTATCAGACTAAGTTATATTAAATTATTGTTGTAAGTCTACTAGTTACATCCCATTATTGTTGTAGGTCTACAAGTTATATCCAATTATTGTTTTAAGCATATAAGTTGTATCCATTTATTGAACAAGGCTTACAAATTATATCTATATAAATAATAATGTTTTAAAAATATGTAACATTAAATAAAATCCTGTGTCAGTTTTGTGTGGGGTAGATATGTTTCTAAATTTTTTTAAAATAAATATATATCTTGTATGTTGATATTGTTTCAGTTTTTAAGACATTGTGATGAAATCGTCGTTATGAGAGACGGCACCATTGCGGAGAAAGGCTCCCACGAAGATCTGCTGTCTTCAGGGAAAGAGTTTGCCAGTTTGCTCAGGCTTTACAATTACAGTAAGGATGCGGAGACTGGCGAGCGTCAAATAGAAACCAAAACAACCGACCCAAATATAGCACCCGGTAAGTCAGTTTTGAGAGTGGCCTCAAACACACCATTGTTGTCATGCTCTCAATCATGGTTTATCTTGATTGGCAATGAATGGAACAACATAATGTTTCCTAAAGTTTTTTTTTGGCGGAGCTTTTTATTTTAATTGAATCTTGGGAAATATTAATAAATAAAAATGACTTTTAAACATGTAAGAATATGCTTTTTAAAGAGGAATATGCTTATCACCATTAGTTAAATCATTAAACCTTGAAACACTAGAGGATAGAAGAACGAATTAGTAATAATACATAAGTCAATTAATTTTAACTTGGAAATACTACACAAAGATAAGTTAATGCAACTCTCAGATAGTCATAGGGGTAAAAACACTTTTCTTATTCCGTATGCAAGAACAAACATACAAATTCTCGTTCTTCCTGTCTGGAATTCGGACATGGAATGGGTTGCCTGATGAAACCAGAAAAACCAACACTCTATCAACATTTGAAACTGTAATTAAAATGCAAGACTAGACACAAACCATGGATAAGCGCAGGATGCAATAATTTTCTATATAGAAGGAGCGTCTGTAACTGATAAGATAAGATAATGAGGAATATGCTTATCAAAGATTTTTTTCTGGGCTTTGGAGAATAAAACAATAGAGTAAAGTATTATAATAAATTTAGACATTTGAAATATTTGTTAGCTCCATTGATACCCATTTACGCATATTAATGTTCTCCCCTCATTTTCAGGTGTTGCCCTTAACACTCCATACTTGCCAACATTTGAAACCTGTTTAATAATGTAAATATTTGTTTTTAAAAATGTTTGCATTTGAAAGGCACTCACAGAGATATGTTTTTTTTATTATAAACCCATGATGCTTTCAGACAATTTATTATAGATAGTTCAAACAAATGATGAATTTTAATTCTTGATGTTCAAAGATGTGATCCCAGATGATAACAGAAATAATTCAAACATAGCCCATCATATCCAAGGAAAGACAAGTATCTTTGTGCCATCACAGAAAGCTGAAAATAAACAAGGTACGACTCAGACCCTCAGTATTTTGAGAATATAGGCTATATATTATGTATGATTGGTAGGCTATATATGTATGGTAGGCTATATATGTATGGTAGGCTGTATATGTATGGTGGGCTATATATGTATGGTAGGCTAAATATGCATGGTAGGCTATATATGTATGGTAGGCTATATATGTATGGTAGGCTATATATGTATGATAGGCTATATATGTATGGTAGGCTATATAAGTATGGCAGGGTATATATGCATAATTGGTAGGCTTTATATGTAAGGTAGGCTATGTATGTATGTGCAATTCTTGACATTTTCTGAACTCTGAAAGTCTTTGACCTGTCATTGTTTTTATGAATTAATTGTTTACAATTTGTTCACCTTACAGAGCAGTTCAAGTTGATTCAAGATGAAGAGATTGACGGCGGAGCTTTAACGTGGGAAGTCATGCGCCAATACATACGATCCATGGGAGGCTTCATTGTTATGTCCCTTGTTCTCCTGTGCTTCTGTCTTCCTGTGGCTGGTGTGACCACGGCTGGCTGGTATTTGTCTTACTGGCTGGAACAAGGGGCTGGGGTAAGTGTAAGCACAGCTTCCCGATTTGAGGGGCATGGTGGTCGAGTGGCATGTGTGCTCACCTGGCATAATGATGGTCACGGGTTCAAATCTCCGTGAAGCCAGGGAGTTGTTCCCAAGGCTAAGTGTGTCCCTGCGTCACTTGCCAATAGACCTACATGGTCTGTGGAGGCCATAAAGGAGAGTCTGTATAGTCTGTATAAGACATTTGTCAATATATGTGGGCATGGATAGATTAATGCTCTAAAATCTTTGTGTCCTGATAGATGCCTGTGACCTGATAGATGTGTGACCTGATGTCTGGTGTGTCCTGATGGGTGTGTGTGTCCTGATGTGTGCGTGTGACCTGATGTATGCGTGTGTCCTGATGGGTGTGTGTGTCCTGATGTATGCGTGTGACCTGACAGATGTGTGACCTGATGTATGCGTGTGACCTGATAGACGTGTGACCTGATGTATGCATGTGTCCTGATGGGTGTGTGTGTCCTGATGTATGCGTGTGACTTGACAGATGTGTGACCTGATGTATGCGTGTGTCCTGATAGATGTGTGACCTGATGTATGCATGTGACCTGATGTATGCGTGTGACCTGATGTATGCATGTGACCTGATGTATGCGTGTGACCTGATAGATGTGTGACCTGATGTATGCGTGTGACCTGATAGATGTGTGACCTGATGTATGCGTGTGACCTGATAGATGTGTGACCTGATGTATGCGTGTGACCTGATGTATGCGTGTGTCCTGATGTATGCGTGTGACCTGATAGACGTGTGACCTGATGTATGCGTGTGACCTGATAGATGTGTGACCTGATGTATGCGGGTGACCTGATGTATGCGCGTGACCTGATAGATGTGTGACCTGATGTATGCCTGTGACCTGATAGATGTGTGACCTGATGTATGCGTGTGACCTGATGTATGCGTGTGTCCTGATAGATGTGTGACCTGATAGATGTGTGACCTGATGTATGCATGTGACCTGATGTATGCGTGTGACCTGATGTATGCGTGTGTCCTGATGGGTGTGTGTGTCCTGATGTATGCGCGTGACCTGATAGATGTGTGACCTGATGTATGCATGTGTCCTGATGGATGTGTGTGTCCTGATGGATGCATGTGTCCTGATGGGTGTGTGTGTCCTGATGGGTGCATGTGTCCTGATGAATGCGTGTGTCCTGATGGATGTGTGTGTCCTGATGGGTGCATGTGTCCTGATGTATGCGTGTGTCCTGATGGGTGCATGTGTCCTGATGTATGCGTGTGTCTGATGTATGCGTGTGACCTGATGTATGCGTGCGTCCTGATGGATGAATGTGTCCTGATAGATGTGTGTGTCCTACTAGCTGTGGATCCTTTTAGTTTTGGGTTTTGTGCACCCAAGCTGTGTGTCCTGATGGATGAGTGTGTCCTGATGGATGAATGTGTCCTGATGGATACATGTGTCCTAATGGGTGTGTGTATCCTGATGGATGAATGTGTCCTGATTGCTCATGTTCCAGTTGTTTCTCCTGGTGCCTGGAGGCATCACTGGATCACTTCCAACTTATTAAAATAAAAGCTTCATTTTTTTCATTGACAATATACCTGCTCTTTCTTTTGATTCGAGTGTACCTGCTCTTTCTTTTGATTCAAGTATACCTGCTCTTTCTTTTGATTCAAGTATACCTGCTCTTTCTTTTGATTCAAGTCTACCTGCTCTGTCCTACTCAAGTGACAAATTTATCTTCACAGAATCAGACCCTTGTGGTGGACAATGTCACTGTCATAAACAACAGGGTAGTGGACAATCCTGACCTCGACATTTATTTGATGATATATGCTGGTTTCATTCCACTTCTTATCGCGGCAACCATTGCCAGATCGTTCTGCATCACTAAGGTTAGATTCTCTTTCAATTAGCTTTTTAACAACAGTTACATAAATTTAGCTTTTGAAAAACATTTACGTAAATTGAGCTTTAGCTAATAATTTTCAGAATATTATGCAATCTGTGTGTCTGAGTACCAGGACCATTTTTAATTTAAATATTGTCAGAAAAAAATGTAAAATGTCACTTTAATTTTAAAACAATTTTTCAAAGACATTATAAATTTTGTTGACAATGTGTAATTGGTGGGAGGGGCTAGGTGAAGTAGAAGAAATGAAATTATGTGAAAGAAGGTTTCAATTTTTCATTTTTTCAGACTTATTAATATTATTATAATTTTTTCATATATATTTTTTTCCTTCTGGTTTATAAATCAACCACAATTACTTACTTAAATTTAAAAAGCTATACAGTTTTATCAACTCTTCTAGCACTCTTCTATATAGAAATAGAAAGAGCGTCTATAATAGCTAACATAAATTACAAACACAAATAATTCTTTTTAACAACTCAGAGGCTCTACTTTAATCCACCCCAGGCAACACTGCGAGCTTCTACTAATCTACATGATGTGGGTTTCAAGAAGATATTGAAATCTCCCATGTCCTTTTTTGATGTGACTCCTGTTGGGAGAATAGTCAACAGATTTTCAGCTGATTTAGATGAAAGTAAGTGGGAAAAAAAGTGGAGAAATTTGATGTTTATGAGGGCAACGCCACAGAATAAAAGAAATTGATTGAGTAAAACAGTTTAAAATGTTCTATTACAAATTTCTATGAGAAAAAAAATTATCAAAAATATATATACATTAAGTGATTGATTAAAATTTATGGAATTTGACAATAATAAATATAGTTATTATTTTGTTTTTGTTTTTAGTTGATGTGCGTCTGCCAATGAATGCTGAAATATTTCTGACCAATGTGCTGCAAGTGTTTGGTGCGCTGGCAATGATTGGCTATGTAGCGCCTTGGTTCCTGCTGGCGGTCATCCCTCTTGGGATTCTCTTCTTTCTTCTCATGATCATCTTCCACGTCTGTGTGTGTGAGCTCAAGTGTCTTGACAATGTGACCCGGTCACCGCTCATAAGCCACATGACTGCATCTGTCGAGGGCTTGGCCTGCATACATGCTTACCACAAGACTAATGAATATATTAAAAAGTAGGAATTTGTTTTCTTTTTTTTAAAATTAATATTTTACTAAAAGTTGTTTTTGTTTTCGGTTGTTGCAGAAAACCCATGAAATATTTGTTAAATATATGACAATTGTATTAAAAGAAAGCTTCAATCAGTGCCCTAGAAAGTTTTGCTTGTTTTTATAATTTTTTAATAACAAGATGAAGTTGACAATTTAAAAAAAAATTATATTACATAATTTTTATTTGTTTAATATTTTATAAAATATGTAATGAAAATAGAAAAATACAATTACATGTACTTTCATTGCTGCATTTTTTCAATACTTAGAACATTATTCATGAGTTAACTTGCTGTGCACTTATTTTTCCTCATCATATATTTTCTGAATATGCTGCTGTCTACGCAAAACATTCTCTTCATTTAACTTCAGAAAATTTTTATAATATTACTAGATTGAAAATCACACTCTATAATTACATAACAGATATTGTGATCTATAATTACATCACAGATATTGTGATCTGCTCAACACCAATGCTGTGGCTGTGTTCTTGTTTCAATCGTCCAATCGATGGCTTGCCCTGCGCCTTGATATTGTGTGTGCAGGTGTTGCATTTCTGACAGGCCTTCTCATCTTAGTGACATATGATCATCTAAATCCTGCCCTGGCTGGACTTGCCCTATCATTTGCCCTTCATGTGAGTAATGAGATGGCACTTTATTGTAATAAGCTTCTCATTTGAATATTTGCGAAACCAATGACCTTAAAAAAAAATAACTTTTGATTTTTAATATGCTCATGCATTTTCAAATTTAATTTGCTCTGCCTATCTGTCTTGGTCCAAACATTGTTATCAAAAATGATATCAATATTAGTCCTATTTGCCCTGGTCTGATTAAGCTGAAATTATGCATACAATTCAATTTCCACCACACTCAATTAATTAGTTTTATTAGTTAATTTTTAACTGAAAATATTTATACACGTTTTTTGCCATCAAATTCACAAAATCTGTAGAATGCTAGCCTTCTGACCTAAGACCTGAATATGATCCCAGTGGTCAACCACGAGTAAAATTACAAATTGTAGTAGTGGTAGTGACAGAAAAAACCTCATTAAATATTTCATTTTGTTTCAGGTCATTTGTGTGAAATTTGTTTGTGTTCTTGTATTTTATTTAAAAGCTTTATCACAGTGCTATTCTATATGATATTTGAAATTTTATAAGTATGGAGAGTGAAAATTGATTATAAGATTTTCAAAATACTAAAAAGGAGTCAAATTAAATACATGAATATATATACAAATTTAAGCATAGACTTTTGTTTGATGACTTGATGCCACAGAAATTTGAAATTTTTTCAAGACTTAAAACGTAGAAAGTGAAAGAATGTGGCTGCCAAAGGGTCCTCAAATAGATTTTAAATTTATCATGAGCACCCCATGGTTTCATTTTAAGCCTTAAAAAATTGCAATTTTCGTAGGTAGCAGGAAAAATTCTTTCTTTCTTATTGTACTAATATAAACAAAATGTGTTCCTTAAAATGTTTTTTAATATATTGTTTTTTAACTTAAGTTTTATAAATCATATGATTAAGGCCTTTTTTGGTCTTTATTTTTCATATTACATTTCAGTACTGGTATATGTAAAACAGCCAATAGCTTTTTTATTTCCTTAGTTAGCTTGAATCAATGGAATGTCAGTTATTTATGCTGGTTTATTCATTATTGTACCCAGTACAAGTAATTAATATAATTGTCTGCAATTTCTCAGTTATCTGCCCTGTTCCAGTACACTGCCAGATTGGCTGTTGAGACTGAGGCAAGGTTTACATCAGTGAAGAGAATTCTGGAATACTGTAACGTATGTGGCCACTTTCTGTTAACATGAGTATCCATAGAAGTAGAAGATGAATTATATATTTTTTTCAGTAGCTATTGTTACTCGAGGGTTGACCTGTTTAATTTGAATATTTGTTGTTAAATTTGTTATTAATTCACTACAACTTTCATATTTCTGTTTTTGACTTACGTCATTAAAGCCTAGTTTTATTACTAGTGTAAATACAATTTTTGATAGACTCTACAAATACATAAAAAGTTGACTACGTTTTTAAGGTGAAAGAAAATGAATCCATGGAATCAACTGCCGTCCTTAGCCAACCACCATCTGATTGGCCTAAAACTGGAGTAGTGGAATTTAAAAATGTCAAACTTCGATACCATCCAGAATTGCCTTTAGCTCTAAAAGGTTTAACCTTCAAAGTTGAATCTCATGAAAAAATTGGCATAGTAGGAAGATCCGGGGCAGGTAATCACAGTATTTAAACTCAAATTGTTAAGATAATATTGCTTTAATTTTTAGGCTAGATAATATTTGAGAGGTTTCATATCAACCCATTTGAAGTAAATAAAGACAGCAAATTTATTAAAAAATTTAAAATAAAATACCAGACAATTAAAAAAAGAAAAATTTTAATATTGGAATTATTAGAAACAGTTTAAAAAAAATATTTTTTTTATATTTCAGGGAAAACATCAATATCAGTTGCTCTGTTTAGACTTGCTGAATTGGAATCTGGTCAAATATTCATTGATGGTCTGGACATTGCTAACATTTCCCAAGATCACCTGAGGTCCAGGTTGTCAATTATCCCTCAAGATCCTGTTCTCTTTGCTGGGACAATCAGGTCAGTCAACACAAACTGTCAGTTACCAGATGTTAGCATTGTTTAATCAGATTAATAATAAT
The DNA here is from genome assembly GCA_944989445.1 of Ampullaceana balthica. Classification (NCBI taxonomy): domain Eukaryota; kingdom Metazoa; phylum Mollusca; class Gastropoda; family Lymnaeidae; genus Ampullaceana; species Ampullaceana balthica. The sequence goes on along the minus strand of CALYLW010000473.1, from coordinate 849,967 downwards.
AACCCCCTTTCCGGTCCATGACGGACTATGGGGCAAGTGAAGTAGCGTTCACAAGTTTTATTTAGCCACCATTAACGAGCAAGGGATTGTGTAGCTAGCACAATGCCCCAGGGGGCCTTTGCCAGCACCGAGAATAGAACCCGTGACTCGAGTTTTTGCCTCAGTTCGGAAGTCCAGCGCGCTACCGCTAGTAGTACTTATTTCCTCTTATTTAATTTTGACAAGCATGCATGAGAACTGTGGTGTATTTTTTGAGCTGAATATTCTCCACTTTTTACAGGTACAATTTGGATCCATTTGGACAGTATAAGGAATCAGAAATATGGCTTGCCTTGGAAAAGTGCCATGTGGCAAGTCTGGTGAGATTTTTTTTTAAGATTTGAGAAATTAATAGTTATTTTCACTAAGTAAAATAACTGTAAAGTAAAATATTTGTAGCTGCTCATAAACTGCTGAACATTTGCGTCAGGAACTTTTTCACCGAATAAATATACCTAACAAAACACATTTTTAAAAGTTTGTGTTGATACTTGATTTGTGATGAAGGTGGTACGTCAGCGATGTATTTGATCCTTTAAAAGAGAATTGTTTATGGCAGTGAACACAGTAAACGTTTTCACCATCTTCCACTTTGCCATCTGCAGTTAGCTTAAAAACAACATATTTGCTCAACTTTCTAGTTATATGTTTAAATTTAACTGCGCTGATGCTGTCAGCAGGGCCGTCTTAACGCATAGGCCCGTTCTGCATTTAGGAATATGTTTATTTATATATTATATATATATTCATTTTTTATTCCTGCGGGGGAAGTGCCCAAAACTATTTATTTGCCCGGGGGCCCAAAATGGTGTAAAGACGGCTCTGGCTGTCAGCCATTTTTTAGTTGACGTCTGCCGGTCAACATAAATTAATAAAATTAATGTTAATATTACGCGGGTGATGTTTGTACGTAAAAAAATATATATAAATTATTATTAATTATTAATAATTTATTACCAAAATTTTAAAAAAATATAAATATTTTCTTAAATTTTAATCGAATTTTTCTCGATTAAAATTATTTTAATCGATATTTAATCGATAACATTTTTAACGATTAATCGAGAAATTAATCGATAATTTCCGCAGCCCTAATCAAAACCTAATAATGAATGCAGCCCCTTAAAGTTAAAGCTTAAATGCAGAGTTCAGAAGGCAAGTGAAAAGCTCACAGTCACAGTCTGAAAGGTTTTTTTTTCCACATACATAGTTAAGAGGGGAGGAAATGTCTTGAAAGAGCAACAATAGAAGATGTTAGACCTTGTCAGTTGGTAACAATAAGAAATGGAGCAGTTAATCTCAGCACAAGAAATGAAATTGACACAATAGATTAATACTAATACTATGTAAGGGGCAATATTGAAATAAATTGTTAAAATTGTTTTCTGCCTGCAAAGCCACTTCTTGAATGAATTATTTGACTAAGGCTTAAAAATAAATTGATGTTCACACTATTCTCTCAAAGGTGAAGCTCCTTGACCTGCAGCTGGACACCATTGTGGTGGAGGGTGGGGACAACTTCTCAGTTGGTGAGAAGCAGCTCCTCTGCATGGCAAGAGCTTTACTTAGAAACAGCAAGGTGAGGGTCATCTGGTCATTAGGGGGGAAAAACTCTCTTCAATAACATTTAAAAAATCTGTACTTTTTTAAAATTTACACAAAGTATCAGTATCAGCAGATAGTTGAGTGAATTTAAAGTTTATAAATCATGTTAACTATTTTTTTTTACATTTCTCCCTGTTTTGACATGTCCCCTGTGTTTCAGATTCTTGTGCTGGATGAAGCCACGGCGGCTATCGACACGGAGACAGATCATCTTGTTAAGAAAAGCTTACAGCAGGTGTTCTGTGACTGCACCATGTTTGTCATAGCTCACAGGCTTAGCACTGTCAAGATCTGTGATAAAATTATTCTTCTAGAGGATGGAATGGTAAATCTTAAACAACTATTTTAATCTTTTTAGCTCATTACTATTAGTTGTACTTTTCATAATATAGTTAGTGTGTTTTTTGTTGTTGTTTTTTTTATGTCGTAGGGGGTTCTAATGTTTCCATTAGAACATTCTCGGGCTCAGTAGACCTAGGCGGCGCCCATTCCTCTCCAGGTCAGCGGAGGACTTTCTTAGCGTCAGTCATTCATCACCATTTTTATGGTGGCTTTAACGTGGGCTAGATCCCACGCCCCTCAGCTTGTGAGGCGAGCGCACTATTGACTTCGCTATCCAGCCGCCCATATTATAGTATCAATATTAAATATTATAATTGCATTTTTTAAAAGATTTTTTTAAAATTTAAAAACAAATTGCACAGAATGTGGTGTCTTGGATGTATGAAGAAAGTCAGGAAGTTTGAATTCAGTTTTAAAATGAATTGTGCTCCGATGTCAACATGTTTATTAGTTAGCATCTATCCTCACTCTTGTCATAGCCACCTGATGCCTGGTATAAAGTAAAATTTCATCAAATCATCACTGTGACTGTGATTCTTATGTCATTGAGGGAGATGGGGAGATAAGTGATGTGTAAATAAGAAAAGGTTGTTTGAAAAAACACAACCCCCGCTCTTAGAAAAAATTGTTATAAACGGTACTACTCGCGTATGCCACAGGGCACACAGATGTTGGGACAAGGTGTCACATCAGTAATTCTGACTTATACCAAGAGTTCACAAATGTTTTTGTTTGTTTCATGCCTGCGGAAATAGCAGACATAATTTACCAGACCTGGGGAAAGAGCAGACATTATATACCATACCTGGGGAAAGAGCAGACATTATATACCATAGCTGCATTTCTCTGGGAATTGACATGCTAAAATAAATTCTTAAATTTGCATACCAATATCTTTGTAATAGTGGTAGCGATACTAAAAAGTAGAAAAATAAAAGTTTAAAACTTTTTCTAAAAGACTTTTACTTTGAAAATTTAAAAAACATGTATATATAACAGTAGAATATTTTAAATGTATTCATTAAATTGTGAACAAAATAATAATTTTTAATTCATTAAGCAAAGAAACTATGCTCAGAAAATTCTTAGAAAGAATTATAAATAATATAATAGTGTATATTTAAAATTTCATACAGTGAAATATATCTAAGTTTCTATGATATTAATTCAAATATGTTGGCTTCTTAGAGTGTCTAACCCATTTGAGTACACTTTTGTTGGATAATCATTTTTAAAGAAAACTGTATGTATGTGTTTATGCTTGCCTTCGAAAATCTTTTATATTTAAAGTAAAAAAGATCAACGCTGCAAGTAATTTCTGTTCTCTCCATTATTCACCCACCCATTCATTTCTGTTCTCTCCATTAGTCACCCATTCATTTCTGTTCTCTCCATTATTCACCCATTCATTTCTGTTCTCTCCATTATTCACCCATTCATTTCTTGTTTTTTGATTTTTTAGATAAAAGAGTTTGACACTCCGACAAATCTGCTGTCCACGTCAAATTCCAAGTTCAAGGACATGTGGGAGGCTTCTGGGTCATCTGGTTTTTTAGATTCCTGACCGATTTTCATCTCCTAGATGGCAACTGCATGATTTATCCACCGTGTGTCCAGGTACAACATCCTGTCCTGTGCCCAGTACCAGACATTGTCCACGCATGTCAACTATAACATGTACTTGACGTGTGGACAGGATTCTCAGCTTATCCACGTATGTCAACTGTAACAAGAACTTGACGAGTTGACATTAGGATCCTCAGCTTAAAATGCGCTTCAGTAACAAATCCAAAGATACGCCCTGATGGCTTCTTAAAATTTGTTGTGTAGATGTATTCCAGATTTTGAGGTTGCCCAGTCGGTGCAAGTCGAAACATTACAATATGTCAAACCTACAGCATTATTGCATCAATGCCACAGCTTAGCAGAGATGGTTTGTTCCAATGGTGAACATACAAACTTGCTGACTCTAAATTTTAGGAGGAGTTTTTGGTTAATAAATTGAAATGGCTTTGTGCTCTATGCTAAGCGATGATGTGCAATTTAAATCCATGTTTTGCAATGCAGATTCTGAAGCAGTGTTATAGTGATTTAGTTGTTTTCATTGTTGCTTGTAAATTTGTACTTAGTGTAGAATATTCTTCTGTGTCAATTCTGACGCAGTGGTTCCCTGACTGTGGGTTAGCCGGTCTTATCCGATTCAGCAGTTTCTTAACTGTTGGATAGCAGAACTGATGCGGAAATAGTGAGAGAAAAAAAAAGAAGAAAATAATAAATACTAGAAGCATAATGTTGAATACATCGATGTTTCACACATGAAAAAGATTTCAAGGATGATAGAGATCTTTTGGGGACAAACAATTTAAAAAGTTACCACATTTGAAAAGATTAGAATAAGTTGTTGATACACTTAAGTTAACTTTGTAGGCAGGGTAGAGAGCACTAATATTATGTTATGGAGAAGTCATATAACTAAAATCCTATACAGTTATATGATAAAGCAGTCTTGGAGATAAACTAATATCCCAGATATCCCAATATTATACTTGTTCATATATTTCTATTTATGTTTGCAATTAATTTATTATTATAACTAGAAATACATGTACCACCGTGAGTGTTAATTATTGAGTAAATAGACTTTACATAAATTGTGAATGACAAGGTGCTGTTTTAAGTCACTCTTGTTCATGTTTCTCCTAGCCATGAGTATTAAACTTTTATTCACCGAGTGTAAAATGAACTTTAATTCCTTTCTATGTGTTGTAACAAATTGCCCTCTAGAACATGCCTCATTTTCTATTATCAAAATAATTTAAGTTTGGTTGACTCTGTGCATTAATCTCTAAAAGCAAAATATTTTTGCCTCGGGGGTCCCAATGAAGTACGTCTGACTCGGTGGTCCCAATGAAGTACGTCTGACTCAGTGGTCCCAATGAAGTACGTCCCAATGAAGTTTTAAATATTCCACTTACGCTCTAGTGAAGCATATATATTTTTAAAAATAAAATAAGCTGTTAAGTGGCTTAAAATGACCCAAAGCCGAAAGATAATTAATTGAAAGCCATGTTTTTTTATGTGTTGTGATTGTTAGTTTTTGATAGGGATGTGACGAAGTTCGAATTCGAATCCGACGACATTCGAACTGCGACGTTTTTTGAGCAAATTCGAATCCGACAAATTTTTTTTTAAAATTCCAACGGATTCGAATTTGAAAAATTACAGTTTTCAGATCAAACACGGCCGTATTTAATACAAATATATTCTTTTTTTTGTGCATGAAAATTAGATAAGCAATATAAGGTTTTCGATAAACTTCCGCCTCAGTCCCGTAAGGATTTGCCGTATCGCGATTGACTGGTTATGAAATTTAAAAAATTGCTGTAAATTTACTTATGTTATTATCATACTGACTTCATCTTTTAAGATAAGAATGGTTATTTTAAATTATCCAAAAGACCGTTTTGAGTTTAATACTATAGTTTAGTACTATTATTTTTACAAAAAAGTATAGCAAAATCACATTTTCAAAAAAAAACACGTAAAAACTACCCCGAAACTTCACGAATCGAGCGAAAACACAAGCGAAGACAATCACCGCCATTGCCGGAAGTCGAATACATCTTCTATCCCGCACTGAATAGTTTTTACTTTCTGTGATTTCGTTTCTAAAAAGAGTACAATCGAGGCGCGCTTGGTCATATTAAACATTAAGTAGAATTTTATTTTATGCAAAGCATCTTGTACTGATGATTCGTTAACAATATGGCTAACTGTGCTTTGTAATAGCTGTGCTTTGTAATAGTTTATGCTGCTGTTCATGCAAAAAGAAATGCTAAAAATCCTCGTTAGCCAAGTGTTGACCAAATCCGCATTCGATTCCGACGGATTTATAATTGCCAAATCCGAATCCGACGGATGCGGATTTTCATCAGCTCCATCACATCCCTCGTTTTTGATGTCATATTTTCTTGTGTTTGCACTGCTGTCTTTCAATAGCGTTTGTTTACTGTATATAATTGAATATTTTTATTTCTGTAAATAGTAAACGTAAAAACTCAGCAATATTTCTGTATTGATTTCCAAAGTATATGGTGGATTTTTTTTAAAAATACCTGAAGAACATGTATTTCTTTAAAAATTAACCATTCCTCAAAAACAACTATTAAATTTAATCAATTCGATAATGACAGTGGACAACTAACGGAAGTAAGATGCCACAAGTGAAATGCTCTGTATTCTTTCATGTTATTTTATTGCAACAACTTGGAATATGACACTGAAGTCGGAATGAGCTCCATATAAAACAGAAATCATGCCACTAGAAGTTCTCTACTAAGAGCAGTTAAAAGAATCAATAGATGGCTTCTTGCACCAAAATAAACTTGATAAAACCATAAGTTCATTAGAATTATTTGAGCAAACACACCAACATATACAACCAGGTTGAAACAGTCATATTACCAGCACACGCTCTATGGTGTTTGTGCCCAGCAGGTCATTTTAAAATGTTAAATAAATTATTTATAAACAGTTGTAACTAATCACAGTTAATTCTAATATTCAAACAATTTTTTGAGGTACATAATGGCAATAAAAGCACAATATAAATGTCATTAATATCTAAAGTAAACGTTTCTCATTTACAAAGCAGCTACCTCACTGTGTAAACATTACATTAAAATCATTATTCTGACCTACAGACCCGACAGTATTTACAATGAATACTTAGTTTAGTCGATTTGGCACCACTTACACAACTATGTCAAGATCATTGACAACACATGCCAGCTGAACAGTCAAAACAAACGAGATTTAGTTCTGAAACTGGAAGCACACAGCGATGACATGGAATAAACATCTCACATATCCAGCTCTGATTGAACAGAATGACAGATAAAATGAAACGAGATCTAATACAGAGTGCTATATGTGTATATATATATTAGAGGTCTACCAAATCAGGATATCGGCAATATCAGTATCGGTAGCATGTAGAATCTCAATATTGACATCACCGATATTTCACAATGTGACATTTTGACCCAAAAAAATTCAGAAAAAGATGTATCATTTAGATTTATAAATATCTCAACAAATTAATATATCGATCCCGATACCGGTATTGAAAGAACCAAGAGTCCTATAATTAACATGTACTGACACGATACAGCGTGCCATGTGCTATGACATTGTTTTTAGTTATTGGCCGATTTTCGTATACTCAGAAATACTGTGTAAGTGATGCCGATGCCGAGTATACCGCATTGCTCTAATAGCAAAGATGCACGCAGAATTGCAGATGTCTAAAACATTTCATTTCGTATAGAATAAAAGAATGTACCGTGTGCAGGCTTGTTTTCATTGGCAACCATTCATCCTTCAACCTCATTTTGACTCTTTTACTTTGTTCTCATTGTTTCATTCTTAAAAGGTGGTCGTGAGCAAAAGCAATTTAACTATTGGTTAGAATTAATTATAAGTCAAAGTTGAAGGTTCAAAAGGAGTTCCTAATTTTATTTGTACATTTTTATAGAGGACAGTTCGCTTTGTCATTAGTCATATGTAGGTGATGATCTGGAACTTGTAAACACATCAGAAACTTCGTTTAAAGATAAATTTTACTGTTATACAAAGTTAAATGAGCTTTTAATAATTAATCAAGAATATTTTTAAAATAAAATAAAGAAATAATTATTTTATTAATAGCATTGATCCTGAAAATAAAATCATTAATAAAAGTGTGTAAAAATAGAGAAAATATGTGTGACGCGAACAGCGGAAATGAGGCCACAAAATGTGGAGGTAAAATGTATAGGAGATTGGGACAAATTGAACCACACTTTAAATAAAAATGCATAACTTTAAAACCACAAATCCTAAAAATATAATGTTGGCCATTCATAAAATGTAACACAATTTTAACAAATTCATATTTCTTCAAGTACTCTGTATCGGTACTCGGTATCGGCAAAACTTGGCCGCAACTGCTCGGTACTCTGTCTGTACTCGGCAAAAAATCATACTCGGTACACCCCTAATATTGTTTGATTGAAAGTAGTTGGTAGAAATAATAAATTAATCGAAATCACTAAATCTATATTTAAGATTGTTTTTGTTATTATTAATACAAAATGTTTTGATGTGTTATTTTATCCCGACTATTACAGTATTAACTTATTTTATCAATAAAAAAATCTCTGATCCATTTTCCTGCATTGTTACAGAGAAAATAGAGAAACATGAAGCAAAGTGAAAAAAGAAGAATGAACGTGAAATACGGAAGACCGTAATCAACACACATTTATAATTCAAATGAAGTTGTACCATTTGTATCTCAATTTACGTTTGTCTTAATTAAACCAGTAGCCTGACATATCAAATATAAATAATTACGAGTGATAAATTTAAGAATGACGTCATCTAATATGACCGCTGGCTTTTGTCCTAACAAATACTCATATCAGAAAAAAATATAGGTAATATCGGTATCGGCAAAAATGCATATCGGTAGACCCCTAATATATACATATATATATATATAATGAAACAAGATCTAATACAGGTTATTATCAATTCTGACAGATGACAAACTTGATGACAAGATATCTTATAGATAAATGAACATGACAGGGTTATTTACTTTCTGTTGATTTTTGTTGGTGATGTCAATAGAATTACCCAATAGCTGTGTTAGTGAAGTCAATGTAACTGGTTTAGGGTTACTTTCAAGAGAGGTAAAACAAATCAGACCAAAGGCTTGTAGTAGGAATCAGACCAAAGGCTTGTAATAGGAATCAGACCAATGGCTTGTGATGGGGGAGGTTAATGAAAATGAGGCTAAAACCTGAGAACTGTTCACATATTTGTCTACTTTACTAAATCATTCTCACAAAATCTAAAACGATTTCAACCAAAGATATAGCAAGAATCTGCTTCCTCTTTGGCAACTTACACAAACATATACTTAATTACTATAAACCATCATCAATTATCTATGGTGAAAGTTGGAAGAACTTGAGGACTATATAAATTAGCAGGGTTGAAATGGTAACATCACTTATCCGCCTTGTGACCTCCTGACCTTTTGACTTGCCGGGTAGATTTCTTACTTCTGGTGGTTTTGAGCAAACTATACGGCGTGTAAGTGCAATGATGCGGGGAGAAAAATGGAATGTAGAAGGCTCTGAACACTCGGTGTGACCTGAGAATGGACAAGGGTCAGTTACAGGTCCACATTTGGTCAAGCAAACATCAGTGGATATAGAAAGTAGTAGAAATGGCGTTGGCCAAAAGTGAGCAAATAAATGTATGAGAATTAATGTCATTGTATGAGCCACTCTTAAACAATGGTATGTGGAAAACATTGAAATGAAGGAGAAAAATGAGATGAGGGGAAAGTGTGAGATGAGGGAAATATAATGAAATAAGGGGAAATAATATTATGAAGGAAGACAATGAAATGAGGGGAAAATAATGAGATGAAGGGGGAAAAAATTCTCCTTTTGAGATTTTGTCACAGTCTGAGGTTTTGTTTGTGCTAAAATTAAGATAGTCACCTGCTACATCCTGTAGTCACCAATGTTCCCTGTAAGGTTTGTTGGTTTGTGTGCAAAGTAATAAAACTCGTGTGCAAAGTTGCACAGCATCCATTCTTTGTGCAATATTTTACAGAATTTGCTGCGCTGTAATTCTAAAACTGCTGCGCGGCGTCGGTCAGACATCTGCGCGGCCGCGCAACCGCTGGTTAAAGGGAACATTGGTAGGCACCACTAGATACCTGCCACCAGCTTAAGAACTACATTAGCTTCCAGTTAGTCTAAGAACTTCTTTAGTCAGGGTAATCTTAGATCTACTTTAGTCAGGGTAATCTTAGATCTACTTTAGTCAGGGTAATCTTAGATCTACTTTAGTCAGGGTAATCTTAGATCTACTTTAGTCAGGGTAATCTTAGATCTACTTTAGTCAGGGTAATCTTAGATCTACTTTAGTCAGGGTAAACTTAGATCTACTTTAGCCATGGTAAACAGAGATTTTCTTTAGTCAGGGTAAAATTAGATCTACTTTAGTCATGGTAATCTTAGATCTACTTTAGTCAGGGTAATATTAGATCTACTTTATTTACCTGCTTGCATCTATAAATGGAGCTTGCTTGACCACTGTCCAGTCTGCAAGGGATGTGTACCTTGGCTCCAGTAACGTCCAGTCGTCCGTGTCCCTGTCAATCAGGTAATGGCAGCGACTTACATCAACCTGTAATGTCATTGGAAGGTGTAAGATCAACATTCAATGTCATTGGACAATATAAATAGACGACAGCTCCAGCTGCTGTCTAACTTCTCATATCAGGGGAAATAACTGCTACAAGACAAGGTTTGACTGAGATGTTAAGAACATCTCTTGAAAGAACCAGAAATATCGAGACGGCTCCTCTCTGTTAACATTGTTCATGTTGGCAGGCTACTTACATATCGAGACGGCTCCTCTCTGTTAACATCGCTCATGTTGGCAGGCTACTTACATATCGAGACGGCTCCTCTCTGTTAACATCGCTCATGTTGGCAGGCTACTTACATATCGAGACGGCTCCTCTCTGTTAACATCCTTCATGTTGGCAGGCTACTTACATATCGAGATGGCTCCTCTCCGTTAACATCCTTCATGTTGGCAGGCTACTTACATATCGAGACGGCTCCTCTCTGTTAACATCCTTCATGTTGGCAGGTTACTTACATATCGAGACGGCTCCTCTCTGTTAACTCATTTGCTACTAAGCGCAATAACCAAACCCCCCCTGAAATACTAAGCAAAGGGAGATTACTCTCAAAAACATGCACCCCCATGTTAAATAAAAATATTTTAAACACCTAAATGAAATTTTAAAATAACAAAACACACACCAAAAAACAGAAAATTGAATGAGCTTTTAAAAAATGTATAGGTTGATGTACTTTAATTCACAAATATATTTGAAATAAATCTTGAAAAGTGTTTTTTGAAAATTTACATCGCAGTTTTGGGATGCGACCTCCGTTGTTTGTCACCTTTTTGTCCATTTATTGTCTCATGAAAATTTGAGAAACATCTTATCCACTGACCAATACAATTTTGTAATTGATTACTTGAGTCTAATCATGATGTCAGTGTAGAGAAAATTTATATATATCCTCATTAGTAACCTCCTTCCACTGGGTGTCTTTCTTACCCTTGGCTGTTTGCTGCGGTTCAGCGTATCTGTTCGTTTCAGCTCTATCAAGGCAGAGTTCATGAAAAGCTTTTAGTAGTCTATGAGACTGCTGTCAATAGGGAGAAAATGATTTCCCCTATAATTTCATTAAATTGTCTGTAACACTAATGAAATAGTCTGACCAAGATTCAGTGACAGCATCTCCTTTATTTCATAACTGAACTCTCATTAGCGTCACTGTCACTGGTGTCACTCTGATTATGATAAGAGTTAATTATTATCAGTATCACTATCACTAATTTCAACATCTGATTCCTCATTGTTTAAATTATTAACTGCTGCATAATTAAAACGTTGAAGCAGCAATTAAAGAGTCAAGAAAATGAAAGGCCATTGTATAAGAATATTCAGAAACCACACGATCAAATTTCACCAAATACAGTCCGACTTCTAAGCCACACAGTTTTTGAACCGTAAATGACATAAACATCCGTTTTTTTAAACGAAAGCAGCTATGTTTCTACTTTTTAAAAAGCCGAGAGCTATTCACACGGTAACAATGCTTCTCGCGGGATGATTTTTTATATGCGCGTTGCTAGACGCCATGTCGCATTTGGGCGCATTAGTACGGAGGGGGGTATGTCGCATTCAGTCGCATTAGTAGCAAATGAGTTAACATCGCTCATGTTGGCAGGCTACTTACATATCGAGACGGCTCCTCTCTGTTAACATCCTTCATGTTGGCAGGCTACTTACATATCGAGACGGCTCCTCTCTGTTAACATCGTTCATGTTGGCAGGCTACTTACATATCGAGACGGCTCCTCTCTGTTAACATTGTTCATGTTGGCAGGTTACTTACATATCGAGACGGCTCCTCTCTGTTAACATCGTTCATGTTGGCAGGTGTGATTCTTGTTGCGTCTGGTCCTGATTCATAGGCTTTTGGTAAAATCCCCTTAAACTCAGACTGCAGGAACTGAAGATGCCAACTGAGATGGGAAATATTAGATCATGTTTACAATATTACTCTAATGACATTAATACTAACCATGGTGTATTACTCTAATGAAATTACATTATGTCATTCTTCACATTTTTTTTCTCTACATTGCTGATTAATTTTTTGATGTTTCAAATTTCAAATAGAGGGAGTTGAGCCAAAGGGCGGGACTGTGTGCAAGTCTGTAATTTAAAAACTACTTGCATAAAAGTGCACTCACTTTTTGTTTGGCAGGAAAAATGAGCTTGGAAACCTGTACCATTCTTTGCCGACACAGACGTTGACGGGCTTGTCTGCCGACAGCGTGTGGATCTTGGGGTCATAGGCCACTCGGTGCAGCTCCACGTAGATGTCTAACGGTGCGTGGTAACCTGCAGGGGGAAACGCCGGCCACTTAAGAATGGTCATTCAAGACATCAGGAATAACCAAAATAATCTCAATGATTTTTATTAAAAAAAGGGGAAACTAACTCCCATATGTAATAAAAAAACTGTCAAACTGATCAAATTTCAGCACACAGACTAACCCAAAACTCACCGATAACAAAAGAAAAGGCCCCCTACCTTGGTACACAGCAATTATTCTGGAGAATGACACGGCAGCAAAGAGCAATGAGAAGCCGGCAGTGACCCAGTTTGTTTTGTCTGTGTAGTGTCCCCCTTTTGATGTGCCATGTAATAGTAGGTCAAGTAATCTCTTTGAAAAAAAAAGTAAAAAAATTTCAAAAACTCCACCTCAAGGTGAAAAAACACAATTCTTAAATTAAAAAAAAATAATAATAATACTACCTCTACATTAACTTGAAATATCAAACATCCCACTACACCACCACCAGCAATTTGAACTCATCCAATAAGGTGACACACAAGCCATCCCAAAACCTATTAGGGAACAAGACAGTGCAGACGTGAAGGGTTACCTGACTTGAATCCAGCACCAAGGCTGCAGCCATAGCAAAGAAAGGATAGATTGGAAATAAGAACCTCTCCTCCTGTGGAGGTGAAAAATGGTACATTCATTACAAAACATCCTATCCTTATCTTATCTGTTACAGACGCTACTTCTATACAGAAGATTATAGCGTCCTACGCTTACCCATGGTTTATGTCTAGTCTTGCATCTTTATTCGAGTTTTAAATGTTGATAGAGTTTTGGTTTTCCTGGTTTCCTTTTGCCTCGTGGCCTATCATTAGCGAAGTTTGTTTTTTTAAATTGAGCAAAAAGAAAAGCCATTTTTTATGAAGTGATGTCAAGGAAAAAACAGGACTGACTTACTTTGTGAGGTCTTGAGAAGAAAATAAGAATCCAGATATACATGGGCGCCAGGGATAAATAAATCCAGGACACTGTGGAGTAGATTAGACTGGTCAGTTAGCGGGGGGGGGGAGAGGGAGGGGCGACTGGTCAGTTGGTTGGCATACTTAAATGTTAACAGAGATTAACAAACAGGGGGGGGGGCTGGTCAGTTAGTTGGAATACTTAAATCTTAAAAGAGAATAACAAATATAGGGGGGGGGGCGCAATTATCGTTTAACTAGAACTGTTTTTAGGTGCAGGACAGCTTAATGCACGTGGCACTGTTGGAACGAACCAACTTGTGATGTGAAAATGTAGGACTCACTTGCAGGAGATTTGGGTCTCTGGAACCAGGAGGTGATTACCTGAAAGAAAAGAAAGAAGGTAATGAAATATCATGGAGCTGTACAGGGGTTATTACCTTACTGCTGTGATCACATCAACAAATTTAACTGACAATGTCCCAGAATAGTGGCAATGAGATCTGTAAACTTACAACAAAATCTTGGCTTCCAATGTTCCCAAGTAACGTACACTTACAACAAAATATTGGCTTCCAATGTTCCCAAGTAATGTACACTTACAACAAAATATTGGCTTCCAATGTTCCCAAGTAACGTACACTTACAACAAAATATTGGCTTCCAATATTCCCAAGTAACGTACACTTACAACAAAATCTTGGCTTCCAATATTCCCAAGTAACGTACACTTACAACAAAATCTTGGCTTCCAATATTCCCAAGTAACGTACACTTACAACAAAATCTTAGCTTCCAATATTCCCAAGTAACGTACACTTACAACAAAATATTGGCTTCCAATATTCCCAAGTAACGTACACTTACAACAAAATCTTAGCTTCCAATATTCCCAAGTAACGTACACTTACAACAAAATCTTGGCTTCCAATATTCCCAAGTAACGTACACTTACAACAAAATATTGGCTTCCAATATTCCCAAGTAACGTACACTTACAACAAAATCTTGGCTTCCAATATTCCCAAGTAACGTACACTTACAACAAAATCTTAGCTTCCAATATTCCCAAGTAACGTACACTTACAACAAAATCTTGGCTTCCAATATTCCCAAGTAACGTACACTTACAACAAAATCTTGGCTTCCAATATTCCCAAGTAACGTACACTTACAACAAAATCTTGGCTTCCAATATTCCCAAGTAACGTACACTTACAACAAAATCTTAGCTTCCAATATTCCCAAGTAACGTACACTTACAACAAAATATTGGCTTCCAATATTCCCAAGTAACGTACACTTACAACAAAATCTTAGCTTCCAATATTCCCAAGTAACGTACACTTATAACAAAATATTGGCTTCCAATGTTCCCAAGTAACGTACACTTACAACAAAATATTGGCTTCCAATGTTCCCAAGTAACTTACACTTACAACAAAATATTGGCTTCCAATATTCCCAAGTAACGTACACTTACAACAAAATCTTAGCTTCCAATATTCCCAAGTAACGTACACTTACAACAAAATCTTGGCTTCCAATATTCCCAAGTAACGTACACTTACAACAAAATCTTGGCTTCCAATATTCCCAAGTAACGTACACTTACAAGAAAATCTTGGCTTCCAATATTCCCAAGTAACGTACACTTACAAGAAAATCTTGGCTTCCAATGTTCCCAAGTAACGTACACTTACAAGAAAATCTTGGCTTCCAATATTCCCAAGTAACGTACACTTACAAGAAAATCTTGGCTTCCAATGTTCCCAAGTAACGTACACTTACAAGAAAATCTTGGCTTCCAATGTTCCCAAGTAACGTACACTTACAACAAAATCTTGGCTTCCAATGTTCCCAAGTAACGTACACTTACAACAAAATCTTGGCTTCCAATATTCCCAAGTAACGTACACTTACAACAAAATCTTGGCTTCCAATGTTCCCAAGTAACGTACACTTACAACAAAATCTTGGCTTCCAATGTTCCCAAGTAACGTACACTTACAACAAAATCTTGGCTTCCAATATTCCCAAGTAACGTACACTTACAACAAAATCTTGGCTTCCAATGTTCCCAAGTAACGTACACTTACAAGAAATGGCAGGGAGCCCAGAGCTAGGAAATAAGCAAAATTGAAGTTGAGAAATCCATTGATGATATAGTAGGACAGGGGCTCTGTACCTGGATGGTGAGAGCAAGAGTTATCTGTCAGTAGGTTACAGCTGCAACGATAACTAAACATTGACATTTCTCGTTTCATTTTCACTGTTCAATCATTTAATAATTCAGTTTAAAGTCTTAACCTCTTCAAATAATTTTTTTTATTCGTCTGAAATAAGTAATAACAGCCCAAATGTCAATGAGTTCATACATATTGACATCTAGCGATAATTTGATACAAACAAGAATGACATTTGTAAATAATTCGATACAAACAATGATATTTGTTAAATACGTGAAACAAACAGGCATGTTACCATAAAGTTCTGGGCCGTGTCCAGAAATGACATTATACAAAATGATATTGAGGGGCGCCACCACAAACTTGCCATAAAAATGCATGTCAATCAGCACTGTGGGCACCTGAGATGATATGACATTGGACATGAGACCTTATGGCAGTGGACATGAGACCTTATGGCAGTGGACATGAGACCTTATGGCAGTGGACATGAGACCTTATGGCAGTGGACATGAGACCTTATGGCAGTGGACACAAGACTTTTAAAATGAGGCATTTCAGGACCTCTGTTTCTTAGTCACTTAATGAGATGTCAATAAATTTTATAGATCATGGTCAATAGGCCTGTCAATGGGCCTGTCAATGGGCCTGTCAATGGGCCTGTCAATGGGCCTGTCAATAGGCCTGTTAATGGGTACCCGGAAACAATATCATGTTACTGGAAGCTTGCTGCTGGCTACTGTGTGAAATTAGGTGCATAGATGGTGGCTAGGTTGCATTGTATAGCGGTCATGATGGCAAAATTTGGACGGGTCCCCGGGCAGCTTTTTTTTTCAACAATATTGACATCCCTAATGGTCAATGATTATTTTATCTATAGATCATGGTCAAAGTTTTTTCTATACAAACATGTGCACCACAAAACAATTTAAACTCTAAAACACAAGTACACAATACAGCTACTCACCAGGAAGACCAGTAGAGATATAAAAGTCCATTTCAAAAAGTGCTGGTAGTTTTTTTTCAAGACCAGGGCATCAAAAGCTATTGGGATCCTAAAAGATAATGTGTAAACCTAAAAACTCTCGGGAAAACAAAATAAGTACTTGTAACTATGGGCTTTACTGTGGTGTTACAATAGTATTATGTACCCGAAACTATGGGCTTTACTGTGGTGTTACAAAAGTATTGTGTACCCGAAACTATGGGCTTTAATTTGTTGTTTCAATAATATTATTATGTTCCTGTAGCTATGAGCTTTAATGTGGTGTTACAATAAAATTATTTACCTGTAACTATAACCTTTAATGTGGTATTACAATAATATTATTCAAGATTTTTCTATAAAAGTTCAAAAGTTACTGAATTAAGCTGTATGTTACTTATGTTACTTACCCTAATGCTGCGGCAAAGGGCCATCCCAAGATGGTGCTGCAAGCTATGGCCAAAATGCTTACCTGAAAGGGTTTGGGTTAAAATACCAAGTAAGTGAAAGTATCCGGAAATTCCTAACTGCAACAATAGCAAAAATACAG
This sequence comes from Ampullaceana balthica, assembly GCA_944989445.1. Taxonomy (NCBI): domain Eukaryota; kingdom Metazoa; phylum Mollusca; class Gastropoda; family Lymnaeidae; genus Ampullaceana; species Ampullaceana balthica. Next base: position 832,789 of record CALYLW010000473.1, on the reverse strand, counting down.
GAGTCGTAGTCCGCTTAAATACAGGAGTCGTAGTCCGCTTAAATACAGGAGTCGTAGTCCGCTTAAATACAGGAGTCGTAGTCCGCTTAAATACAGGAGTCGTAGTCCGCTTAAATACAGGAGTCGTAGTCCGCTTAAATACAGGAGTCGTAGTCCGCTTAAATACAGGAGTCGTAGTCCGCTTAAATACAGGAGTCGTAGTCCGCTTAAATACAGGAGTCGTAGTCCGCTTAAATACAGGAGTCGTAGTCCGCTTAAATACAGGAGTCGTAGTCCGCTTAAATACAGGAGTCGTAGTCCGCTTAAATACAGGAGTCGTAGTCCGCTTAAATACAGGAGTCGTAGTCCGCTTAAATACAGGAGTCGTAGTCCGCTTAAATACAGGAGTCGTAGTCCGCTTAAATACAGGAGTCGTAGTCCGCTTAAATACAGGAGTCGTAGTCCGCTTAAATACAGGAGTCGTAGTCCGCTTGAATGACACATTTGGTGTTTACTTACATGAACGTCTCCAACAAACCAGCTGCCGTAAGCCATCATGGTCATGTACATGGAGAAACTACTGGGCAGAAAGGCTGAGGCAGAGGCAAACATTCCAGCAGAAAACAGCAGCAGTATGAGGGTCAGACGTCCAACACTGGGTCCAAATACCTTGCACACACCTCTGGGATTTTCAACAAAAAACTGTATTTATTTCAGTCAGCTTGCAGCTCACTAGGTATTTTACATCTTTTTTTTAAAAAATCTTATACAAAGACAATTGAATGGAAATTATCACGATAAATGTTCCTACCCTAGGGGCGTAGCATGACGTGGGCATCTGCCCCCCAGGAAATAAACCGGGTTAGCCGCCATCCCCCCCCCCGATAAAATATGTTGATTATATAAAGAAAAGATAATTTTTATTGGAAAATAATAATAAAGACTTTATACATTTTTTATTTTAGAAATAAATAGAAAAGCGTTCATTTATTGAATTGAAGTTTTCAGCTTCGCCTTATTGCACAATCTGTGATGCATCAATGTTGTCAATAGTCAAAGCAGCTATAGATTAGTCAATCTTGGTGCATTCATTGTTGATCATAAATAATTTTTTATTGACTTAATTTTAGAGCAGCTTCTATCACAGTTGGCATTACATACGGCAGTGGTAAGGAATATTCAAAATATTGTTGTTATATTAGGCGGGGTAACTTCAAGCCTAAATGAACTTGAATAAATCAGTTTGGCTTTTCTTTTATTTCGATAAAAAGACCCCTTTCATAAAAACTTTTCTTTCTTAGAAGCTAATCAACAACAATGACTTTTCCACCCCTAAAAAAGTGCTACCCAGGGCATTTGATTCCCCCCCCCCAAATCCCAGCTATGCCACTGTCCTCTAAAATGTCAACTATATTTTTACTTAGGCAGACTTACCTATAGAACAGCATCTCAGATATAGCGCAGACAACTCCCAGCATGCATCTTGTCATGTAAAAGACAAAGATCTAAAAGAGATTTTTTTTTCAAGTTTATAAAACAATGTGATCAGAACATAGTAAATTTAAATTTAAAGAATTTATTGCTTTTATGGCGTCCTTAAATAGGTGCTATTTGATTTAATGTAATTACAATGTACATCCTGTAAAGCTAATAAGATATACTTGTATGTTTTTATCTGATGAGACTATTATAGTGTAACATGAATTAGAATTATGGAATCAAAGAGTTATGAAACGGCTAGAGATGCATACTGTGTAGTGTGCATTAGAATTATGGAATCAAAGTGTTATGAAATGGCTAGAGATGCATACTGTGTAGTGTGCATTAGAATTATGGAATCAAAGTGTTATGAAATGGCTAGAGATGCATACTGTGTTGTGTGCATTTTATTAAGGTACCAATTAAGGTTGTTAACGGTTAACCGGTCCTCAGATCAGGACCTGTCCCATTTAATCATGACCGGTTAACCGTAACTTTATTTAGTCAGTAAATACTTCATTAAGCGACGCACGCTGATCGTTTTTTTGATTGCGAGAAACAGACTATAAACCAGTGACCGGTCATTGCCGATAGGTCACGGGGTCATATGTTTATATAGCTTTCTTTGTTTAAATAAGAAACAGACTATAACTGTATTATTGACTATTTTGTAGGCACATGGACTACGATAATTAAGATCATGAATTTGTTCAAATGCATTTAGTGCTTGTAGCGGAAATTCTTTATTTGGGAAAATAGGAAAGTTTAGAATCATTATTTTGAACATACTATAAGTCATACAGGGGTCGAAATTAGATTTACATAAAGTTAATTCATTACACAGATAGACAATACTAAATTGATTATATTTCGACATTGCTAGTTTAATTAAGTAAATACTTAAATACTAAAGACCGTATTAGCTTATTACCCGGAGTTCATTTTTTGTTGTGTTACGGCAAAATACCAGAGCCAATACGCCAGCGACCGTGACATCAAAGCGTTTTCTTAATATTCCGGTCTATAAATAATATAAAAATACACGTCATCACTTTTAGTGGAGTACCGCTAATCAACTATTTTTAATATTTTTTCTTCGCTTAGTTGCCAAAACGTAAAAACCAGAAGTAACACAGCGATTTCGTGTGCATTGGAAAAGGAGTACAGCGCATGAGAGCGGGCGGTGATGTCACAGACGTGGCGAGGTGAAAATTTGATGCCATCCCTTGTTGGTTCTAAAACCTTTGAGGGAAAATGCGGACCGGACAGTAAAAAAGGCTTTTTTTTTAACGGTTAAATGGTCAGCAAAAACAAACTGACTAGACAACATTTGTTAATATGCCGCTTTAATACTTTTATTGATATTATAAATTAAAAATCATTACGGTTTACTTCTTTGTTTGTTTACTTCTTTGTTCGGGCGATTTTTTTTTAATTCGCTGTTTTGACGGCGACGCGTCGTCGGTACAACAGGTGCTTTGTTGTCAAATCAGAAGACGCGAGGCGCAAATTTGATCCATTTTCTTGTTGGTTCACAAAACATAGTAAAATATAGGGACAGGCGGTTAACCGGTCTTTCTTTTAATGGTGAACCGGTCCTCAAAAACAAGCGGTCTTTACAACCTTAGTACCAATGTGGTATGAAATGGCTAGTGATACATACTGTGTTGAGGGCATTATATTAAGGTATCAATGTGGTAAGAAATGGCTGGCATTGTATTATGGTATCAATGTGGTATGAAATGGCTAGAGATACATACTGTGTTGTCCCCCAATAATGTAGAGCACAGCTTCATGGGCAGGACATGTAACAAGATGTAAGCATAAGAGCGAATGGCGTACTGAGGAGAGTATTCCCACGTCTGAAAACCTCTGCCATAGTTCAAGAAATGAGCCTGTGGGAAAACTTTAAGAACTCAATAAATAATGTAATAATGGCCATTTCACTACAATCACCCAATAAATAATGTAATAATGGACATTTCACTACTATCCCCAAGTCTGACGAGTTTGAAAGAATTAAGTGCAATATCATTTAAAATAATTTCTGCTAAGTTTTTAGCTTTAAAGACATTTTGTTCTGTTAGTGCTTTAGGACTTAATAGTCAATAACTCATATGATAGTTTGTAGAGTCTCAAAATATTCTTAAACAGTTGAGCCTTTCTGTAACTGACATAAATTATTTAAATTATGAAACTTAATCACTTTATGGTCAACCTTTCAGTACCCGACATTAAATTATGAAACTTTATCATTTTTTTTGTCGCCGGATCTTCAAATGGAATATTTCCCCAAAGCACAGAAAGATCAACTAAACATGCTGCATTGACTGGGGTTATAATAGATTGACAGCAGTGGTCATCTTACTGGCTCCCAGTAGTTGTACGTCTCGTCACAGTCTGACACAACACTCCACAATGCAGCACACAGCCTGGCAGACATGAGCAGCTTGAAGGCAGTTCCAGGTGTAGGTGTCCATGGCTCATCCAAGAAGCTCATCACCTCAGGATCGGCTCGTGAAGCAGCCGACTGTACACTAGTGGGTTAAGTAGCAATATAGCATATAATATAACACATAATATAATGTGACTGTGAAACATGCTGTGTTACTGTATTTTTATGACAGATATTACATTTGTTTGATTATATATACTACCTTCAATGACCCAACTGGCATGGGTAAAAAAATTGTGATCTATCAGATAGAGAAGCTTCTAAGACAATTCCATATTTAAAAAACCACGTTTTTATAAGTGGACTAAAAAGAAGATAATAATTTAAAACTTATTAGTTCAAGTACTTTGATTTAATAGACTAAAAACCTGGGGCGGTGTTTGGTAAAAAATTAAAGATTTATAATTTAGAAGGCAAAAGAGAGATCTATAAGTGAGAGAATGAGTGAACTGCATATGTTGGCAATCCTGCAGTTTCTACACGTATATTATTTCACAGCGAAATTTAATTTTCTCATGACAACTTACGTTTTTAATTTATTAAATGCATTATTATATGTTGTATTTCAGCTATTACAGCGCTAATTTGTAAGTCTTTTTAATTTCTAAGGCATTTTTTCGGCTCAATATAATACATAATCTGGTCACGATACGTCCATTTTGTTTACCTAACCAGATATTTTTTACCTGGCTTGACCCATGCTAAAATAAATTTACTGACTGAAAATGTTTTTTAAAAGGTATTTTTCATCTATTTTAATGCTCTCAGAAGATTACTAATTTTAAAGACAATTTCATTTTTTATTTCGTTACTAGATGTTTGATTCTTATTTTATTTGTTTGTAAGTATTGTAAGTGAGAAATTTTCATTTGACATCTTATTGGGACAATCCGGCAAGTAGATTGATAGATAAACAAAATGGTTGCATCACAATCCGACTATTTACTGTTGAGAGCAGAAAAAATGCCTTAGAAATTAAAAAGGCTTACAAATTAGCGCTGTAATAGCTGAAATACAACATATAATAATGCATTTAATAAATTAAAAAAGTTAAATTCTCACGAGAAAATTAAAAAATAAATTTCGCTGGGAAATAATTTAGGCATAGGCATAGGTGTAGAAACTGCAGGATTACCCGTATGTTAAACCTCATAACGTGGGCAGCGTTTTTAGTCATATTAAATCAAAGTACTTGAACTTATATGTTTTTAATTATTTTCTTCTTTTTAGACATTCACTTTCACTATTGTCAGTAGTATTTTTAGTTCACTACAGCTCCAAGTACAGTAGTACAGTCAGTACAGCTTGGATGCCGGCTTAGGCTTAAAACTTATGTATTCTTTAAAAAAAAATGGAAAGTCCAACTTAATGTTTGGCTGTTTGCACTTTCCAAACGAAGTCAATAGATCTTAAATTTACCTTTCAGTAACAGACTGTGCATTTTTTTTCGTGCCTTTTGCGGTGTTTGGATTGACGTTGCGTTTTATGGCCATTTCACAAATACTATTATCGATTATTTAATCAGAACTTATCAGAACTCCGTACTTATACTTGTGGCTGCAGTTCCGATCACTTAAACTTAAAAGGGTCTTAGTCTAAGGTACCGGTAGTTAAATGGCATTAACAATTTTAAATCCAACATCTATCTATCTTCTATATTATTATATATATATATATAAAGCTCAGTTGTTTGTATGTTTCACTTTTCAACTTTCCGTTCGTTACACAATCACGGAAAAACCAAATGACGGACGGGGACCAAATTTGGCAGGACGGTTCCATTTACCCCGGAGATGGTTTTAAATTAATTTTTGAAATGGTCCCTTTTGCCCGAATGCCGTAAATTAAATAATCAGAAAATGCAGAGACAAAGAATGAAAAATTTAACCCCATTTCTATATTGAACAAATTTACGCGGACGTTCAAATTCCATTCAAAGCGAGTTATTTTTGGTGAAGTTTTTTTTTCCCCAATGCTTTATTTTCAGCGGTGCGCATTCAAAAAATATTACATTGTCTAATTACGGTGCGCACATTTTCGTGCACGTTTCTTTCCAAAAATAAAATATAAGCATAAACAAATGACGTAATTTAATATTTCTATACAATCCATACAGACCACGGGAATCAATATACATAATTAACAAAAGTGACTTATCCGTGTTTGATAAATACGAAATATTAAACTTGCTGAAATGTACACAAAGAATTTCATAATAATTATAAATCCTCAAATCCTATGTTTACATCGTTGCCTTTTCAAAAATTAGAATACAAGCATAAAACTATGACGTCATTTGTTTTAATTATTTTCTGTTCCATAACTCTAAATGTAAATAAAACACTATTTATGTAATAATTGTATATATTAGATTTATTGGCGCTATAGGTTAAGTAGATTTTGCATTTGGGTTGGGGGGCGGGGGGTAGTACCATATTATCTTTATCTCATAGACGCTGATGCAAATATTGTATTAATTACAATTGTGTTACGATGCAGTGTCGTAAATATATATGAGCTTTTTTAGTGACGGCTGTGGTAGAGATCTTTTGGAAAAAATGTCAACAAAGCAGTGGCTTTTTTTAATGGATACAAACAAACTTATAAACAAACATAAATAGAAGTTAAAAAAAAGATTTTTAAAAACCACGTTTTCAGAAGCGGACTAAAAAGAAGAAAATAATTTAAAACTTATTAGTTCAAGTACTTCGATTTAATATGACTCAAAACGTGGGGCGGGCGCTTATGAGGTTTAACATATGCGGTTCACTCATTCTCTCACTTATAGATCTCTCTTTTGCAGTGGCGTAGCTAGAACTTTTGCCGCCCGGGGCGGTCTCCAATTTGCCGCCCTTATATGGGCCGTCCATAAATGACGTCACGCACATGGTGTTTTTTTTGGGGGGGGAGAGTGCAGTGACACATTTGACGTCACAACAAAACGCCCAACTTTAAATAAAAGTTCCACTTAAATATATGATTACAGATACTTTATTTAATGACGTTTTACATGACTTCAAGCCTGTTTCGTTATTAGAGTGCAGCTTTACACTGAAAGCATATTTAAATTACAAAGAATTGATTTGAAACATTGATATTTTCAAATAGAAGATACGGTTTTTAATAGAGGGGGGGAGCTTTGTGACGTCATATTGAAGAAGGGGTCTAAATTTTTGTGACGAGGGGGGAGGGGGTATAAAATCAGCCAAAATCGTGTGACATCATTTATGGACGCTCCTCATGTTAAATGTACTACATCATTTTTATAAATTAATTAACATTAAAAAATAATTGTAATTGAAACGAAATGAAGGTGGAGAATATTTTTACCATTGCATGCCTAATTTATTTAAGCAGTAATAAAAGAGGCGCGTAAGATGATATAAATATATAAATACCTATGAATAAACATTTATAAAAATACAAAAAAACATACTTTGTTTCAAAGGCCACAAGAAAGTTATTGATGTCGCAGGTCCCCCTCCCCTCCAAATGAGACAAATCATATTCCAAATTTGCTCCCCAAAAACATTACCAATTAATATGCTTTTATTTTTTATTTATAAATATATGATATTTTTATAAACAAAGAAATTGAATACATTAGTATGTAAACATATTTTAAATTTACTTACATAACTTTCATAGTAGAAAAATCGTGTATAATGCTATCAAAATTTAAATTATTTATAATATCTTGTTCTATGGACAATATTGAAAGATTTTGTAGTCTTAAATCACTCATTGTGGAACGAAGATTATGTTTTTATCAACTTCAGTTTGGAGAAGCTCCTTTCACAACTAGATACACTGTTAGCAATTGTTGAAAAAATTCTTTGCAAAATTATAATGTTGGGTACAGAATTTTCCAATCTGTACTGTTGAATATATTTTAATAGATCAAAGGAGCCTTTCCCCCATTTTTCTAAAATAATGCCTCTTCTTGTAGTGTAGGTACAGCCAGGACTGGTCTTAGTCCACTACAACCTATGCCGCCGCAGTGAGTCCCGCTCTTTCATAGGCCCCACCTATCTTAATTTTCACTTATTATCCTTATTAATACCTTATCCCTCCCCAAACTGGGCCCCGCGCAATCCTTTTCGCATACTAAGCCGCATTGGGCCCCGCAATATAATTGCTAAGACAAGCCCTCTGTACGGCCATAAAAACCTGGATCCTTTTTGTTTCAATATTGAACTGTTCTTTATCAATGTCAATAAAGTTATGTATTTGATGTTCAAATTCTTCATTTAGTACGTTACATGGTATTAAAAACGAATATTTTCTTGCAAGTACATGCAACTCATCAACGCGTTCTTTTATTTTCTTTTATAATTTCATCCATGGATAAAAACATTTCTCGTTGTACTTCTTGCTATAAAAATATAACCACGTCTTCTGAATTTATCCCACTCACATTTTTTTCTCCTTCTAACTCGGCGTTCAGTTGATATATCCAACTCTCTATGACAGCGTTCTTTATAAGCACATCTCTTTGTTCGATGAAATGGGTTTGCATTAAAAAAAAATATTTAAATGTGGGTTCCCATAAATTCAGATTACATAGAAATGAAACCGATTGCCTTGAACTGAGCAAAATTCAAGCATCTGATCTCGTTTTACTAGTACTTCTTCAGATGTCAACTTTTCCAAGATGCTTGAAATTTTAAAGGATGTCATTTCGAAATTATTTATGCTATTGTGATGTTTATTAACGGAGAAATTTGACTATTTTCATGTTCTTGCCATAAATTTTAATAATTTTAAATAAAATAAACAAATTTAAATTATTTACACATTACTTTAATTGAATAGGTGTAAAAAAAATTAATTAATAACCGTAGTTTAATTTTTTTAAAAACACAAATTATGTGTGCTACTTCAATGCGATAAAAACAAAATAATTTTGATTTACCACCATGCCATGTAGGTACTTAGCGCATCATTCTGCGCATGTCGAAATTCCACGCAAAAACTGTCGTGGCGATATTAATAGCCCATATTATTCGGCCCAACGTGATGTGTTGTTGTTTTTGTTGTTTTTTGTGTGTGGGCAGTTTTCTTATAAAAGCGTCATCTGTGACTATTACCGCTTAATTTTCCAAAAAAAATCGATACCTTTTTTGAGCGATTTTAAATTTTTCAATGGTTTTGCGTTAGTTATAACAACCACTATGTAATCAAACAAATGTTGCGCGAATCCGTTAATTAAGACTCGAAACTAAGAATATTTTTGTTTCACCTTGGTTTTCCACTTCAAAAGAATAAGGGCGGTTGTCGAAAATGACTTTATTTTTCAAATGCCCACAAATGCCGCCCCCAAAATGTGTGCCGCCCGGGGCGGACCACCCCCCCACCGCCCCCCCCTAGCTACGCCACTGCTCTTTTGCCTTCTAAATTAGAAATCTTTAATTTTTATACCAAACACCCACCCCACGTTTTTAGTCATATTAAATCGAAGTACTTGAACTTACAAGTTTTAAATTATTTTCTTCTTTTTAGTCCGCTTCTAAAAACGTGGTTTTTTAAAAATCTCTTTTTTACTTCTATTTATTTTATTCTTTTTAGTCCACTTATAACAACCTGGTTTTTTAAAATATTTTTTTACCTCTATTCATTTTACCAAACACCTCACAAGCGCCCGCCCAAAGTTTTAAAAACATTGTGATGTGGTCACGGGGCGAACTCACGGATGTCAACAAAAGCCGACGGTACAGATGCTTTTATATAGACTATAGATAAACTTAAAAGTTCAATAATTTAATAACAGTACATTTGATCGATCTGAAATTTTGATACAATGCATTGTCATCCAAGATCTATCTGTGGTAAAATTTTCAGATCTCTAGGACCATCAGAAGTGGTTAAATTTTACGTTGGCAGATTTGAAAAAATCTTGGACAAACAAACAATGCCCAACGAAAGCGAGTTAATAAAAACGTGGTAAAAAAATACAAACATCAACTGAGCTTTATATATTAGATATGCGTTTAAATTATTTTATTTCATTTTTTCCACGATGCATTGGATTAATATTTTACATGTGTGAATTAAATTGCGATTTTAAAAAATATAATTCATAACTCTACATTTAATTAAAAACCATAGATGTAGCGAGTTTATTTTATGTGGAAAGCGATGGTTTATGTCAAATAAACTTACACTTTAAAAAATGTTTACATAAGCTACATATTTACACTATACACTATAAACTTTTGCTACTGAATGTATTAACAGAAGTTGACTAAATTTAATAAAGTGATCCTGAAAACGCTTAATTAATATGAATTGTGAATTGAACATGTTATGTTAATTCTTTTGTAGTCGGAATAACATTGGTCATTTCTGAAGTTGCTTTTTAATCATTTTTCAGATGTGCTTATTAACAGACGGCTGAATCTATTATTTAGTGTGGATAGATATATACAAATATTTTTCAGAAACAAAATCTGGTGTGTGATAAATGACGTCACGCAATTTTGACCGATTTTTCACCCCCTCCCCCCCCCTCGTCACAAAAAGTTAGACACCCCCCCCCCTCCAAAAAATACGTCACAAAGCTTTGACCCCCCCCCCTTCCCAAAAAAAAACAACACAAAAAAAAATTTTAAAGGAAAAAAAACTACCTTATTTTCTATTTGAAAATTAGTATGTTTCAAATCATTTTTTGTCATTTAATTATTTATTTAGTGTATGTCTACATTGTAATATCGTAATACGCGTGAAGCTATGTAAAACGGCATTAAATAAATTGTAAGCCAGTGTTTCTCAAACTTGTTCGTATTAGACGACCGGCAGGTATTTTTTAAATTGCATTTCACCAGGTACCGGTGCATTCTTTTCCCGTTTTGACGTGATTTCCCCTTTACTGACGTGATAGGAAAATGAACCCCTACATGGCTTAAAGCCCTATAAGATTAAGTATGATTTAGGCTTGTTTTATATAATATATACTTTTTAAAAAACATTGTCTAGTTGCCAAGGCATAGCAAGACAACTAACGAACAATGCAGCGGTAATTTCAAAACCATTTGATGGGCTTAGCCTTCGCGATTAAGCTCGCGAATAATAATAATAAATTGATTATTTATATAGCGCTGTATCCCAGTAAGGAACTGACTATGTGACTATTGATATCACAAGGATCACTTCATTGTTGATAAACCAAGAATATATAGATACAAGACTGATTCCTCAAATTGAATTCGATCTTATAATGACAGTTTTCCTGCTAAGTATATGCACATCAAAGGCATTTGATCTAAAATTACCACATTGATATCAAATCTCATGTTTTCTAAAAATTATTTGGTATGCGCTGGAAGAGGAATATGGCGAGTACTGCACGAACCCCACATTTGTGCAGGAAAGTAGGGTGTCATCTTGTGCGTCGCAAAATACAGTAATAATGCAAGTTGCAGACTGAAAAATACTATGAAATTAATAAAATATCCAATATTATCATAACTTTTTACTCCAAAGCTCACGAGTTGTTTTAAATTTATTTATGGACGAGGAGGGGTGTTTAAATTGTTGGATTCTCATGTGGAATTTATAAACTAATGAAAAATACATGGCTACCGCTTATCGGGCGGTTTAACCGAGGGGCTGTGAACAGCGGTGCATTATCTCATTTGGGGTAAAAAGGGAACTCTTGGCGTTTGACCAATAACCAATCGAACAATTATATCAAACTTAAAACGTTTATAATCGTATCAAATAGACCCCCCCCCCAAAAAAAAATATAATCAAACATTGATATTCCGTGTCGTTTTGACTTAAAATATCTTTACATAATCCTATTCAGATCATTTCTAGACACTTTTCATGCTTGTAAAACTCACCAGTTGCATTTTCAGAGGGGGGGGGGTGCTAACGACGCTCCCCCAAATCCCCGAGTCATGTGAGCAGGACCTCGAGTCTGGGAGGGGGGGGGGTAACGCACACAGAAACTTGTATATTTTTGGGTAACAGGCAAAAATGTTGGTCGACTACTGCCGTGAGAGAACCAAACGGAGCGGCGGTGACATCACAAACGATTTGATGTCAACATCAAACGACGCAGGGTTACAATTTCATACGTTCTCATGAGTTCTCAAACTTAAGGATTACAATTAGATTTAATTTTCATTTCTTGATAACTTACGCCGACCGGCGTCTGATGGCCTACCGACCGGTACTTTGAGAAGCACTGATTTTAAAAAAAAATATTTTAAAATCATTAAAGAAATTGTAAGTGACCAAATATTTCAGTGGAAGTTTTATTTTTATTTACCCTTTTGATGTGACGTCACATTTCTTCAACCCCCTCACCCCCTCGTCACACATCGTCACAAAAGTGTAACCCCCTCCCCCCTGGTGCGTGACGTCATTTATGGACGGCCCCTTATCAGAAATAGGGAACCAAAAAAAGATTCCTTTTTTAAATTATACACATTGCACAAAAACCGTAAATATAATTCTTAAATTTAGAGACATAAAATTTGTTAACTATTATTTCCCTGTTAAAACAATTATGAATACGTCAAAAGGAAGAGTTATTTTGATCCAGTACATTTACTTTATAACAAGACTTTATTTTATGCGGCCAGTTTAAAAAAATGCACGCCGGTACTTCGATGGGTCGCGTCAACGCGTCAACTAAAAATTCTCTCGTGGAAAAAAAACAATAACAAACAGTGAATTTGAATTACATACGTTATATAAGGATAAACTAAAAATGCATTAATTTAATTACGGTACGTTCGATCGATCTGAAAATTTCATACGATGCATTCTTATGTGAGACGGGTCCGTGTGCCAAATTTCAGCTCGATCGGATCACGGGAAGTGGGTAATTTTTTACTTTTGTTTTTCCACCCGCCCAGGACAGACAGAGAGAGATGACGACAGAGACGGCGCTGAAGTTAATATAAGGGATTTAAAAATTGTACTAACCAGCAACTTCTACTGGGAAAAAGGGTCAGCACACTCCCGCTACGAAGAGTGGGTATATTTCTAGTATAAACTAAAGCTCAGTTGTTTGTATGTTTCACTCTTCGACTGTAAGTTCCACAATCACGGAAAAACAAAATGACCGACGGGGACCAAATTTGGCAAGACGTTTCCTTTTGACCTGCAGAAGGTTTACGCATATTTTGTGTAATTATCCCTTTGCCCGAAAGCCATCAATTAAAAGGTCAGAAAATGTTGAGACAAAGAGAGAAATATTAAATATCATTTCCATATTGAACAGCTTCATGTGGACATTCAAAACGAGTTCATTTTGGTGCGGTATTTTTTTCCAATACTTGATTTTGAGTGGTGCGCTTTTTAAAATCTTTTCTTGTCAAATTACGGTTCGCACATTTTCGCGTACGCATCTTTAATTGAGCCGTGTTATCAATTTACATAATCCCCGTTGTCTGTGTGGATGTAATGCTGTTATGTGGTGCTGTGATCGATTTTGTTTTATAGTGCTACTAATTTAAAAAAATTTACTGCACCAAAAATAACACTTTTCGAACGTTCCGCATAAAATTGTTCAATATGATAATAAAGAATTCAAATAAAAATAAATTACATAAATGAAAGTTCTGTATTACGTTATTTTTTAATCTCGTGTGTATTTATTTTGAAAACTTCCGTCATTTTTGACGGGTGATACACTAGTAAATAATATAATAGCCCAAGTCACTCACTCACTCGGATGTATATGTAACGCTATGATGGCATTTTTGAGCGTATATTTTAATGCAAGGAGTGCATCGGAGGCGCGAAAAAAGGTGTGCAAAATAATTATTTTGTGTACATTTCAGCAAGTTTAATACTTCGTATTTATCATACAAGGATAAGTTACTTAGGCTTTTGACAAAAAAAGCAGGCGCCGTAGGTGCCCTACAGCTGCAGTGAGTGCCGTAGACGCGCTACAACCCCTATTATAAAATACTTTGTGTACATTTCAGTAAGTTTAATATTAAGTATTTATCAAACAAGGATAATTTAGTTGGGCTTTTGAAAAAAGTGGGCGCCTTAGGCGCCACGGCGCCCCAGCGCAACCTAGTTTTATTATAATAACACTAGCGTACACCCGTCAAAAATGACGGAAGTTTTCAGCTGAAATCCATTTATTTTATTAAAAAATGCACTTTGTTTTAGGGCGCCTACGGCGCCGAACTTTCTCAAAAGCCCAACTAACTTGTCCTTGTTTGATAAATACGAAATATTAAACTTTCTTAAATGTACACAAAGTATTTTATAATAAGGGTTTTTTATTTTATAATTAACCATCATCAAATCCTCTTTTTACATTGATCCCTTTTCCAAAATTAAAATATGAGCGAAAACAATAACGCAATATTATATTTTTTTTACAGCGCATTTTTAATTTGCACACCTTTTGATGCATTGGTGCAGTAATTTGGTTTTCCCTGCTTTCTAAAATTAGTAGCGTCAGGACAGACTGACTGACTTGCGTGACAATTTCAAATTATAAAGTTTTATTCATGTTTGGCTTTTTATAGATGGGTTAAAACAATATCGTTGCATTTGTCACACGAAGAATGGAATTTATTTTTAAATTAAGAGTTTTGTTATGTTGTTTATAATAACTCAAAATTTAATTTAAACAAATACTAATTATGTGAGGGAATTTTATGTGGAAAGAAATGACCCAAGTCAAAAAAAGCTTAATCGTAAATTAGAAGACATATACATTTGGTTTTTGTAAACATTTGTTGCGTGTTCTTTATTAATTTTTCTTGCTCATTTTACTGGATCATTCCCTTAAATTTACTTATTAAAGTTAAGCATTAATGATCTTAAAATGCACACACAAAAAAAAAGCCTAGGACCAATGTTGTGATTTAAAAAAAATAAATATACAATTTAAACTTGGCTACCGGACTTAGTAACAGACAGAAGTATATTAAACTCAATACACGTGAACCTAAAAGCACTTAATTAAGTTGGGCTGGGAATTGAATATGCCAGTGTCATTACTTTGTAGCCGGAATATCAAAAGCCATTTTAAAAATAGATTTTTAGTCACACAGATCATCTATTTTTTAATTATTTTTTTTTAAATTTGGTAAATAATTTGTTTATTTTTCAGAAACTAAATCTGATGTTTGAAATATAATTTACAAAATATGATGTCACATCGGGAAACGTGATCCAAAACATAATTGCATTCCTTTTTAAAATTATACCTATTACATAAAAGCCTTAAATTTAAATCGTATTATATAGAGACAAATATATAAAAATTATATATCAATTCGATATTAAAACACCAATAAAGACTATCAAAAAGTATATTTATTTTTGGACCAGTACTTTATTACAAGACTTTATTTTTAGCGCCCGCCTTTAAATTACCTTTCATTGACTAAAAACGGTGCGCAAATTTTATTGCAAGCTTTTTAAATAAGACTGATTTAGTTTCTTTAAATTCTTTTGGAAACTTCATTACATTTACAACAATAATTTACTTTATTAGCTCTTTAGTATAAGCAGCTATTGCCTTTTAGAGAGAAGGTGGGAGCGTAGTTCCTTAACTTATAGCTGCTATTACAATATCAAATATTTCATTACTGTAAATAGTCTAACGATTTGGGGTCATAAATAAAATACGTTTTTTTTACGTGTCGGCAGTTGTCGTCAAATTTTTTAAACTGAAAGTTAACTTTATTTAGTACCCTTAAAATTGTAAGTGAGTATCATGAGAAAATCAATTCTCTAAGTGAAATCAACTCATTGGTAAAGAACATTAGAAGTTAAAGGTTGTTGTTTTTTTCTTACTAATATTTTTTTTTATTTCTGATATATATACATAACATTATAAAAATGTATCCACTCTAAACAAAGTGTGTTTTAAGTTTATATAGTGAGATAATTCCTTAATATATATATATATATATATATAATATATATATATATATATATATAATATATATATATATACATTATATATTATATATATATACATATATTTTTTTTTATTAGTGCATTTCTCTTGATTAACTTCATTTAGTGTTTACAATATATTTTTCAAACGATTTTCAGGACAAATAATAAGGGCCTACACATGCAGACAGTAGTATATGATTTGGCGAAATCGCCATATCATTGTAATTGTTGGCCCCATACATAGTTACCCTATCTTATCAGATGCTCCTTATTAGAGTTTTAAATGTTGATAACGTGTTCGTTTTATCCTTCTTAGTTCCAATAGGACCAAACTACGAATCGGCCATTAGAACAGCTAACTGCCTAGTTATCTCAAAATAGTTTTACAGTCATCGTCTCTCAATAAATTTTGATAGCAATTCTTGCTGAGACTTAATTTTAGAGTTGTTTATACTATCCTGGGTAGTAGAATACACATTTGTCATTGCATTTTATCCCTAGATTAGGGATCGGAACTCGAAACAAAGTGGCATGCCACTTAAATCCTGATCCTTCAAATGTACCTGATCGCGTAGTTTATAGCTTTAAAAAAATATATATCAATCATATGCATATTTATTTATTAGTTTACTTTTTAACAACTTAGTTACTTAATAGGACCTTTTCTGTGTACTGACTAAAAAAATAATAATTACAAACATAAGGTTTATTGCACGTGGACGAAATAACAATTTAGCTAATAAAATTATTTTTTTTTATCATAAACTTAAAAAATTTATATTTAAATGTGGTTTAATTTTAACTGCTGAATTACTTCCCTTTATAACAAAACTGTCTAAATATGGTTCGGTTTATATTTTAAAATGCTCTAACTCCCCAAAAAAGACCAAAAAAGTGATTTGAAACGTTCATTTTCAAATAGAAAATGCGGCCTTTGTGGGGAGGGGGGAAAGCTTTGTGACGTCATATTGGGGGGGGTCTAAGTTTTTGTGACAACGTGTGACGAAAAGGGGAGGGTGGTGAAAAATCGGCCAGATTTGTGTGATGTCATTTATTGAAGGCCCCATAGGAGCGCAATTTTTCCCTTTGTGCACTGAGTGGTTGAAAGGTTAAGTCCGGCCCTGTCCGACAACAATTACTTGTAACTGGCACAGGGTTATTGTGTTCTCTCTTTGTTGAAGACTTTGATTTTTAAAGGAAGGTAAAAATAATTGGTTCCAGAAAACAAATTAATGAAAGTTACACCCCCTTAAATTAAAAAAGAAAGCTATATATCTAATATATAAAGCTCAAATGTTTGTATGTTTGTATGTTTGTATGTTTGTATGTTTCACTTTTCGACTTTCTGTTAGACAATCACGGAAAAACCAAATGACGGACGGGGACCAAATTTGGCAGGACGGTTCCTTTTACCCTGAAGGTGGTTTTAAGTTAGTTTTTGTAATCGTCCCTTTTGCCCGAATGCCGTAAATTAAATAATCAGAAAATGCAGAGACAAAGAATAAAAAATTTAACCTCATTTCTGTATTGAACAAATTTACGCGGACGTTCAAATGCCGTTCAAAGCGAGTTACTTTTGGTGACGTTTTTTTCCCCCAATGCCAATACTTTATTTTCAGCCGTGCGCATTTGAAAAAATATTATAATGTCTAATTACGGTGCGCACATTTTCATATACGCTTCATAATTTGAGCTGTGTAGTACAAAGATTTGTCATTTTCTTTACTGTTACTTTCTATATATTAGATAGACACGTAAACATATTTAATTACAACTGCCACACGATGCATTATATTTATTTGTTTACACGTTTAAATTTAATTGCGAATTTGTTTTAATTATTTTCTGTTCCATAACTCGACATTTAATGAAAAACCTATTTATGTAATAATTGTGTCAGTATTTTTTTCAAGGCTTCATTTTTAGCGGTGCACGTTTTAAAATCTTTTATCGCCTGATTACTGTGCGCACATGTTCGTGTACGCATCTTAAATTTAGCTGTGTCCTATTAATATAACATTTATATTTTGTTTGTTGTCTTTTACATAACCTATACACTTATACTATTTAAACTTAGGCTACCGGACTTATTAACATAAGTAGATTGAACTAAATAAAGTGATCCTGAAAACTCTTAATTATTTTGTATTGCGAATTGAATATGTTATGTTCATCCCTTTGATGATGGATTAACATAGGCCATTTTTAAAATCGATTATTTTGATGGTTTCACATGCATTTTTAACATAAAATTGATTTTTTTTGTTTGTTTTTTTAAAATTAGGAATATAGCCTAATTTTTTTTATTTATCTTTATTATCTTTATCTCATAGACGCTGTTGCAAATATTGTATTAATTACAATTGTGTTACATTGCAGTGTCGTAAATATATAACAGCTTTTTTAGTGACGACGGTGGCAGAGATCTTTTGGAAAAATGTCAACAAAGCAGTGGCCTTTTTTTAATGGATACAAACAAACAAACATAAAAATATCAACTGAGCTTTATATATTACATATGCGTTTAAATTATTTTATTTCAATTATTTTCACGATGCATTGTATTAATATTTTACATGCAATGAATAAGATTGGGATTTTAAAAAAATTTAATTCATAACTCGACATTTAATTAAAAACCATAGATGTAGCGAGTTTATTTTATGTTGAAAGTGATGGCCTATGTCAAATAAACTAACACTTTAAAACAGTTTACTTAAGCTTTATATACACTATACATTATAAACTTTCGCTACCGAACGTATTAACAAAAGTTGACTAAATTTAATGACGTGATCCTGAAAACGCTTAATTAATATGAATTGCGAATTGAATATGTTTTTATGTTCATTCCTTTGTATTCAGAATAGCATAGGCCGCTTCTAAAATTGTCTTTTTATCATTTTTAAGATGCGCTTATTAACAGACAGTTGAATCTTTTTTTTCATTTTTATTTTATTTTTTCAGATATAAAATCTGGTGTGTGTGTGTGTGCATTGAATATAATTTACAAAATATGATGCCTTATCCGAAATAGGGAACAAAAAAAAAGATTCCTTTTTGAAATTATACACATTACTTATAAACCGTAAATATAAATCGTAAAATATAGAGACATAAAAGTGTTAAATATTATTTCCCTGTTACGACAATTATGAATACGTCAAAATGAAGAGTTATTTTTGGTCCAGTACATTTACTTTATAACAAGACTTTATTTTATGCGGCCAGCTTTCTATGTGTCTAAATATGGTGTGCACATTTTTTTATATCATTTTAATACGACCGTTTTTTTAAAAAATAGTATTTTAGAAAGTACATTTATAATTTTGTTTATTTGGGCTATGAGTCAATTAGCTTTTGCCTTTTAAAGGGATAGTGCCACATGTTCTTTATCTCATAGACGTGGTTACAAATATTATATAACTTACAATTGTGATACGATGCAGTTTCGTCCTTTTGCCCGAATGCCGTAAATTAAATAATCAGAATGCCGTTTTTATCTTATATGAGCTATATAAAAAATAGTTTCTACGTTAGCTACTTAGTAAATGAATAGATCTTCACCAAACTTTGCACACAAAAACTTGGTAGCCTATATTAAAATACTATAGACACTGCACTTCTAAATAGATAAAAACAACATTAAGGGCGCCAGGGCCCATTCTGGGCAAAGATATAAAGTTCAAAACACCTGCTAATTTCAATTTGTATAATAATGGATACATGTGTCATTATTTGTCAAGATTGTTAATGACTGAATAGTGAATAAAATCTTAAACGTTTAAGAAATGAGTACAATGGCAATAAAAAAAAACCTATAATATCACTCATTTTGGGGCCGGGGCCCTTAATATCGTTTCTTCTTTTGTACGCTATTTAATGATTAATTTATTTATCCGTTTGCTATGAAGCTTGGATTTTTTTTTCACACTTCCACGAAGATTTGTTCAGGATTATTTTTAAACATACCACTCATTGGTTTCTTTAAATTTATTCCTTTTTACTTTGATCGTTGCAACGCACGACGGGTCTACTAGTATAACATATTTTTAAAAAAGTATGTATGTATGTATGCATCTCCTTTATAGCTGACCAAACCATTCATCCGATCGCCATAAAACTTTGGTAGATTTTTAAGTACGCTCCAAGGAGGATAACTGGCTACAAATTTTTTTTTAAAATTTAACACTCTTGTGGCTGCGGGGGCCAATAATGTTGGTTTTTGCTTATATGAGCTTTATAAAAATTAGTTTAAACGTTAGCTACTGTGTAAATGAATGAATCTTGAAAAAACTTAGTAAATAAAAACTTAATAGCCCATGGTAAAATACTATAGGGCAATGAACGCCTAATGCCTATTCCTTCATGGCTGGGGACCCCAAAAAGCAAAGTAAAAAAAAGTAGTAATTATACATAAATCAATTAGTTCCAATTTAGAAATACAACACAAAGATAACTTAATACAACCCTCAGATAGACATAAGGATAAAAACACCTTTCTTATTCCGTATGCAAGAACAAACACATACACGTTTTCCTTCTTCCCGTCCGGAATTCGGGCGTGGAATGGGTTGCCTGAAGAATCCAGGAAAACCAACACTTTATCAACATTTAAATCTCTAATAAAAATGAAGGACTAAACACAAACCATAGATAAGCGTAGGACGCAATAATCTTCTGTATAGAAGGAGCGTCTGTAAACAGATAAGATAAGATAAGACCCCATATGTCTTTTTTCGTAAACATTTTAAGATTTTATTCCCATTCAATTAAATTGGATCTTGAGAAATATATATAATAAGATAAATATATCCATTAAAAATTGATTGAAATAAACAGGAGTTTATAACTTTGAATCTTGCACCGAATGAGCCTGTTTTTTGCTTATATGGACTTTATAAAAATTATTCTAAGCGTTAGCTACTAGAAACATGATCATGAATGGATCTCGGCTAAAATTTGTATATAAAAACTTGATAGCACATATAAATATAAGGTAGGGCACTGAACTCCTTAATTCAATTGTTTCGGGGTGGAGGCCCAATTGTCTTTTTTCGTAAACTTTTAAGATTTTATTTCCCATTCAATTATTAACGATCTTTACTTTACTGGTTCCTGGCATAATTGTTTTTAATAATCCCTTTTTACTGACATCGTTGCAACGCACGTCGGGTCTGCTAGTAATAAATAAAACTCAATACAAAAGCTCCTAGTCATAGCCGTTTATTTTCATTTTAACATAAACTGTTTAACCGAGAAAGAAAATGTTATATGATCTCACTAATTCGCATTTAAGGACATGAATATCTTCACCTATGTATCATCTCTTATAAAAACAAAACTATGTCATAGGTTAATCTATCTTCAACATTGTATCAATTTTATAAAAACAAAAACTATGTCATAGGTTAAGGTATCCTCAACATTGTATCAATTTTATAAAAACAAAAATATGTCATAGGTTAAGGTATCTTCAACATTGTATCAATTTTATAAAAACAAAAATATGTCATAGGTTAAGGTATCTTCAACATTGTATCAATTTTATAAAAACAAAAATATGTCATAGGTTAAGGTATCTTCAACATTGTATCAATTTTATAAAAACAAAAATATGTCATAGGTTAAGGTATCTTCAACATTGTATCAATTTTATAAAAACAAAAATATGTCATAGGTTAAGGTATCTTCAACATTGTATCAATTTTATAAAAACAAAAATATGTCATAGGTTAAGGTATCTTCAACATTGTATCAATTTTATAAAAACAAAAATATGTCATAGGTTAAGGTATCTTCAACATTGTATCAATTTTATAAAAACAAAAATATGTCATAGGTTAAGGTATCTTCAACATTGTATCAATTTTATAAAAACAAAAATATGTCATAGGTTAAGGTATCTTCAACATTGTATCAATTTTATAAAAACAAAACTATGTCATAGGCAGTGGCGTCACTAGGGGGTGCGCGGGTCACCCCGGGTGACACCCGTCAGGGGGTGACACCCAAGCCTAAAATTTACTGTGTGCGATTTTATGTCAGAAAAAAAGAAGTCAAATTTTTTCATCTAGAAAGAAATTAAGAAATACAATGAAACACATTGAACGCGAAAACTTTGATTAAAAAAATATCAGTTAACTTGCAAAAATAAAACAGTCCCAACACACAAACAAAATTAAAACAAATTAGGAAAATAAACGAATCCGACCTCACGACTCCCTCCACAACAGTGGGGTGGGGGGATACGATTTTTATTCCTCCCAAAAATTAAAAGATGGCTTTTCTTTGTTGATGGTTTTCTAGAGAAAAATTATTAATTCAATATCTTTGAGTTAATATTTCGTTATATATATATTTATTAAAGGCGTGAATGCATAGACATGTTTATTTACAGGTAGTCCTCCGGTTACGATGGGCTCATCCCGACTTACGTTGTTTCGTGGTTACGAACGAGCCTGCATTATTCCGTATTTTTAAATCCTTTATATTAACTCGTGGTGTCTGCGGCCGACCGACCGACCGACCGACCGACCGACGTTGTCGCCAAAACTTTTGATCGATTTTTAACCCACTTGCTCGCAAGATAGCGAGCTGAAATTTTGCAGGCAGTTTCGTACCAATGATAAAAACAATGTATCAAAATTTCTGATCGATCGCATGTACCGTAATTAAATTATTGATTTTTTAGATTATTTTATTTATTCCTATGTATCATGCTATTTTTTGAGATAGAGCGTCGCGGTGCGTATTATATTGAACAACCTTTCTGTCGCGCAATAAGGTGCGTATTTTATTGACAGCTCTTTTTATAAACATATTCCTGATCGGTGCGCATTATATTAAACATGTTTTACGACACAACTGCAATTTTGTATTTCTGGATGGTCTGGCGCTGCGTATTATAATGAACATTCTTTTAGTTACTTCTCGTACATAAAGGATTTATAGTCAAAAACTTGGTTTTTTACGGGTTTTTCTTATTAAATATACATTTTTAAAAACTTTTTTTCATGGGGTAACGAATTGTTTTCTCTATTTGTAATCAAAAATTTATAGAAAAATATGTACTATTACTATTTCAACCTACAACTTTCATTTGCGAATTTTTCTCATGGCGAAGTTTTCAAACATGTCAGTAAAGCTAAGTAAGCTTACAAGTTCCTTTTCAGTGCTCATCATAGAGAGCATAATCAGTCTTTGTTGTTCCATGCAAATTTTTACTCATTTTATATTCGTTTCAACTTTGAAAAGGATTGCTCTCAGCTGCAGTTTGATGTCATCATTTAAAGATAGATGCGAAGTGCGATGTGTACATTTGTAAAGGACTGTGTGAAATTTAGCTCATTCAAAAGCAGAAAAATGTTTAGCTCTGTGCACTTGTTTTGATTATTGGACTACTTCCTTTTCCTTACCCAGTGCCTGGGTCTGGACAATAACTTTTTAAAGAGTTCTGAAAATTGGACTAATTCTGAAGGTAAGCAGTCTTCGAAATCGCTTGAATATTCTTCCATTAACTTGGCAGCTGCCCATCGGATGGCGAAATTGCTGAACTCAGTTAGGTTTGTAAGAAAGGCAAATTTCTCATGGATGTCTTTATATGCGCCTAACCGATGTTGTAGGGCTTAAGAAAGTTTGTCAATGATTAACAGAAATACCTCAACCTTGAATTTTTGTCTGACGCTTTCTTTTAAAAAATTATTTTTTATGGCATTGAAGGTTGTTTATACTCTTTTTTTTACCATGGACTTGTTCTTTTCTTTGAATTCATAGTAATTTAAGAATGCTGTCTTTCAATAAACTCAATTTTAAGGTAAAATAGCGACTTCCAGTTGTTCAAGTTCTTTTAGAAATCCTTCTGCTTCAAGTCGACAGCCACGTGGCTGATTTTCGTTTGCTGCTAATTCTTCCAGTGCTGCGATATTCTCATGGTATGAGTTACTAACAGACCTTACAGCATCATGTCAGGCTAACCATCTTGTGTCAGAAAAGGCTTTGTTAACATGTATCAATTTCTTGTGTTTTTGAAGTAACTGTCAACGATGAGTAGATGCAACAAGCCGGGTATAAAGATTTTGCAGAAGACAAAATAAAGTCTGACTGCAGCAGGACAACCTGCTGCACTTTTTCCAACCAAATTAATGGAATGAGCTGTGCATGGTACATAATGAGCAACACTGCACTTCTCACGAATAATAGCCTGGTTTCCGTTATAATTCCTACTCATATGTGCAGCATTGCCGTATGACTGTCCAAGGCATTTTCAGGGATTCATACAAAAATTTGCCTGCATCGTTATTATACACTATAATTTATAATAAGTTTGGGGGGCCTTAAACTATTGGGGGCTCCTAGCTTTAACCCGTTCACCCCCCCCCCTTTTAATCCGCCATAGGGGGATTGGGTCACTCGTCTGTGACGATGTTTGACGAGCGGGGGAGGGGTGTGTTTAAAAAATGTGAAGTCACATCAAAAACGCGCAACTTTAAGTAAAAGTTCCACTTAAATATTTGATTGTTTACCATTTATTTAATTGCGTTTTCAATGGCTTCACGCGTGTTACGATATCACAGTGCAGACTTACACTAAATACATATTTAAATGACAAAAATAATTTGCAACATGCTAATTTTTATTAAGAAAATACGGTTTGGAGGGGGGGGTGTCAAGGCTTTGTGACGTCATATCGTAAAAGCTTGGGTGGGGGGGGGGTTGTCAAGGTGGGGTCTAGGTTTTTTTGAAAAAGTATGACGCTGGAGTAAAAATCGGCAACCTCACGTGACGTCATTTATGGACGGCCCCTTCAGTCGTGAAGGGGCGACACCATGAGCTACCGCCCCGGGTGACACCAACCCTAGTACGCCTCTGGTCATAGGTTAAGGTATCTTCAACATTGTATCAATTTTATAAAAACAAAACTATATCAAAGGCTTAAATATCTTCTACATTGTATCAATTTTATAAAAACAAAACTATGTCATAGGTTAAAATTTCTTCAACATTGTATCAATTTTATAAAAACAAAACTATGTCATAGGTTAAAATATCTTCAACATTGTATCAATTTTATAAAAACCACTGAAACTTTAAATATAATGTAATGGACACTTTTGGGGACCAAATGTTTTAGTAATGAAAAGCGGCGGGAGGGTAGGAAGGGAGTATAGCGCCGTGAGAGGCACCCTATTTTCATAATTGTAAGGGAATGGGCACATTAAAGAACATATTGTTTTGACTGATACCATGGGCACGGTGGTCGAGTGGCAGGTGCACCTAGCTGGCCCACCGATGGTCACGGGTTGGAATCTCCATGATTTGTTTTGTTCCCGTTGCCAAGGGTGCCTCTGAGTCCACCCAGCTCCGTTCCCGTTGCCAAGGGTTCCTCTGAGTCCACCCAGCTCCGTTCCCGTTGCCAAGGGTGCCTCTGAGTCCACCCAGCTCCGTTCCCGTTGCCAAGGGTGCCTCTGAGTCCACCCAGCTCCGAATAGGTATCTGACGCCAGGTATGGAAACAGAGGCGGCTGGGAATAACGTGGAATGCTGTGTCCCCTGCCAACAGACCGGCATGGTCCGTGGACAAAATAGTCTTCTGTATAGACACAATCCATGGATAAGAGTTGGACACAATCATCTTCTGTATGGAAGTAGTTTCTGTAACAGTTAAGATGAAAAGATAAGATAGTAGGAGCGTCTGTTTAGATAGGACCGTCGAAAAGGGGTGGCCTCTACGGGGCTCGACGGACGAGTAGGGCCGCGGGTCGCGGACCTGACCGCGTCGCCCGCGACCTGAAACCGACAACTCCTGGCAGGCAATGCCGAAGTCCGATATGTTAGGTGCTATGTGCTGGTCACATATGATTACAGTCGCTGTACGGATCTTAGACAAAGCATCTTAAATGCATTGTCGATGATGAGAACAAAAGTACCCGTTGAGAGTCGGGTAAATCCGAAGCGAACGTTTCGTCCCCTTCATTCTACTAGCAACGCCATTGAGCGGTGCCGGTTTAGTGCCAGGAGCGCCAGTAAGGATTAGCAAAAGGAACCGCGAAGAACGCAGCGGACGCCAGCTCTGAGGAAACCTTCCAGTGGGGGTTGCACCCTAGGTAGGTCATTGATGATCCCCCGCATAGCGGCGGTCCTAACCATTGAGACTCGTATGCTTTGCCGGGGTGGCGCCAAAGTGGTAGCGGGTCGTAGTAGGGAATTTCCACCACTCCGTGTGAGGCCAAACTTAGTGAGAGGCATCTTCGACTTTCTGTCCTGGGTGCCCAGGTGGCCGCTTTAGAAGCGACCGCTCCGGGTGGGTTTTCCCAGCTGTTGCGTCCCTTTCTGGGGGATGGGGCCAGATAGCCGGGAGGGTCTTCCAGGAAGACACACGAAGAGCACTATGCTCGGGGCTTCTGATTTTCTTCCACATGTAGGATAGGACAAGACCATAGGACAAGACCATAGGACAAGACCATAGGACAAGACCATAGGACAAGACCATAGGACAAGACCATAGGACAAGACCATAGGACAAGACCATAGGACAAGACCATAGGACAAGACCATAGGACAAGACCATAGGACAAGACCATAGGACAAGACCATAGGACAAGACCATAGGACAAGACCATAGGACAAGACCATAGGACAAGACCATAGGACAAGACCATAGGACAAGACCATAATGCCAAACTTTGAAATAATTGTGATGAATAAGAAACTCCCCTCCTTCTGCTGCTTTAAATGTCACCTCAGTTTTAAACTCATATTTTTATGAACATAAATTTATATAAATTACATTTTTAATAACTTAGATTTTTGCATTAGTATAAGGTAAGAACGTGTGAATGCCGGGAAGGCCAATAATTCAGCCTACCTGCCAACAAAGACAAAATAGATAAGTGCCGCCCATTGAGTGACCCTTCTTCCCAACCCTTTAGAACCAAATCATGATCGAAAATTACATTTTTTTTTAAATCGATTTATCCAATAAGGTTCTCTCATGATTAACTTTAGAGGCGCTTATGTCCCCTTATCACCTGCATACTTGCCAGTCGATATCAATATAATTGAAATGGTGACGTTAGTACGTTCACAGTCAAAGATCTTTGTGTCCATTTTACACACAAGGTCTTGACACAGGCAAATATCTATGTGTCCATTTTATACACAAGGTCTTGACACAGTCAAAGATCTTTATGTCCATTTTATACACAAGGTCTTGACACAGTCAAAGATCTTTATGTCTATTTTATACGGATGATATTGACACAGTTAAAGATCTTTATGTCCTTTTTATACACAAGGTCTTGACACAGTCAACGATCTTTATGTCCATTTTATACACAAGGTCTTGACACAGTCAAAGATCTTTATGTCCATTTTATACACAAGGTCTTGGCACAGTCAAAGATCTTTATGTCAATTTTATACACAAGGTCTTGACACAGTCAAAGATCTGTATGTCCATTTTATACACAAGGTCTTGACACAGGCAAAGATCTATGTGTCCATTTTATACTCAAGGTCTTGAGACAGACAAAGATCTCTGTGTCCATTTTATACGGATGATCTTGACACAGTCAAAGATCTTATGTCCATTTTATACACGAGATCTTGACACATACAAAGATCTTTGTGTCCATTTATACGGATGATCTTGACACAGTCAAAGATCTTTATGTTCATTTTATACACAAGGTCTCGACACAGACAAAGATCTATGTGTCCATTTTATACGGATAATCTTTACACAGTCAAAGATCTTTATGTCCATTTTATACACAAGGCCTTGACACAGACAAAGATCTTTGTGTCCATTTTATACGGATGATCTTGACACACTCAAAGATCTTTATGTCAATTTTATACACAAGGTCTTGACACAAGCAAAGATCTTTGTGTCCATTTTATACACAAGGTCTTGACAGAATCAAAGATCTTTATGTCCAATTTATACATAAGGTCTTGACACAGGCAAAGATCTCTGTGTCAATTTTATACACAAGGTCTCGGCACAGGCAAAGATCTCTGTGTCAATTTTATACACAAGGTCTCGGCACAGGCAAAGATCTCTGTGTCATTTTATACACAAGGTCTTGACACAGTCAAAGATCGCTGTATCCATTTTATACACAAGGTCTCGACACAGGCAAAGATCTCTGTGTCATTTTATACAGAAGGTCTTGACACAGTCAAAGATCTCTGTGTCATTTTATACACAAGGTCTTGACACAGGCAAAGATCTCCGTGTCCATTGAAAACACTCATTAACATAAACACACATTCATACACTCGTGCTCATACATATGTAATATACGTTTTAAAAAATAATTTCAACAAAAAAAGAATAAATTTTGAAGAAATAAAAATACTTTCGAAAGCAATAAAAAAAATTGTTTAAAACACAAATTTTAGCTACATTATTGTGTTCAATAATAAGATTTAAACCAGGTTCGACAACCCAACAATCGCCATGGAGTGTCAACCTTTTCAAACCTTAGTTATCACTCTTGAACGCTTTAGTAAGCAATTTTAATAGAACTTAAACGTAGGCTACCACACAAAAGATAAGTAAGAAGAGTTTTGTAGGCAATTTTATTAGGACTTGAGCGTATCACACACAAATTATTAAGGTCCCAAAATAAAGTATGTGTAATTTAATGGCGGAAATCTATTAATAAGAAAAATCAGAGGATTCCGTTTGATCAATTTCATTTGCGGTTATACAAATATTCGGGTATTCAGTTAAACTTTTTCTCAAAACATTGCAACACACCATTCTACTGTAATGTTCGTGAGATTATTGGGTTAGACTTAGGGCTGCGGAAATTAACGATTAATGTCTCGATTAATCGTTTAAAAATATTAACGATTAAATTATTTTTTAACGATAAATCGACCCATCACTTACAAATTATTGGACGTCAAAAAGTAATTTAAAAAAAATAGCGGCCGATATATAATAAATCATTACACGAACATTTTGGTTTTAAACTATTGACTGACGGGAATGTTCAAAATGTTGATAAAGTTTGCCTACCTTGGCTCTAACACTTCACCTACTTGTCAAACCAAATGAAAAGCGTATTAAGCTAATGGCAGTAATGGAGTTTGACTCAGAGACAGAAAATGACGACAGCTCTTCTGATGAATTACTGCATTACAAAATGGAGATTAAAGTTTCTGAATCCATTAACCCTCTACAATGGTGGAAACTTAATGAACACATATATCCGATAATGTCATTCCTTGCCAAGACCGATTTTTGCATACCAGTTACCTCAGTTCCTTGTGAATTATTGTTCAGCTCGGCTGGTTAAATTGTCAATTAGACCCTCTCATCACTTGAACCTAAAAATGTCAACACACTTGTCTTTTTGCTTAGTTGGTTAAAAGATGACATATAAAGGAGACATTCCAGTGTTATTTAGATTTTCAACGAAAACGTTAATAAGTGTTACTTATGACATCATAAATTTTAATTTTTGGCTTTAATCGAAATTAACGACAATACCAATACTTGTAAAGGGCTTTATTATACTAAACGTGTTACCCTACGGTAATGTTCGTGAGATTAATTGGTTAGACAAGACCAATATTTATAGAGCTTTATTATACTAAACGTGTTACCCTACGGTAATGTTCGTGAGATTAATTGGCTAGACAAGACCAATATTTATAGAGCTTTATTATACTAAACGTGTTACCCTACGGTAATGTTCGTGAGATTAATTGGCTAGACAAGACCAATAGTTATAGAGATTTATTATACTAAACGTGTTACCCTACGGTAATGTTCGTGAGATTAATGGGCTAGACAAGACCAATATTTTATAGAGCTTTATTATACTAAACGTGTTACCCTACGGTAATGTTCGTGAGATTAATGGGCTAGACAGGACCAATATTTATAGAGCTTTATTATACTAAACATGTTATGTCACCCGCACATTTTTATTTACTTAATAGGGAACAACATTTTATGAAAAATTTTCTAAAAATAGTAATATTTGTAAGTAAATTGGCTGACATAAATGACGTAAGAAAATCATAAAATTCATGTAAAAATGCTTAACTTTTAAACCCTTAGAGCCAAGTCGTGTAACCCTGCATAGACTGCGGGATTTCCCATTGTAGTTTTGCCTCCTTGTAGTTTTGTCACTTGTTATGTCCTTTGTTGTTTTCTTCAAATTGTCACTATGTCCTTTGCCACGGTGGCTACCCGTTCTATCGGCTGTAACTTTTCGTGAAATATTCTCTTTTGCACCACAGAACACTGGGATTTTAGCTTTCTCATAACGACCAACTAATGACTAGCAAATGACCAGCAAAAGATGAAGTATATGGTATAACTAATGACTAATGAGTTACCGTTTTTTTTGTTGTTGCGACAACAATTTCTATTCACTACATACCCTCAACACTCTACTATTCTATTGATTGCCCAGTTGTGAGCTGCAAGCCCTACCAGTCCTGGCCACTGTGCTGTGAGCTGTAAGCCCTAAAGATTCCTGGCCACTGTATTGTGAGCTGTAAGCCCTACCAGTCCTGGCCACTGTATTGTGAGCTGTAAGCCCTACCAGTCCTGGCCACTGTGCTGTGAGCTGTAAGCCCTAAAGATTCGTGGCCACTGTATTGTGAGCTGTAAGCCCTACCAGTCCTGGCCACTGTATTGTGAGCTGTAAGCCCTAAAGATTCCTGGCCACTGTATTGTGAGCTGTAAGCCCTACCAGTCCTGGCCACTGTGCTGTGAGCTGTAAGCCCTAAAGATTCCTGGCCACTGTATTGTGAGCTGTAAGCCCTACCAGTCCTGGCCACTGTATTGTGAGCTGTAAGCCCTAAAGATTCCTGGCCACTGTATTGTGAGCTGTAAGCCCTACCAGTCCTGGCCACTGTGCTGTGAGCTGTAAGCCCTAAAGATTCCTGGCCACTGTATTGTGAGCTGTAAGCCCTACCAGTCCTGGCCACTGTATCGTGAGCTGTAAGCCCTAACAGTCCTGGCCACTGTATTGTGAGCTGTAAGCCCTACCAGTCCTGGCCACTGTATTGTGAGCTGTAAGCCCTAAAGATTCCTGGCCACTGTATTGTGAGCTGTAAGCCCTACCAGTCCTGGCCACTGTGCTGTGAGCTGTAAGCCCTAAAGATTCCTGGCCACTGTATTGTGAGCTGTAAGCCCTACCAGTCCTGGCCACTGTATTGTGAGCTGTAAGCCCTAACAGTCCTGGCCACTGTATTGTGAGCTGTAAGCCCTACCAGTCCTGGCCACTGTATTGTGAGCTGTACCCCATTAATAGGAAGCCAAAACTACGTCAGCTGCCAAAGGGCTGCCATCACAACCATTGGATTTATGTGGTGGACGTTTATCTGAATGTTTACATTTTTAGAACAGATCACTAATAACCTCAGCAAGATATCAGCAGTGACATAGATTACGGTCAGCTCAGTCTTGTGTCACTGGCTTTCGTCCAAAATAGTTTACACAGCACCAAAATGAATCTTAACACCAAAGATTTGACACAAATTTGTCTCCACTGAATTTCTATACGTTTGAAACGGATGAACTTACTGAGCTCTTCTTTGTCAACCGTTGCTTTTTTGAGCCCCACCCCCTACCCCGCAACAACCTCGTCTTTCTGGACATGGACAATAAACATGTACAATAAAATAAACATGGGCAATAAACATGTACAATAAACATGTACAATAAACATGTACAATAAACATGTACAATAAAATAAACATGGGCAATAAACATGTACAACTAGATTATGCCAGGGCGCCGTGGCGCCTGCGGCGCTTACTTTCTTAGGGCGCCTACGGCGACAACCTTTTTCAAAAGCCCAACTAACTTGTCCTTTTTTGTTAAATACGAAATATTAAACTTTCTGAAATGTACGCAAAGTATTTAATAATAGAGGTTGTAGGGCGCCTACGGCGCCCACTTAGTTTTTTTGTCAAAAGCCCAAGTAACTTATCCTTGTTTGATAAATACGAAATATTAAACTTTTACATCTTTAATTTATAATCATCTTGCGCACCGATGCACACCTTGTATTTTAAAATATAAGATCAAACAATGACGTCATATTAAATATTTTTACAGTGCTAATCACCACAAGATTTTTCAACTGCTATAGACTGTTGTACATCATCAGCGTTCCACATCCAGTGAGTGACTTGGGCTTTTATATTATATATATAAACATGTACAATAAACATGTACAATAAATATGTACAATAAACATTGACAATAAACATGTACAATAAACATGGACAATAAACATGTACAATTAACATGTAAAATAAACATGTAATATATAAAGCTCAGTTGGTGTTTGTATCTTTGTATGTTTCACTTTTCGACTTTCTGTTAGACAGCCACGGAAAAACCAAATGACGGACGGGGACCAAATTTGGCAGGACGGTTCCTTTTACCCTGAAGATGGTTTTAAGTTAGTTTTTGTAATTGTCCCTTTTGCCCGAATGACGTAAATTAAATAATCAGAAAATGCAGAGACAAAGAATAAAAAATTTAACCTCATTTCTGTATTGAACAAATTTACGCGGACGTTCAAATGCCGTTCAAAGCGAGTTACTTTTGGTGACGTTTTTTTCCCCAATACTTTATTTTCAACGGTGCGCATTCAAAAAATATTATAATGTCTAATTACGGTGCGCACATTTTCGTGTACGCTTCATAATTTGAGCGGTGTAGTACAAAGAATTGTCATTTTCTTTACTGTTACTTTCTATATATTAGATAGACACGTAAACATATTTAATTACAACTGCCACACGATGCATTAGATTTAATTATTTACACGTTTTAAATTTAATTGCGAATTTGTTTTAATTATTTTCTGTTCCATCACTCGACATTTAATAAAAACCTATTTATGTAATAATTGTGTCAGTATTTTCTTCAAGGCTTCATTTTTAGCGGTGCGCGTTCTAAAATCTTTTATCGCCTGATTACTGTGCGCACATTTTCGTGTACGCATCTTAAATTTAGCTGTGTCCTATTAATATAACATTTATATTTTGTTTGTCTTTTACATAAGCTATTGTTTTTTACATAACCTATACACTTATACTATTTAAACTTAGGCTACCGGACCTATTAACATAAGTAGATTAAACTAAATAAAGTGATCCTGAAAACGCTTAATTATTTTGTATTGCGAATTGAATGTTATGTTCATTCCTTTGATGATGGATTAACATAGGCCATTTTTAAAATCAATTATTGTCATGGTTTCACATGCGTTTTTAACATAAAATTTATTTGTTTTTTAAAATTAGGAATATAGCCTAATTTCTTTATTTATCTTTATTATCTTTATCTCATAGACGCTGTTGCAAATATTGTATTAATTACAATTGTGTTACGATGCAGTGTCGTAAATATATAAGAGCTTTTTTGTGACGACAGTGGCAGAGATCTTTTGGGAAAATGTCAAAAAGCAGTGGCCTTTTTTTAATGGATACAAACAAACAAACATAAAAATATCAACTGAGCTTTATATATTACATATGCGTTTAAATTATTTTATTTCAATTATTTTCACGA
This sequence comes from Ampullaceana balthica, assembly GCA_944989445.1. Taxonomy (NCBI): domain Eukaryota; kingdom Metazoa; phylum Mollusca; class Gastropoda; family Lymnaeidae; genus Ampullaceana; species Ampullaceana balthica. The sequence goes on along the minus strand of CALYLW010000473.1, from coordinate 799,425 downwards.
TGCATTGCATTAATATTTTACATGCAATGAATAAAATTGGGATTTATAAAAAATTTAATTCATAACTCGACATTTAATTAAAAACCATAGATGTAGCGAGTTTATTTTATGTTGAAAGTGATGGCCTCTGTCAAATAAACTTACACTTTAAAACAGTTTACTTAAGCTTTATATACACTATACATTATAAACTTTCGATACCGAACGTATTAACAAAACTTGACTAAATTTAATGAAGTGATCCTGAAAACGCTTAATAAATATGAATTGAGAATTGAATATGTTTTTTTGTTCATTTCTTTTGTATTCAGAATAGCATAGGCCATTTCTAAAATTGCCTTTTAATCATTTTTAAAATGCACTTATTAACAGACGGTTAAATCTTTTTTTTTATTTTTTTTTATTTTTCAGATATAAAATCTGGTGTGTGTGTGTGTGTATTGAATATAATTTACAAAATATGATGCCTTAAAGACTAGTTTGAATTTACTTCCTCTTACTATAAGCTTACGTTTAATGAGATGAATCTGATGTCTACCCATCTTAACTTTACTTTACCTCAGTTCGTTTCTTAAAGCGTTTACAGTGTATGTGTGTGTGTGTGTACGATTGTCTTTCTCTGTGTGTGTGTACGTAAGCGTGTACGGGATGTGAGAGTGTATAACTGTGTGTGAGTGAATAAATGAGAAAGACTCGATGGCAGCCCCCCCCGCCCCCGTTACATGTTCTTTAAAATAATATTGTTTCGCATTTAAAAAATATATATATTTTCCAGAGGACAAGTGGTGATAAAATATTTTTGCACCACTTAAAATTGGCGAACATGTTAAAATTATAACTTTCCACGGGTCTTCTTCCTCACAGATAGTAATTTGTAATTATTTTTTTAAAAATAATTATTCATTTAGTCCCAACAAAAATCAGTTTGAGAACCACTGAGAGAGTAAAAACACATAAATACGCATACATAGCGTTTCGGATATATCACCCATACCATAAGTCAATGTCTGAGCTGTTTTTCATGATAAACCAGCAGTGACATTACAATGGTCATACATTATACCCGATTCCCGAGTACTGGTGACATTCAAAACAAGTTTACAACTGCTGTAACTAGGCCTATATAACGATAGGGCATTCCCAAAATCGGCTGTAGTGCTGATAAACATGTACGGTAGTCGGATGTAGACCGTAACACTAAGTGTGAGACCAGTTTATGATAGAAATGTAGAGACGTAATTCATATATTCTTTCAAGGATAAAAAGATAAAAGGAAATTTTTTAAAAAATATTTTAATTTTAAAGTTTGGATAAACTAAAATTTCGATCAGGTGAGACTAATTTTTTGTTCTCTAACCATTTCATTTTCAAGATTTTATTTTCTAAAACTATTCAATTGTCAAAGTTTAACTTTGTATAGCTTCATGGGGTCCCATGTCTTGTTGGTTGGTACATTATCTTAGGAACTAAACAAATGCGCTTTCAATCGCTGACAAGATTTTATTCTCTGAAACCGTTTTTCTCGAAAACAATTTCTACCACCTTTACCAATGTATGCCAGGTTAAAACTTGATTCTATGCCAAAGTTCTTTCAGAAAAATTAAATTTGCACAGTGTCAGATCCTGATCTCACTGCATGGCGGCAGATTAAATGTCAGCACAATTGTCCTTGTATGACGTCAGCTGACAAGCGTTTCGCCTTAAGTCACCCATATATGCAAAATACAATCAAATTTTTCTTCACTTTTTTGTTTTTAACTTGTGGATTTTATTTTTCATTCATATTTTTTATTCATTTCCCAATAGTTTGGTCTCTACTTTATGAGTTGGTATCTTCTTTTGGATAAGGTAGTACTTTGGTAGCTTCATTAAAGCTGGCAACACATACTGACAGACGGGTGACTGTATGACACACATTGACAGTGGATTGTGTGCATGGGCGTCGCTAGGAATTTTTCCAGGGGGGGGGGCAAAAAAAATAACCACTTTTTTTAAATTTTAATGTACAATGCCGTACAGGTACAATTTTCAATTAAATTCAAGTTCAGTATAATATAAGGGTCGAAAAAAAGCTTAGAAATTAATAAGACTTACAAATTAGTGCTGTAATAACTAAAATACAACATTTATTAATGCATTTAATAAATTAAAAACTTAAGTTCTCACGAGAAAATTGAATTTTGCTGTGAAATAACATACGTGTAGAAACTGCAGGATTACCAAGGATGGGATATCAGAAAACTTTTTTACAGGCTAAAAAAAATTCGAAAAGTAGACCAATCGCGGGATTCCGAAATGCCGTTATTAGAAGATTTTGGGGCGTCTGCAGCATCTGACTTATCATTGGCATTGAGGACAACAGTACACGTTCAACAGCCAGACACAACTGAAGCAACTGTTCCTAATTTGATTGTCGCTGACACTTATTCATTTCCTAAATTGGATATTGGAAGGTATGTCTGGACATACGACCTTTCAAATAAGTTGAAATTGCAGCTGATTCGTGATTGTTGGACCCTTGATAAAAATTATGATTTTAGAGCTGACAGTGAGGGAAACAGAGTTTTTAGTTTTTAGATATGCATGGTTATACAGACTATTCACCGTGGCTTGTATACTCGCAAATGTTAATAGGTGCCTTTTGCAAATATTGCGTGTTGTTTCTGCAAAAAGTAATTCTATGAGTTCAGTGGGTATTTGTCATCAAACCATATACAAAATATAAAGATTTCAACGAAGATGCACGTAGCAACCTGCAAAGCACATTATGGCACAAAGGCTCTCATGAAGATGCAAGCAATTTTATTTGCTTTATTGGAAGCCAAAGCAGTTTCTATAGATGAGCAGTTGGACTCATCATTTAGAAGACAAATTCAAGAAAATCGCAACAAACTGGGTCCCATCATTTCTACAATCCTATTTTGCTGCATGCATGTTTTAGCACTTCGTGGAACAGAATCAAATTCTGGTAATTTGTATGAACTGTTAGAGTTTCGTGTTGAATCTGGAGATGAAGTTCTTGGTAATCGTTTGTCAATTGGTTCTTGTAGTGCTGAGTATGGTTCACCGACAAAACGGCCCCGGACAAAACGGCCCCGACAATTGGGCTCCGACATAACGGCCCCGACAAAACGGCCCTGGACTAATAGATGGACTAATAGTAAAATTTACAATCAAATATATTCGTATTTTTACTCACCTATTCAGTGTCAGGTTTAGCTAACAATAAACAATAATAATAACACCACAAAAGTGAATTTAATAGCCTTTACGCGAAATGGTACCAATAACGGTTGTTTGTTGACAAGAAACAATATAATAACATCACAAGAAATAATTTTACAATTTTACCACTTTTTTTAAGGGTGAAAAAGTTGACGAAAGCTTAAAATGCAAAAAAAATTTAATTTATTTTTGTTAAAAAATGTTAACAATTTGTCTGGGGCCGTTTTGACCGGGGCCGTTATGTCGGGGCCGTTTTGTCTGGGGCCGTTTTGACGGGTAACCGCTGAGTGTATCTCGGCAACTACGCAAAACACTATAATCGAAATTTGTGGGTCTCTCTTGCGTGAAGACATTGTTCGTGAAGCAAATAATTCAGTTGCATTTTCTATACTTGCCGACGAGACAAATGACATTTCAGGCATTGAGCAGATGTCACTTGGTGTTAGATTTGTCAAAGAACAAAATGGGAAAATGATGGTCACAGAAGAATTCATGGGATATATTCCAATTGTCAATAGAACAGCTGAAGGTTTAACCAACACCATCATTACTAATTCATTAGAATTTTGATTAAATATGACAAAGCTTGTTGGTCAAGGATACTACGGATGTTCTACAATGGCAGGTAAAGAAGGAGGAGTCCAAGCAATAATTCGAAAAAAATACCCAAAAGCAGCATTTGTACATTGCAGTTCACATAAACTAAATCTTGTTGTGAACGATTTAAATAATGTGAATGTTGTACGAAACACAATAGGAACAATTAAGTCAATTATAGTGTTTTTCCGAGAAAGTAATCAGCAAAGAAAACTTATTCTAAATGTTCCTTTGCTATGTGAAACTAGATGGTCACATAAATATAAAAGCTTGCGGATTTTTGCTGAAAATGTTACAGAAATTGTTAAACAACTGGAATATTTAGAACAATCAGTAATGTAATCAGTTATACTTGCAGATATAATTCTTTTTTATGTTTGATAAATGTAAACTGTCTTCCATGTAATAAACTTTCAGGAAATTTAGTTCAGTTTTATTGTAACAACTTAATGACATTTTTATGACATTTTTTTTCTCAAATGTAGGGGGGGGGGCAAATGCCCCCTTGCCCCCCCTTCACTACGCCCTTGATTGTGTGGCAGATATCGACAAAGGAATGATTGCATGACAGATATCAAGAGACGGCAGATTGTATGATTGTATGACAGAAATCGACTGACGGATGATTGCAAGATAGATTTTTTTCCAGATGAATGGCTTCTTGAAGAACTGCTAGTACAAACTTTGCTTTACGATAACCAAGATTAAAAGACATTTTTACTAGCATTTGTTTTTTACACTGGCTTCAAAGGTGAAAGTTACAAGTAAAGAAACGATGATAAAATCTTAAAACAACTTTAAACTGATTTTGTGACTGAACTGGAAAACATACAAAACATTCAATTAAATCCTAAACACAGATTTTAAAGACATGCCATTGCTGACTCATACAAACATGACCACCAATTACTTCATGTCCAGGAGGGCGTTCAATTCGCAGACAGGAAGTTTCTGATTTTGAAAGATTTGTCCGAAAGAGCCATGCATCACTGGTTCTGCTAAAAACAGATTTTAGAAATTGCTTGCAATTTTACCTTTGAGAATTTTTTTTTCAAATTATTTTATGTTTTTTTAATATAGTTTCTTAAACATGTTATCCTCTATCATCCCCCTCCCCCCGATACACACATTAAATTTGTTCAACACGCTGTGAATTAATTGTAAAGAGTCCTTTAACTTCCTGTATGATTTTCTTTTTCACTAAATACTTACCAGCAGACATGGCGGGCGCCCGCTCTGATAATATAGAAGCCATAAAAAAACTGATGCCGTCCCTTGAGAAAGCTGAAGACCAGTGTCCTGACCCAAAGAATTGCCTCGGAAACAGCAAGGCGTAAGTTGTGCGTTAATGGTTGGTTAGTTTGGTTTTAAGGGGTAAAGCCAAAGCTGCCACACTCGGTTCGTGAGCTCAAACTTAAAGTCTACCTCACCGACATCACATTGTACAGAGTTGACACCGTTGAGATAACGTTAGTAAAGTAATCCGTGATCCAGCATTGGGGGGGGGTCTTTTAACCGTCTTTATTTTTGACTACTTTGTAATACCTTATTTTACCTTTACAGAAGATTATTGCTGTCCTAAGATTACCTATGGTTTATGTCTAGTCTTGCATTTTTATTTAGAGTTTTAAATGTTGATAGAGTTGTATATAGTTTTCCTCGTTTGATCAGGCAACCAATTCCACGTCCGCATTCCAGACGGAAAGGGCGAGACTTTGTGTTTGTTCTTGCACACGGAATAAGGAACTTGTTTTTACCTTATGTCTATATGAGGGTTGCATTAGGTTATCTTTGTGTTGTATTTCAAGGTTAGAATTAATTGCCTTATCTATTATGACTACTTTTGCTCTTTGTTCTTCTATCCCCTAGACTCTAATGTTTCAAGGTTCAGTGATTTAACCAATGGGGAGACTCTTTTCAATTTAGAATATTCTCCAGTAATGAACCTGGCAGCTCTTTATTGATTTTTTTCTAGTTTATCTATGTTTTAATATTATCTAGTGTTTTATTTTTTTATGTAAACTGTAAACGGTGTTATACGGCGGAACGTAAAAAGTTTTAAACTTGCATGATGATCTGCATACAATTTTGTAGATGGAATGCTTGGAGAAATTGCAGTATTACATTGAATGTATCTAATCCAAGACATTCCCACATTTTGCTTAATTTTTGTTTGTTCTCATATGCAGGCAGAAAATTCAAACAATCTTCACCATAGCAATGTCGTGCCTGGCAATCGTCATCAGCATTATTAGCATCGTCTTAGCATCTTCAACTCCAGTGGACATGGCCTACAATGAGGTACTTTCTTGTAATATCAATCATTGCTATTATTTTGTGTGTCTTTTAATGACTGTTCAAATAATGAATGTTGTAGGGATATTTACCCTCACCGCCCCCCCCCCAAGTCAGCTCTAGAGGACATATGCTCACAACTATTCAAATGACGAGTCACGTGATATTTATGAAATTTGGGAAGTCCCAAGATTTGTTTAATATAAAAAGCTTTGAGTATCTTTGTGTATGTTCAATTCGACCATTTAAAGGCTTTGAGTATCATTATTGGATTAGATCAGTGGTTCCCAAACTTTTTTGACCCACGGACCCCTTTTATACTCAAAATTTCCCCACGGACCCCCAAGTAAAAAAAAACTTTCTAAATGCATAGTACAAAAATTACAAAAGCAACATTTTGATGAAAAGTACGGTATTTATTAAAATTATCACTTATGTTTAAGATAACATTGAAAAAAAAACTTGGATTAACGTGATGAGATTTTATGAGTGTATTTATGCCTGAGTCAATATTTGTGTGTAGGAACCGCAAATCCTCACGAGCACCAATTTCTAGTCGTTTATTTTATTTATTTTTTTGTTTTGTTTTTATGATGAGGTTCATAACGCTACTGAATCTTCGTTCTACCAAATAGAAAGACAGGAAAACAGTCAAAAAATTCAGTACAATAACCCATAATGCATTATATAAAATTGGGATCTGACTTTGTAACCAGAATTTGTGGTATCCTAGTTCAAACAGTAGTATAAGTTCCTCATTTGTGGATATTTCAATAAGCTGCTCCTGTATTAGTATGTATTCATCTGTGTTTGGGATCTGAGTTTGTCCATGCGCTAAAGAGCTCAACTGCCAGTCCGAAATATCCGATAGTGGCAAATGCCTACAAAATGTCTGCACGAAGAGCCGTTAATTTTTTATAGTAAGCAAGCAAATCTTTAACTATGTGGCAATTTCAAAAGATTTGAAAACTGACAACATTCTCCTGTTCCTAAGTTTTGTTTGCAAAGAAAATGATTTGCAACAAACTCAGATATAACGCTTTTAGTTTTGATTAAATTTAATTGGTTACCTTGTAGTAGTTGTAGTTTCAAATTAGTTTTGTTAAAGTTGGGTAAATAATTCATTAATAAAGGATATGTCATTTTTTGAGTTAATTGTGATGCTAATTGTCTTTGTTTTCCAGGAATTTGGACAATGAATCAAAGAGAGTATAAAATCGATTTAAATATGTACGTGATGATAACCAGCGTACTTCTGTGTGAATAAATAATCCATTATAGCAGTGGTTCTTAACCTTTTGGGGTCCATGCACCCCTTCAGATGCCCAAAAAAGTTCATGCACCCCCTCGTGAAACTTGCAGAAAATGCATAATAAACTATGTTTATTTTAGGAACACAACAGTTTTGACCATAGGCAACAGGAAATTTAGTGAGAGATCTGCTGCTTCTTATGATCAATCATCGATTTAAATCTGGGGACTGTTTTGGACAAAGCAACTCTCTTGTCATCCTCTGCATTCAACTTGTTCCTTTCCTTGGTTTTAATCGTCAAAGGTGTGGAGAATCCAGCTTCACAGAGATAGGTTGTGGCAAATGGAAGGAGAGTCAGTACTGCCCTCTTGGCTAGTTGTGGGTAGGAATCTAGCTGGGCGCACACTAAAATTCAATCAAGGTATTGAAACTGAAGGCACTCCTCAGTATTTCTCAAATCAATCAGGTCATCTTTAGCAAAGTCACTGTCATCAATATTGTCCAAGTCACAGATAAAAGGATTGCGAATCCAAAGATCTTTCCTAGCAATGTCTTGACAGAAATACCCATCAAAGGACCTTTGCAATGTTGAAAGGTGCTCTGAAATTTCCCCTTTGATGTTGTCAGGCAGTGATCCTTCAGTGCTTCCTTCTGCACCCGATATTACAACTTCACCCAAGAGTGGAAAGTTGGCCAAGTTTGACTTTTCTAGTTGTCTTTGGAATAGTGGCACTTTGTTAAGAAAGGCTTGCAATTTCTCAGTAGCATCCATTACATTCACAGCAGGCCCTTGGAGAGACGTGTTAAACTCATTCAAGATGGTGAAGATGTCAGCCAGGTATGCCAAGTAATGAATGAACCTTTGACAGTCAAACTTGTCAGCAAGGTCACTCTCTTTTTCTTGCAAGAAAATGGCAAGCTCCACTCTCAGTTCTACTAACCGAGAAAGTATCCGTCCCCTGGACAACCAGCCCACCTCAGTGTGTTAGAGTAGAACTTCATGCTCAGAGCCCACCTCCTGACAGAACAACTTGAAGAGGCGGTGGTTCAAGCCATGTGAGAGGATAAAATTTACAACTTGGACTGCAGTAAAAAGAACTGACTTCAAGGTTGGAGGTAGAGTTTTGCATGCCAGTGCCTGACGATGAAGAATACAGTGTGTAGTGACAATATCTGGACTTCTTTCTTTACCAGTGCTGAAAATTCTGACTTATTACCGAGCATGGAGGGAGCACCACCTGTGCAAATTGAAGAAATTCTTGAAGTCCAGTCAAACTGGTTTTCAATGAAGAATGTCCTGACTAGCTGCAGCACATCAGCAGCTTTGGTAGTAGCTAGGAGTGGCTTACAAAAGAGAAATTCTTCCTTCAGCAATCCACCGATAACATATCTCAGAAATACAAGAATCTGACTGCATTGTGCTACATCAATGGATTCTTCCAGCTTCATGCTAAATGGAAAAGGACTGCTTCTCATCTTGCACAAGACTTGATCCAGAATGTCTTCAGCCATGTCACTAATCCTGGAATGAATAGTGTCATTGGACAAAGGAACTTTCTCAACCTGCTTCCTCTGCTGGTGACCACACATCAGTTCCACCATCTCCAGAGCACACGACTTCACCAAAGGTCTCCAATAGTGTGGGGCTTCTTGTTCTTTGCAATAAGATATGCAACCTTGAATGATGCCTCCAGTGCAGATTTCTGTGACAAAGAAAATTCAAGGTTGGGCAAGGTACCTGAGGTCAAGAAGCGAGCTCTCTTCTGCTTGAAGACCTCAACACTGTCCTTAGAATTGGATGGATGGACTTTCTCCAAGTGCCCTCGTAGTCTAACAGGCTTCATGTTGTCATTGCACAGGATTTTTCCACAGTGGAAGTACTGAGGCTTTTGTGTTCCATCTCTCTCTTTCTTTTTTATTATAAATTATTTATTAACGATTTTGAGGGGGTGATTACAATCGGAAAGTCGTATCAGTCACAGGCAAATTTTTAACTGACGAAGTTGATGTTTTTAATGACCGGAATTGGATGCTCAACTCAAGATTTTAGTTTCAATGACGAATAATGGCGTACAATTAACGTTTTAAAGACCTTTGCAGCGTACAGAGCAATAAAAGTGAAGGGGAAAAAAATCCCAAAGTTTACATCCGCTCAAAACAGTTAGAGGGTCACCGGAAGAGATATATCTGACGTATTTGATGACAAAATTAAATTATTTTTAGAAAACTGTGACGTAAAACACGAAATTCCGAGCAACACGTAGAGCGAACCGATCATTTTGCGAAAGTTTTTCCGTCAATTTTCGACATGCGCAAAACGATGCGTGAACGAGTAAAAAAAAAGTTGTATATGGGCGCCCTTTAACGCGGCATGCCTTGCTTATTGTTTACATTCTCGGATTATCAGTTTTTCTTTATTTTTTTCCCTTCTTTTTTTTTCTTTTCTCTGAATGGTTCATGCACCCCCTGGAACCTGCTCATGCACCCCTTGGGGGTGCATGCACCACTGGTTAGGAACCCCTGCATTATAGTCTTCTTCTTCATTTTCCAAACCGTGGTGAGCAAATAATCTCTCATCGAAGGCATTCCTTTTGATTTTACTAATTGCTCTAATGACAAAATGTAGCTAACCATGCAAACTTTCACTAAGATTTTTTGGAATATTTTATGCTGATGAATGACTCAATTTACTGAAAATACATTTGGTACAGCATGTTTTAAGTATGCCAGAAATTCAAGTGTAATGCTTTAACTTCAAACCTTTTTTTTAAAATTCGGTAAATAACGTTTCACGTTTCGTATCTGTTTCCAAACATTTAGGCATACTTCAAATATTCATTAACACCATATTGTCGGCATTGTTTCTTCGGCTCACTCAGTTCTGGAATTACCTGCGTGTTAAACAAGCTATAACTTAGGGCCTCTGCCTTCTTGGGGGCCCCCGGAAGTTTGTTTTCATATTTGTCACTAGAATTCAAAAGGTCCTTAAAAAGCTTAGGGCCCCATCAAGTCTAAATCCAGCCTTGGGCTCACTCATTCTCTTATCTGTTGTAACAGACCACTGTTAAGAATTATTAACGTTTTCAATGGAATGCTACGGTAAAGCCCTATTAAAAACATTTGATGATAGGATACAATTTAGATAAATATAACTTCCCGACATATCGAATAATACACAACCTTGCAACACTCGTAGATTCAAGTTAAAATCGTGTATATTTCTACTTATAGTTATAGGTAATTCGGCATTTCATCTGCATCAAGCTTGACATTTCAACAAACCAAGTATTTTGATTGGTTATAGATGTGGGAATTACAGTAGTTCTAAAACTATTTTTTACGTAAAACAACATTGTATCCATGAAGGATAGCACCTAAGATGGTATTTAATTAGTAGAAGAGGCATTCACATACTATTTTATTTATTATTATTTATTTTAATTTCAATAATAATAAAAAAAATTAATGAGTTTCATTATTTGATTTTTAAACCTTCCGCGGACCCCTTGACGTTGTTCAGGGACCCCCAAATCAATTTTTATTTTCCACGGACCCCCTGAAAGGTCCCGCGGACCCCTGGGGGTCCGTACGGACCACTTTGGGAACCACTGGATTAGATCAATGTGTGACAATCGTTTCCTATGACATCTTTTAATGACCACCCGTGATTTCTGTACCCAAACAGGGCAACGGGAGCCACCTGGCGTGCGTGGGTCGGGACAAGTTCAAGCACAGCAACTCTCCCGAGCACCAAAAACTGAAGCTTAAGTTGGTTGAAGGCGCCAACGACACATACTGTGCCCAGAACGAGGAGCAGCTGGGGGCCTTGTTAAAACTGGTAAATATTTGGTGTCCTTACCAATGTTCCCTTTAAGATGCGCGGCCGCGCAGATATCTGGCCGAAGCCGCGCAGCAGTTTAGAACTACCGCGCAGCAAAATTTGTAAATATTGCTCAAAAAATGGAAGCTGTGCAGCTTTTCACACATTTTTTTTACTTTGCACAAGAACCAAAGTGCCTTAGAGGAAGCATTGGTCCTTACCCTAGATCGTGTCACCTTCGGGCATTAAATCATGGGTGTCTAAACATTTTGCACAGAGAGCCGTATTCCACTAAGTAAAAATTATATGTGCGGACCGGTTTAAGATATAAAACAAATGACATACGTTGATACTGAGTTACAGGCGTTTTATTATATGTTTGTTATGTGCTTGTATTTTGTAAGAGTTGCATTGCTTGGGGAAAAGGGAGACAATACTATCGAGATTTTAGAGATCTTATAAATATCGTTTTCCATCATTATAAATAAACAGAATTGGGTGAAAAATGGTTAAGTTATAATTATAAATAATTACAAAAGTTTTTAATTCATACTACATAGCTTAGAATAAATAAAATGTGTTGAAAAATAATTAGAAAGGAAATGTTTTGTGACTATTAATTGCACAGACGTTACATTCCTTGCCTTTTCCAAGTTGGTAAAAGTCAACAACAATGACTGCATCCATGTTGCAATCGGTCGTCATCTACTATCGTACACATAACATATTAACAGCAAATAACTAATCGACTTTCATACACATTAAGTATTAACAGCACATAACTTCATCTACTTTCGTACACATAACATCGTTACAGAAAGAAAAAAAATCCACGATTCAATTTATTATTTCGGATGATGTCGCGGTCCGGTTAAAATTTGAACGCGGGTTGTATTTGGCCCGCGGGTCGGACTTTGGACACCACTGTCAAATGCAAGGTTCAATAGGTAGATAGCGATGTCTGTATACAGTTGAGGGAAGGCGATTGACGGACAAGTGTCAGCATTGGGCCAACTGTAGCTCAGTGAACATCTTCATCTTGACTCCTGGATTTTTTGTTATTATTTCTGATGACGTCACTTCCCTTTAGCGCCGCGCCGTTGTTTGACTATTCCAACTTCTCGATGCCGTAAATATAAATCACAGGCACGGGTGGGGCAGCCTCATTTGACATCAACAAGATTTGGATGGGTGACTTTGACTACAGTCCGCACTTTTAATGTTCACTGCCAGTGGTCCGTGACATATTGGCTACCCCCGGGTATGGGCTACTCAGATTCGTGGTACGCCAAAAGAAAACTTGAAGGACGAGTTTCAACAGAAATCTTTGTTTTCGTTACAAGCTTTTCAATCACTGAGATCTTGAGATTTGCGACATAATATTGATCCTTATATTTACACACAGATATAACCACAAAGGTTCCTTACACCCGGCACCAGAGTTGTCTCTCTTGTCGAGGACAATATTATAGGTTAACGGGTTTTTCCCGATCTGTGAATGTTTATGCTAGTCTTTCGCGCGGTGCGTATTATATTGAACACAATTCTAGTTATGACGCAGTGGTAGGGGCTGTGACGCGTGCTAGTGAACCCGACGTAGTGACCGTTAGGCAGTCGATAGACAGTTCACCATGGATGTTGTGAGTGGAAGCGCGTTGTAAACAGTTAGATATATTATTAAACGTGTATATGGTCCTAATGGTGTTGAATTTTAGTCTGCCCTGTAAAGTCATACAAATATTAGAATACAGAACGAAACAACCTTTTAGGTGTAGAAATAAATTTGAAACAATGAATGATCCCACAGTAAAACAGTCACAAGAATATTTCATTTTAATTTTAATACATACAAACAAACTAAAGTTGCATTGTATTTGTTGCTGTTTTTCTTATACAATAACATAAATTGAATCGGTTTCTCTATTTTAATTCATCAACAGGTGTTGATAAGAACTGTTGAACCCATCGGTGAGTGGATGATCTTTTTAAATTTTTGTATTCATTGTAATTGTGGTTCTTTCTTAGACATCTTGCTTCTAAAAGTTCAACTTTTTTTTGTTTTTTTGAGACATTTTTTTATAAAAATATTATTTAATGGGAAAAATTATAATAATAAAATAACACTACATAAAATACCTGTATCAAGCTGTTCCTGTTGTCGCGTCCTATTCTTTCATTTACCTTCTACTTCTCTCCCCTCTCATCCCACAGAGTTGCCCCCCGTGGAGAATCCGCACAATTTCTCCATGAGTAGAGCCTCCATGCACAAGAAACTCGTGCCTACCAATTGGTACGACATTGAGACTCCTCAGGAGAAATGTACGTTTTCATTCCTTGAATTTCTGTTTACTACGAAAATAACATGAAATGTGTTTTTACAAACTTACAAGTAACATAAACATCGTTTAAATAAATTACTGGAGAGTATTCAAAACTGGCAAGAGTAACACCATTAGTTACATCATTAAATCTTGAAACACCAGAGGAATAAAGTACAGTTATTAAACTAGTAGTAATAAATAAGGCAATGAACTCTAACTTGGAAATACAACACAGATATAATCTAATACAACCCTCAGATGGACGTATGGATAAAAACACTTTTCTTATTCCTATGCTAGAACAAGCACATACACATTGGCGTACTAATTGGTGCTTTAAAAAACAAACTTCCAGATCCGAAGTTTAACCCCAACGAAAACTACAGTCTGTACTTTACCCCGGACGAGGTCAACCAACTGTTGGAACACAACAGAAACGTCAATCTGTTAGAGTCAGTGGCTGAGGTCAAGGACTCGGGACTCTACATGGTCTACTGCAGTGTCCACTTCAAGCCCGACTCAGCGGAGAAATGCTCAACGTTTGCCAAAAAGGTTCAAACATCGGACTGACTTATCGTTGACTCGCTGACATAAAGATTGAAATGACATCTGAAATAGCGCCTGACATAATGATTAAAATGATTAAAACTGAACATAAACGACTAAATTAACGGCTGAAATAACGCCTGAAATAACAACTAAAATAACGAATGATTTAATGACTGATATAATGACTGATATAATGACTGATATAATGACTCATAAAAAGTCAAGTAGGTAACAAGCAAGAAAAGCTTATGGAAAAGTTACTAAAACTATAAATAACTCGCCTATTAGTGGCGTCGACTATTTGAAGCATTCTCAAACACTATTCCAATAATGTAGTTTAAAAGAATTCTCATTAGTGAATCACTTCCCAACTCACACTAAAATTAGCATTTTTAGTGAACAATTTATTACTATTTGACCAACATACGGCATCTGAAGAATTCAATATAGAAGTCAATTTAATAATAATTAATTACGGGTGGTAATAACGTATTTTGGACACAAGATCTTTGTCAGCTATTTAAATTGTTATTAAAATCACTTCAACTGCAACCAAACGGTTTCTAACATGAGTGATTAACGTGTGCTAGCTACACTGAGCTCAAAACTTCAATTACCAAAATAAACACCGACATGTTTTCTCATTTGTACAACAATTGCTTGTCATTGTGCCTGCCAACCACAGCCAGACTTTATCCATGAAATAACAACCACCTGACACACCACCACGTGTGCCAACCACAGCCAGACTTTATCCATTAGATAACAACCACCTGACACGCCACCACATGTGCCAACCACAGCCAGACATTATCCATGAAATAACAACCACCTGACACGCCACCACATGTGCCAACAACAGCCAGACTTTATCCATGAAATAACAACCACCTGACACGCCACCACATGTGCCAACCACAGCCATACATTATCCATGAAATAACAACCACCTGACACGCCACCACATGTGCCAAACACAGCCAGACATTATCCATGAAATAACAACCACCTGACACGCCACCACATGTGCAAACCACAGCCAGACATTATCCATGAAATAACAACCACCTGACACGCCACCACATGTGCCAACCACAGCCATACATTATCCATGAAATAACAACCACCTGACACGCCACCACATGTGCCAAACACAGCCAGACATTATCCATGAAATAACAACCACCTGACACGCCACCACATGTGCAAACCACAGCCAGACATTATCCATGAAATAACAACCACCTGACACGCAACCACATGTGCCAACCACAGCCAGACATTATCCATTAAATAACAACCACCTGACACGCCACCACATGAGTCAACCTAAGGATCATTGGTCCGTTTACAAAATAACAAAAGCGTGTGAAAAGTTTCACAGAATCCATTTTTTTAAAAATGTTGTGCTAAATTTTGCAGCCCACAAACACAGATATGATATTACGCTTATCGAACCCTGCTGCGCGGTAGTCCTAAACTTGCTGCGCGACTTCGGTCAGATATCTGCGTGGCCGCGCAGCCTGGAAGCTTAAATGGAACATTGATGTCAACCACAGATAGACTTTATCCATTAAATAACTAATCCCCTACCTAACCCCCTCTCCCCCCCCCCACCGCATGTGCCAATTTTTTCCCTCCCGTCTATACCCACAGACCTGGAGTGCGAATGTCGTTAGAACCAGGAACAACGACAACATGTTTAGTGGCACCATCTTGTCCATGCAACACACCTGCTGTGATGACTGTGCCAGGAACCAGGAGACTGGCTACACTGGTAAGTTGATAGACCAGCTACACTGGTAAGTTGATAGACCAGCTACACTGGTAAGTTGATAGACCAGCTACACTGGTAAGTTGATAGACCAGCTACACTGGTAAGTTGATAGACCAGCTACACTGGTAAGTTGATAGACCAGCTACACTGGTAAGTTGATAGACCAGCTACACTGGTAAGTTGATAGACCAGCTACACTGGTAAGTTGATAGACCAGCTACACTGGTAAGTTGATAGACCAGCTACACTGGTAAGTTGATAGACCAGCTACACTGGTAAGTTGATAGACCAGCTACACTGGTAAGTTGATAGACCAGCTACACTGGTAAGTTGATAGACCAGCTACACTGGTAAGTTGATAGACCAGCTACACTGGTAAGTTGATAGACCAGCTACACTGGTAAGTTGATAGACCAGCTACACTGGTAAGTTGATAGACCAGCTACACTGGTAAGTTGATAGACCAGCTACACTGGTAAGTTGATAGACCAGCTACACTGGTAAGTTGATAGACCAGCTACACTGGTAAGTTGATAGACCAGCTACACTGGTAAGTTGATAGACCAGCTACACTGGTAAGTTGATAGACCAGCTACACTGGTAAGTTGATAGACCAGATACACTGGTAGGTTGATAGACCGGCTACACTGGTAAGTTGATAGACCGGCTACACTGGTAAGTTGATAGACCGGCTACACTGGTAAGTTGATAGACCAGATACACTGGTAAGTTGATAGACCAGCTACATTGGTAAGTTGATAGACCAGGTACACTGGTAAGTTGATAGACCAGCTACACTGGTAAGTTGATAGACCAGCTACACTGGTAAGTTGATAGACCAGCTACACTGGTAGTTAATAGACCAGCTACACTGGTAAGTTGATAGACCAGCTACACTGGTAAGTTGATAGACCAGCTACACTGGTAAGTTGATAGACCGGCTACACTGGTAAGGTGATAGACCAGCTACACTGGTAAGTTGATAGACCAGCTACACTGGTAAGTTGATAGACCAGCTACACTAGTATTTAAATAGGCAAGAAGAATGTTGTTAATGTGCATCTTACACATGGATTTGCAAGAACGAAGTCATGTGCGTCAGAAGTATGTTTATACCTGTAAGTTTGTGAATATGTTTAATTCTTTATTCCTATCTTGCTCATCTCTTATACTCACATCCTTATATTGTTCTTTATTCCTATCTTGCTCATCTCTTATACTCACATCCTTATATTGTTCTTTATTCCTATCTTGCTCATCTCTTATACTCACATCCTTATATTGTTCTTTATTCCTATCTTGCTCATCTCTTATACTCACATCCTTATATTGTTCTTTATTCCTATCTTGCTCATCTCTTATACTCACATCCTTATATTGTTCTTTATTCCTATCTTGCTCATCTCTTATACTCACATCCTTATATTGTTCTTTATTCCTATCTTGCTCATCTCTTATACTCACATCCTTATATTGTTCTTTATTCCTATCTTGCTCATCTCTTATACTCACATCCTTATATTATTCTTTATTCCTATCTTGCTCATCTCTTATACTCACATCCTTATATTGTTCTTTATTCCTATCTTGCTCATCTCTTATACTCACATCCTTATATTATTCTTTATTCCTATCTTGCTCATCTCTTATACTCACATCCTTATATTATTCTTTATTCCTATCTTGCTCATCTCTTATACTCACATCCTTATATTGTTCTTTATTCCTATCTTGCTCATCTCTTATACTCACATCCTTATATTATTCTTTATTCCTATCTTGCTCATCTCTTATACTCACATCCTTATATTGTTCTTTATTCCTATCTTGCTCATCTCTTATACTCACATCCTTATATTATTCTTTATTCCTATCTTGCTCATCTCTTATACTCACATCCTTATATTGTTCTTTATTCCTATCTTGCTCATCTCTTATACTCACATCCTTATATTATTCTTTATTCCTATCTTGCTCATCTCTTATACTCACATCCTTATATTGTTCTTTATTCCTATCTTGCTCATCTCTTATACTCACATCCTTATATTGTTCTTTATTCCTATCTTGCTCATCTCTTATACTCACATCCTTATATTGTTCTTTATTCCTATCTTGCTCATCTCTTATACTCACATCCTTATATTATTCTTTATTCCTATCTTGCTCATCTCTTATACTCACATCCTTATATTGTTCTTTATTCCTATCTTGCTCATCTCTTATACTCACATCCTTATATTGTTCTTTATTCCTATCTTGCTCATCTCTTATACTCACATCCTTATATTGTTCTTTATTCCTATCTTGCTCATCTCTTATACTCACATCCTTATATTATTCTTTATTCCTATCTTGCTCATCTCTTATACTCACATCCTTATATTGTTCTTTATTCCTATCTTGCTCATCTCTTATACTCACATCCTTATATTGTTCTTTATTCCTATCTTGCTCATCTCTTATACTCACATCCTTATATTGTTCTTTATTCCTATCTTGCTCATCTCTTATACTCACATCCTTATATTGTTCTTTATTCCTATCTTGCTCATCTCTTATACTCACATCCTTATATTGTTCTTTATTCCTATCTTGCTCATCTCTTATACTCACATCCTTATATTGTTCTTTATTCCTATCTTGCTCATCTCTTATACTCACATCCTTATATTGTTCTTTATTCCTATCTTGCTCATCTCTTATACTCACATCCTTATATTGTTCTTTATTCCTATCTTGCTCATCTCTTATACTCACATCCTTATATTGTTCTTTATTCCTATCTTGCTCATCTCTTATACTCACATCCTTATATTTTCTTTATTCCTATCTTGCTCATCTCTTATACTCACATCCTTATATTGTTCTTTATTCCTATCTTGCTCATCTCTTATACTCACATCCTTATATTGTTCTTTATTCCTATCTTGCTCATCTCTTATACTCACATCCTTATATTATTCTTTATTCCTATCTTGCTCATCTCTTATACTCACATCCTTATATTGTTCTTTATTCCTATCTTGCTCATCTCTTATACTCACATCCTTATATTGTTCTTTATTCCTATCTTGCTCATCTCTTATACTCACATCCTTATATTGTTCTTTATTCCTATCTTGCTCATCTCTTATACTCACATCCTTATATTGTTCTTTATTCCTATCTTGCTCATCTCTTATACTCACATCCTTATATTGTTCTTTATTCCTATCTTGCTCATCTCTTATACTCACATCCTTATATTATTCTTTATTCCTATCTTGCTCATCTCTTATACTCACATCCTTATATTGTTCTTTATTCCTATCTTGCTCATCTCTTATACTCACATCCTTATATTATTCTTTATTCCTATCTTGCTCATCTCTTATACTCACATCCTTATATTGTTCTTTATTCCTATCTTGCTCATCTCTTATACTCACATCCTTATATTATTCTTTATTCCTATCTTGCTCATCTCTTATACTCACATCCTTATATTATTCTTTATTCCTATCTTGCTCATCTCTTATACTCACATCCTTATATTGTTCTTTATTCCTATCTTGCTCATCTCTTATACTCACATCCTTATATTGTTCTTTATTCCTATCTTGCTCATCTCTTATACTCACATCCTTATATTGTTCTTTATTCCTATCTTGCTCATCTCTTATACTCACATCCTTATATTGTTCTTTATTCCTATCTTGCTCATCTCTTATACTCACATCCTTATATTATTCTTTATTCCTATCTTGCTCATCTCTTATACTCACATCCTTATATTGTTCTTTATTCCTATCTTGCTCATCTCTTATACTCACATCCTTATATTGTTCTTTATTCCTATCTTGCTCATCTCTTATACTCACATCCTTATATTGTTCTTTATTCCTATCTTGCTCATCTCTTATACTCACATCCTTATATTGTTCTTTATTCCTATCTTGCTCATCTCTTATACTCACATCCTTATATTGTTCTTTATTCCTATCTTGCTCATCTCTTATACTCACATCCTTATATTGTTCTTTATTCCTATCTTGCTCATCTCTTATACTCACATCCTTATATTGTTCTTTATTCCTATCTTGCTCATCTCTTATACTCACATCCTTATATTGTTCTTTATTCCTATCTTGCTCATCTCTTATACTCACATCCTTATATTATTCTTTATTCCTATCTTGCTCATCTCTTATACTCACATCCTTATATTATTCTTTATTCCTATCTTGCTCATCTCTTATACTCACATCCTTATATTGTTCTTTATTCCTATCTTGCTCATCTCTTATACTCACATCCTTATATTGTTCTTTATTCCTATCTTGCTCATCTCTTATACTCACATCCTTATATTGTTCTTTATTCCTATCTTGCTCATCTCTTATACTCACATCCTTATATTGTTCTTTATTCCTATCATATTCCTCTTATACTGAAGTCCTCATACCTGTGTTTCATACTTACAGCCGGAGTATTTCTACTGCGCGCCAATGATAAGCTTCATGTTGAAGTTTCCGGGGAGGGACTGGTCAGCTACAGACCACAGTCCACGTTCTTTGGTCTGACCATGTTAGGATCAGTGGGCAGCTCTTGAATAAACGAAATTCAAATGTGATCGGACATCGAGGTCTGAGTGTAATCATGTGACTTTATATATAGTCCAGAAACACAGATTTAGAAATTTAAAGCACAGCTGTAGAGCTCACAATATCATTTGCTTATCATTGAAATTCAGTCGTAACATTGGGATGAAGGAGATTGTCATGTGGTTTTGGATTTCAAGCCCACTAAGAACTAGCTGCCATGACCTGACGTCAAAATGTCAATCTAAAGGACTCAACACATTGTTTTAGGGAAACCGTTGAAGGATAATTCTGCTGAGCGATATGTATGCCGGAATTTATTGATGCACTTTGCGGTCTTGTATACGCAAACCCAAAAAGGCAATGATTTAAATTCCCTGGAAGATTTCCTTTGATCAAACTTTAAAATGTTTCTGGCTGCCGAGAAACGGTACAAATAACATAGAAAATGATCAACACTTTCTTTAAAATATTTATTGAGTAATGTGCATGTATCTTTGGCTTAGATTTTGGGTTTAATGGCCATTCCCATTTACAGCAATAACTATCCTCAGCGACTATCTTCAGAATCATCAGAGAAATCAAAATTCTAGGTCTTTTCACATTCCAAGATCTTCATCGAGAATCAGAAAACTGACGAAGCTGGAAACACGCAAATGTCCACCATATAAGCCTTCTAAGCCCTAGAGGAAAATCGATTTTTAAAAATCTGAGATTCGCAGCTGAGGCAGTCCCATTTGAAGAATTGTCTACTTCTTATTTCCAAGTCGACCGTTTTTAACGTAAACTTCAGAGGCAGAAGAAAACAGGCTATGGACAAAGTTGTATACAAATTTAATGGGACGTTTTAGTTGATGTAACAAGGCGCTTAACTTTTTAGTTGATCTAACAAGGCGCTTAACTTTCAAGCGATTTTGAACTTATTTTGTCTCTGTGGGATATACAATTTAGTTTGCAATGGATGATATACTGGGTAAGCGTAGGATACAATAATCTTCTGTACAGAAGGAGCGACTGTAAAAGATAAGACAAGATATACTATATGTTCTAACCTGAAATTAATCCTACAATAATCTAATGCAATCGACATAGGAAATATATCTTTTTCGCGTTCCATCCGCAAGAGCAGAAACATATAAATCCTCTATATTTTAGTCCAAACATTAACAACTAGTTTGTGCTGCGGCTCCGTGGCGCCTGCGGCGCCCCCTTTTTTAAGGGCGCCTACGGTGCCCACCTTTTTCAAAAGCCCAACTAACTTGTCCTTGTATGATACATACGTAATATTAAACTTTCTTAAATGTACACAAAATATTTTATAATAGGGTTTTTTTGGGTCAAAAGTCCAAGTAACTTATCCTTGTATGATACATACGAAATATTCCTGAAATTTACACAAAGTATGTATATAATATTTTTTACAGTGTTAATCACCACACGATTTTTAGAGTAATTTTAGAAAGCAGCGCACCAAATTATTGCCCCCAAATAATAACTCCTTGAGTCAGTCAGCACTGTTTACAACACAAATGCTGACGTCATAGGTTCGTGCGTTGTTTGGTTAATGTTAAGCTCGAAACCAAAAGGATTATGATTTAGCGTTAGGCCACAGTCAGCGATAATTGAGCGTAAATATATATATGAATGATTGATAAGTGTGTGACGAAATAATCTTCTGTATAGAAGGAGCACTCGTAACATAAAACATAAGAAGCGATAAGATAGGATTAGATTATATACAATAAGATACGATAAAAAAGATAATATAAAATAAAATAAAAAGATAGTTAAGATGAGCTATATACAGTGCGACCCCGTTAAATCGCGCTTCGTTATTTCACGAAATCGGTTAAGAAGCGGTAATTCTATGGCTACAAAATTGTGTGAGTATAAACTTAATTTCATTTTAAATAAATGTTATAGGGACGAAAACACGTTTTTATTCCCATCCTTTATTATCGCTCAATAAGATACACTAAAATCTGTACTAAGTGACGATAAGTCGCGATTCACCTAAGTCGCAATTACATTACATAAAATATGGACCCGAACTACCGCGACTTAACGTGGTCGCACTACAGCGGAAATTTTTTATCAAGAAACAGAAGGTGGCGGAAATAAAAATGGGTCCGTGTGTTAAAGGAATTTCATGTTGAACGATGCAAACGAAAAATGTCGTCTCGTCTCCCTGAGGCACTATGGTCGAGGGCCATGCTCGCTCGACAGGCACACCGAGTGTCTTGGCAGTGTTCCCTCAAAAGTTCGTTGGTCCGTGTGCAAAGTAAACAAAAAACTCAAGTGCAAAGTTGCACAGCACCCATTTTTGTGTGCAATATTTTACAAAATTCGCCGCGCGTTAATTCTCAAGTGCTGTGCGGTGTTGGTCAGATATTTGCGCGGCTGCGCAGCGTACAGAGAACATTGGTCATGGGTTCGAATCTCCATGAAGACAGGGACTTGATTTCCTGTGGCCAATGGTGTCCCTGAGTCCACCCAGCTCCGAATTGGTACCTAACATTAGTTGAAGAAACAAAGGCGGCTGGTAAACAGCGTGCTCCCGCAGCTATGTTTCGTAAGACGCAATAATCTTCTGTATAGAAGGAGTGTCTGTAACAGATAAGACTTATTTTCTAATTGATCATTTTTTCCCGTGATGAAATAAAATTGAAAAGTGTTTGAAAATAATTAATCTTTATTGAGATCCGTTAACATACTTTACTTTACATGGTTTCACCCACATCGCAAGTCAAGACCTAATTTGTTGAAAAAATTCTACGTTTTCGTCTACTAGTCAATCTACCCGACACAAGCAAAAATGTTTCGCTTTGTTCATGTTTTTATTTCTACACTTAGACTAACATCTACTCTTTAACAAAAAATACTTCCCAAAAATATAATTTAAAATATATTGTTTTTTAAATATTGTTAAATTCTTGGGGTATGAGGAGGTCCAAAAATTAACTTCATCAACCGTCTGCTAATTTCGTTTAAGTCCGACAGGGAAATGATTTTTGGAGGGATTTGTTGAACAAAGTGCAACGGGAAAATGATTTTTTGAGGGATTTGTTGAACAAAGTGCAACGGGAAAATGATTTTTGGAAATGTTGATTGAACAAAGTGCAACGGGAAAATGATTTTTGGAAATGTTGATTGAACAAAGTGCAACGGGAAAATGATTTTTGGAAATGTTGATTGAACAAAGTGCAACGGGAAAATGATTTTTGGATATGTTGATTGAACAAAGTGCAACGGGAAAATGATTTTTGCAAATGTTGATTGAACAAAGTGCAACGGGAAAATGATTTTTGGAAATGTTGATTGAACAAAGTGCAGCGGGAAAATGATTTTTGGAAATGTTGATTGAACAAAGTGCAACGGGAAAATGATTTTTGGAAATGTTGATTGAACAAAGTGCAACGGGAAAATGATTTTTGGAAATGTTGATTGAACAAAGTGCAACGGGAAAATGATTTTTGGAAATGTTGATTGAACAAAGTGCAACGGGAAAATGATTTTTGGAAATGTTGATTGAACAAAGTGCAACGGGAAAATGATTTTTGGAAATGTTGATTGAACAAAGTGCAACGGGAAAATGATTTTTGGAAATGTTGATTGAACAAAGTGCAACGGGAAAATGATTTTTGGAAATGTTGATTGAACAAAGTGCAGCGGGAAAATGATTTTTGGAAATGTTGATTGAACAAAGTGCAACGGGAAAATGATTTTTGGAAATGTTGATTGAACAAAGTGCAACGGGAAAATTATTTTTGGAAATGTTGATTGAACAAAGTGCAACGGGAAAATGATTTTTGGAAATGTTGATTGAACAAAGTGCAACGGGAAAATGATTTTTGGAAATGTTGATTGAACAAAGTGCAACGGGAAAATGATTTTTGGAAATGTTGATTGAACAAAGTGCAACGGGAAAATGATTTTTGCAAATGTTGATTGAACAAAGTGCAACGGGAAAATGATTTTTGGAAATGTTGATTGAACAAAGTGCAACGGGAAAATGATTTTTGGAAATGTTGATTGAACAAAGTGCAACGGGAAAATGATTTTTGGAAATGTTGATTGAACAAAGTGCAACGGGAAAATGATTTTTGGAAATGTTGATTGAACAAAGTGCAACGGGAAAATGATTTTTGGAAATGTTGAATTGAAGAAAGTGAGACTAGGTTTAGTGAATAAGTTTCCGTCTCTGGAATACGACCACTTTTAATTCGTTCTCCTTTTCGTTTTCGTTCTGTGTCATGGCTATGGCATTGAGACGCATTGTTGTTTAAGTGGTCGTATCTTTTTGGCTTAAACGTTTCTATTTCATCTTCTTATGGTACGTATAACTTTCATGCACTCCATCATATATTAGATTTTATCACGGACTCACCATATATTCTGAATAAGTCTCCTTCGTGGAAACATTATTAGTTATTAAATGTGGAGTAAAAATATATCTTGTCAATCTAATTGCAACTTTTATGAATGCTCTATTGTGAAGAAATTGCTTGTCGCAATGTCTAGCTGTTTGTCCAGAAGTGCATTTGTATTTGTATACGGACATAAATAATAATACTAATTTGATAATATGTATATATAGCGCTATGACCCAGCAAATAGCTGGGCTCACGGCGCTTCACATAGAAATAATTATATTCGTATAATAATCAATGCATTAAATGAAAAAATGCATATCATAACTACATCACACAACGACATTACAGTGTACATAATTCTTACATGGGTGAGGGGTTCCGGAAGGGGTTGGCCTCTACGCGGCCCGGACCATGAGTAGGGTACGCGAAACCCGAAACCAATAACCCCGACGGTCAACGTCGAAGACCGGGAAGGTGGTAGCTAGTCACGGATGATTACAGTCGCTGTACGGATCTTAGACGGGCATCTGTTTGCCTCAGTCCATGATGAGAACTAAAGTACCTGTTGAGGGTCGGGTTAATCCAAAGCGGCCGTTTCGTCCCATTTCTAGTTATTCAGTGAACGGCACTGATTAGGGCCAGGAGTGCCAATTGCCAATACGAATTAGAAGAAAAAAATTGCCGCGAAGAACTCAGCGGACGTAAGCTCTGAGGAAACCTTCCAAATATGGGATGTTCCGATCTAACATCCCTTGGTAGGCTACTTTGATGATTCCCCCTATCTAACGACAGTCCTTGGATCATAGACCAGTGTGCTGGGCCGGGGTGGCGCCACGGTTGTAGCGGGTCGAAGCAGGAAATCCCACCTCCAACTAGGGAGGTAAACATAGTGAGAGGCAACCACGGCCGTGTTCCTGGTTGCCCAGGCGGCCACCTCAGTCGGGGACTTTCTCGGGAGTGTCGCCAACGGTTAGCTCCCCTTGATGGAAAAAAAAGGGGGGGACTTCTGGGGAATTTCCCGAGGGGACCTATAAGAACCTTAGGCTCGGGGCTTTTGAAGCCATTTCATATTTAGGATATGTGGGTTTGGGGGGGGGCCTCGGTCTGAAAACACCCAATCAGGCAATGTTCCTGAAGTAATGCTCAACAGACGACTCACCTTCTACAAGTACATTATTTTATCGTTACATTTAAAGTAACATTTTTTCGCATCAGCTATTTTTTCAATTTTCAATCATTATCTAATGATCGGCCAATCATTGATTATCATTATTTCTCATTATTTCATGACGCAGTAAACGATTGACAAAAAATATGAAAAAGAACACAATTGTTTAAATAATTTAAATAACACTCCCTTGACTCCCTTGACCTTGTTTGGTTGTCACTTGGGAGTACATTTTTGCTAATCTGGATGTGATTTCAAAGAAATTCCAGTGACATCATAGTCATAAAATGTATTTGCGTATGTCTCTATTGCTGTGAACTTTGTTTTTAGTATTTTATAATTTTTTTAAATTAAAAATACATTTACTAATATTTTATTTGTCAAATTTATCAAAACTTTGAACTTTTGAAAAATTTTTATTGATAATATGTTCTCAATAAAATGGAACCTTCATTGAAAGTTTAAATATTGTTATTGTTTTTTTCTTGGAAATAAATATTTGTTGTGGATCCGTCAATTCCTATATCACTATCTTGTGTCCAACACTCCTTATATTCAAATCTTGTGTCCAACAATCCTTATATTCAAATCTTGTGTCCAACAATCCTTATATTCAAATCTTGTGTCCAACAATCCTTATATTCAAATCTTGTGTCCAACAATCCTTATATTCAAATCTTGTGTCCAACAATCCTTATATTCAAATCTTGTGTCCAACAATCCTTATATTCAAATCTTGTGTCCAACAATCCTTATATTCAAATCTTGTGTCCAACAATCCTTATATTCAAATCTTGTGTCCAACAATACTTATATTCAAATCTTGTGTCCAACAATCCTTATATTCAAATCTTGTGTCCAAAAATACCTAATAACTACACTTTTTAAATAGTTTTAGATTTACATTTAATGTCGGATGCGGCGTTAGGTACGCGCGAGGCCTGGTGCAAC
The DNA here is from genome assembly GCA_944989445.1 of Ampullaceana balthica. Lineage (NCBI taxonomy): Eukaryota > Metazoa > Mollusca > Gastropoda > Lymnaeidae > Ampullaceana > Ampullaceana balthica. The sequence goes on along the minus strand of CALYLW010000473.1, from coordinate 772,514 downwards.
AATGACCCCCCCCCCTTGGATTAGATTAATTCTTGCGGAAACTCATTAGTGCAATATCTGCTCTTTTGTTACTAAAATATTGTCTCAAGTCTGAAACGCGGGGCCCCCCTAGGCCTGTCGCGATTACCCCAGCTGCCACCCCCAAAAGCCGCTCTTGTTTAATGTACAAAGAACTTACTTAAAGTTGTAAATTATGTTTTTCTCTGACCTTCAATCAATGCTTTAATTCTTGTCGTCAGTGGCGTAGCTAAGGGAGGGGGAGGAGGGCTCCGAATTCGAAAGTCCCCCCGGGCCCCCACTTGAGGGGTGCCCCCAAAGAAGTGTACCATGAGTTATCCGATAATGTGGCACAAAAACAAGCTATAGCCACTGAAGAGTGGGGGGCGAGGGCTGTTATATGGTGTGTTTTTTGGGGACTAGTGATTGAAAAATAAGTTGTGACTTTAGGGCTAGTAAAGAAAAAAAAGAATAATGTATAACACTAGAGGTATTTCTAGGTAGTGGGTAGTGTGAGGTCCCTGTTGGACCACAGAATGCCCGTCCAATCTTTGTCAAGCAAACCTGCACTGGAAGAGTTAGGGGCCGTCCATAAAGTACGTCACGCTATTTTTGACCATTTTACCCCCCCCCCTTTTTTTCCCTGTCACAAATCTCGGAACAACCCCCCCCCCTAAAGTACGTCACACTTTCGAACAAAAATGTTGTTTTTTTACTAACAAAATAATTAAAATTTAATATAAAACGCCGTGTTTGGTATAAAAATTAAAGATTTCTAATTTAGAAGGCAAAAGAGAGATCTATAAGTGAGAGAATGAGTGAACCGCATATGTTAAACCTCATAAGCGCCCGCCCCACGTTTTTAGTCATATTAAATCGAAGTACTAGAACTAATAAGTTTTAACTTATTATCTTCTTTTTAGTCCGCATATAAAAAGTTGTTTTTAAAAATCTTTTTTTTTACTTCTATTTATTTTAATTAAAATCCTTTATATTAACTCGTGGTGTCTGGTTGATTGTTTGCTTGTCGAGAAAAAACTTTGGATCTATTTTTAACCCACTTCCTCGTAAGCTAGCGAGCTGAAATTGTGCAGGCAGACTCATGCCGATGATAAAAACGATGTATTAAAATTTCAGATCGATCGCATGTACTCTAATTAAATTATTGAACTTTTAGATTATTTTATTGCAATTCACTTTTCTTTCGATTCTGATTTAACATCTAGTTTTGAGCCATTTTCGTTAATAAATTATTTGACATTCTACATTCAGAATTTCAAAAGCTCCATCGCTTCTCATTTCAACAAACTTATTTCTTCAAACATCGATCAATTGTTTTGCAAAGGCGTTGCAAGTAGTTTGATAGCACGAAGATAATTTTTGTACAAATAGAATCAGAAAAACAAAAGAATATTGTATTATTAAAACAGTCCCATAGCTTCTGCTCTGACACTTCCTTTATATTCTGTTGATTTTCCTGAATCAAGTGTGGCTAGAATAGCAGAGAATGATCCAACAACTGCATGAACTGCATGCTTACGGCTTGCACATCTTATATCAGAAAGTCGTTTCATAGTATCTATTGTTGATTCATATTGAGATTTCTGATGTTCTTTAAGAGTATGTAGACGTGGTAAACTAGACGTAAGGAATGCATACAACTTTTAGTTTGTGCCAAAACCCCACTGCACATCACTGTTTACAGACTTTGCTTCGATAGTAACCAAATTCAAAACATGGGCACAACAATTGGGTGAAAGTTTCTTTATCTCAGTTTGAAGGCCACTCTTAATTCCTGAGTATGCCTGTCCTCGACAGAGTGTGAAATCAATGTTTCGCTTTTTTAGTTCAGTTACAATCTTCTCAGCATATGCGGGACCATTTTTTTTAAAAATTTATTTTGTTAAGTCCCATAAACGGTGGTCGTAGGGGTCCTAATGTTTCCATTAGAACCTACTAGGGGCGGTGCTTGGTAGACCTTGGTGGGCGCCCCATCTCCGTTCCAGGTCAGTGGGGGACGTTCTTAGCGTTTTTCATTCCATTTTTATTGTGGCTTTAACGTGGGATAGATCCCACGCCCCTCAGCTTGTGACGCGAGCGCACTATTCACTATCCAGCCGTTGTTTACCAAAGTATAAAAGCCTATAAATCTTTCCACAACATGTCCTGATTTTTAAAAAATTAACGTAAAGAAACTGACATCTGATCAATTCTAGATATATCAATGGTTGAATCAATAATTTAAGAAAAGAATTGTGCAGACTTATGTTAACTATCAATTGTCCCCGATAATTCAGATGTGATTGATTTAAACCAGATATTACAGTTTCGTCATTTTAAATACGATATTTAGCAAGCAGTTTGGTGTTGATTAGAAGTTTCGTCTTTAGCAATCTTTTTTTTCTGCTCTTGTGGCACCTTTTTAGTGTTAATCGAGGGCATCTTTAGGGGGCGCCATTTCAGACCCAACAGGGGCGCGGGGGGGGCAAGCCGCCCCCCTGCCCTATAGCTAAATCCACCACTGGTAAGGTCACGTGAATGGTGGACGCGGGAAGAAAGGAGCATTCCTATTGGTTGAAAGTGTTGGGCGAGCAGTTGATAGAAGACTTCCGTCAAGGAAGGATGTACGGTGTGTGTGCCTCAAGATTTCCACGTTGTATTACCTCAAATGATATTTCTATGTATATAGTATACATATTAAAGTTGTTTATATAAACAAATTCTTCAGTGGATTATTGTGCACAAGATTATGTACTGTTAGAACGCCTACATAAAGAGAAACATATTGAATAGTTACATTGGTGCAGAAGTAAAAGTTCTATGTGAACACAGTACAAGAGATTTTAAGAGGAAGGTTTCGTGGAAATAACAAGTATTGGATATTTCAAAAAGGAAAGTATTCATTAAAAGAAGAAATATTCGCAGCTATCGTATTTTTTGAATATTCAAGTTCTTAAGAAGCTGTGAATAAACTTTTGTGGTTCAATGAAAATACAAGAATATTTCAAAATGGTGGCATACAGGCACATGGTCACTGCGTGCGGTGTATACAACTAGGTCGCCTAGTTGGTTCTACGTCTCATTCGACGACAGTACAAGTATACTACACAGTACTGGAATCTGCGTTGTGTAGGCTTACTGAATGGTGACACACGGTGAACATATATAGGTCGTGACGTCAACAAGCTCAATGCTAGTTGATTCCAGGAAATATTTGTAAAGATAACCTGGAACTTGGAAGGCTATGGACTATTAATTATGAAGTGTGAATTATAAATAAAGGAACATACTTTTTATCCATTCATTGTGTGAAGAGTTTGATAATTGCAATTTTGGATTAATGGAGTTAACTAAATTGTTTAAAAACTACTCGAAAATTAAAATTTTAACCAAGTGACTTTATTCAAAACGATTGGACCATTTAATATGTTTTGTCAATCTGAGGGAGCGTATATATAAAGTATACTAAAGATCCCGTGTGAGGATTCTTTTGTTGTCTCACCTTGTCAAAACTAGATTGCATGGTTTAGACGTGTCACTTATTTGAACTTAACATTTTGAATTCAAGATTTTGCATTTGGAAGATTTATAACTTTATCAATATATATCTAAATTCCTTACCAAATTGCTTAACTCCTATTATTCAATCAAACAAAACATGGATTACTACAAAGAATTCACTGCCATAGCTAAAGAGATCGGATTAAAGGGAAAAGAAATGAGAGATTTCATTGAAGAAAAAGTAAGCATTGCTGAAGAAAAAGAGAAGCTAAGAATAGCTGAAGAAAAAGAAAATCAAAGAATTGCTGAAGAAAAAGAACAGCTAAGAAAAGCTGAAGAAAAAGAAAATCAGAGAATTGCTGAAGAAAAAGCAAGAATTGCTGAAGAAAAAGCAAGAATTGCTGAAGAAAAAGAACAGCTAAGAAAAGCTGAAGAAAGAGAAAATCAAAAAGAGGTTGAAGAAAAAGAGAGGCAAAGACTTATAATAAAAAGAGAATTTGAACAACTTCAAAATGACAAATTAAAATTACGAATTGAGCTCGAGAGTAGAGGCCGAAATCCTGATAATGAAACAAATAGAAGGTCAGCACCAAGGGATACTATCAAAGTAAGAAAATATGATAGCCAAAAAGAAAAAATGGATGTTTATCTGGATTATTTCGAATCCATAATGGCTATGAAAGGCTATAATGAAGAAGATTGGCCAGCACAATTGATGACTCAACTAACTGGAGAAGCATTTGAAGCTTACAACAGTATAGCCAACGAAGACAAAAACATATATAAGAATGTCAAAAAGGCACTTCTGTGTCATTTTGGAAAGTCAGAAAATGATTATAGAAGAGAATTTCATGTAATGAGAATCAAGATGGACAAAGATCCACAGATCATAGTAAATGAAGCACAAGTCAAACTAACAAAATGGCTGGAACTGAAAGCAATAGATAAGAGCAATCCAAAGGCCATACTAGACATGGTGTTAATTGACAAGTTTTTAGAAAATGCAACACCAACTCTATTCACATATTTAACTGACAAGAAAGTTCGTACTCAAGCAGAGCTAACAAATGCATTACGAACATTCAAAGACTTTCATCCGAATGTGGAAATGGATAAGAGACAAGACATATTTGCAGCAATACAAATTAAAAGTCAAGAAAAAATGCAAAGTATGAGAAACCAGTCTGCCAAACCAAGGCAACAGCCAGTCTATTTGCTGGTACTGAACAAGCCAGGACATATGGCGAAGCAGTGTTACCACAATAAAGGACAACCAAATAGGGTGTCACCTAATGGCAGCCCTATAAAGAAGAAAACAGAAGAAAAATCAAGACAAGAGCACTTTGAAAACAAAGGTAGCCAAGCATGGAACGAAAAATATCATAATTCCAAACATAGAGATTATGATCAAGATAGACAATTATGGAGAGAAAAATATAATCATAATTCCAGACACAGAGGTTATGATCAAGAAAGACAATCATGGAGAGAAAGAAATCATCATAATTCCATAAATAGAGATTATAATCAAAGCAGAAGATCATGGAGAGGCAAATACAATTTTGACTCCAGAAAAAGAAATTATGATCAACCGTGGAGAAAGAATGAAAACCAAGACATGAATGATAGAAAAATAATAAAGTTAAATCGAGCACAGACAGAAACTAACGACATTTTAGCCACTATTAAAAATCAAGTATATGATAAAAGAAATGAAGACCATAATAGCAGAGAAAGAGATGGTACTAGTGAATCTGAAACCATTTGTGTGAAATTATCTGAATTAGGAAGAACAATTGGTTGTGTATTAAGCAAAATCAAAGACTTTACAGATACAGTCAATATTTTTCAGATAAAAGTTTCTGACAGTGACTCATCTGGTCCAAATTCTATTGAATTATCTGGAAACAAAAATGACATTTTAAAAGCTAAGCAACTTATTAAAAATGCTGGAATTGATATTGTGAATGAACATAATCGAAGTCATGGTTGGTGAATTATTGAACATTTAACAGTCTGAAGAAACATTCAAAGCCCATCGATTTGAATGCATACTCGTCAACTGAAGAATGACTATATTGAACTAGGCTATGCTATTAGCCGACTACAAATTTGACATTAAACCTGTGAAGGGAAAGGACAATGTGGTTGCAGACATATTAAGTAGAATGACAATAAATAAAGATATTCTGTGAATTCCTAAGTGATAAAACCAGAGACTGTATTAAAAAGACATTCTGTGAATTACTAAATGATAAAATAAGAGACTGTATTAACATTAGTCTGTAAATTGCTAAAGGATACAGAGACTGTAGTTATATTAATATTTTTATTGGTTGAACAATGGACAAGGAACAGTGTTTGAATTCCACTGGATTATTAGTTAATTTTAATAATATTGAGTGTTTAAATATTTTAATTACACAAAATTACAGATGTGTTTAAAATTCCATTTTCATTTTTGCAGCACAGGTAGACGGTTGCAGTTCTACAGATTTTTTTTCTTCTTGATTTTGTATGTCCAGATGTTGTATGTAAGACAATCAATGTTCATTGATGATAAATATTTGAATATTGATATAGATTAATTTGATTTTATGAAGACCAAAAATGTTGTATTTCAGAAACATTTTTTTTTGAAGGATGGGGGTGAATGTCACATGTGATTAACATAATTTTGTGACGTAAGGTCACGTGAATGGTGGACGCTGGAAGAAAGGAGCATTCCTATTGGTTGAAAGTGTTGGGCGAGCAGTTGCTAGAAGACTTCCGTCAAGGAAGGATGTACGGTGTGTGTGCCTCAAGATTTCCACGTTGTATTACCTCAAATGATATTTCTATGTATACAGTATACATATTAAAGTTGTTTTATATAAACAAATTCTTCAGTGGATTATTGTGCACAAGATTATGTACTGTGAGAACGCCTACATAAAGAGAAACATATTGAATAGTTACATTAGGGCTATATGAAAAATATATCCTGAAGATATGAATATGCATCTTATATGAAAGTCAAGAAAATTCATCAATATGATGAACGTAGTCAAGCCCATGGTTCAACGGAACATGATAGTCTGTCACATCAGGAACTGTATAGTGTAATATTTACTGGACTGTCGTACCGAGGTCACGGGTTCGAATCCGTGTGAAGGCAAGGGTTTGTTCCCGGGGCCTAGGGCGTCCCTGAGTCACCCCGCTCCGAATGGGTACCTAACTACTTGTAGTGTTAGGCGGCTGGGTAATGCGTGGAACCCACAAAGCCGTGGCCTGTGAACGCTGCATCACTTGCCAACAGATCATCTGTCATGGTCTGTGGACGCAACTATCTTCTGCATAGAAGGAGCGTCTGTATAGATAAGATAAGATAAGATTTAATGATCGTGTCAAATCAGCATTCCCCGATGTAGAAGGAATTTAGAGATTATTTCTACTTAGTATGATGTTTGCGAATTGCTCTGGAGAAAGATCTTTTTCTCAGCTGAAGAGGATAAAAATTAATTTAGAACAGGGTTCGGCGAACAGGGGTAAATTACCACATTGGGGGTAAAAAGGGAATTCTTGAGGGTAATGCAGCCTCATTGGGTACATATAAAATCCGCTAGATGTATTCAAATCCTTCATGTGTTCGTTTACGCTTGGAATGTAAGCCCACTATTGAACCATTTCCTTCGAGAAAACGCATTAATGCATCTTCTGTATGGGACCCATCGACCAAAGAAAACATTAATAAACTAGCACAAATTCAAAAGAGAGCTGCCAGATTCATTACTGGAGAATATTCAAAACTGACAAGAATAACACCATTAGTTAAATCATTAAACCTTGAAACACTAGAAGAACCAATAGTAAAGTAGTAATTTTATATAAAGCAATTCATTCTAATTTAGAAATACAACACAAAGATAACTTAATATAACCCTCAGATAGACATCAGGATAAAAACACCTTACTTATTCCTTATGCAAGAACAAACACATACACATTTTCTTTCTTCCCGTCCGGAATTCGGGCTTGGAATGGGTTGCCTGAAGCAACCAGAAAAACCAACACTTTATCAACATTTAAAACTCTAATAAGAATGCAGGACTAAACACAAACCACAGATAAGCGTATAACGCAATAATCTTATGTATAGAAGGAACGTCTGTAACAGATAAAATAAGAAGATAAGATAGAATATCTGGACTTATAAGCAGAGCCGTCATTACACCATTTTGGGCCCCCGTGCAAAGAAATAGTGTTGGACCCCTGGGCAAAGAAAGAGCGCAGGAATAAAAAAAATAATATACATAATATATATAAATAAACATATTCCCATGGGGCCCCTATGCTCGTGGGCCCCCGGGCAAATGCCCAACGGGCCTATGCGTTAAGACGGCCCTGCTTATATGGGGCCCCATATCTCAAATAGCGTAGGGCCTCATCAAGTCTCTACATGGCCCTGATTTTATGCTTATTTATAGTTCACTCAAAATTTGCTCGTTATTATGGTTTCGGTTATGAGTAATTTTTAAAAAATTAATAAATTCCGGTTTTGTGGTACTACGCTGTTATTTTCAAGATAAGACAAGTATTCCTGATAATTCTATTCTGGGAATTCCAATATTTTAGCAAAATTATTGGAATTCCCCATTTTATTTTTATCCATATTGCCAGGTAGGCTACTAATAATTTAAGACTGCAGGGAGTCTCGGGTTACGCTGGTCAAGACTTATGCTGTTTAATGGTTACGAAAGGGCACCCCCCCCCCTTTGCCATAATAATATTTTTAAAAATAATATTACGCTTCATTCCATCTTTTTTTTTATACTTTTAAAAAAAAACTTTTTTATGACGTAAGGCATTGTTTTGTTATTTTTAAATACTTTTTAAAATTCATTAACTGTTACATTTTTTATAGTACTGTACGTACAGTATTTTACAGCAGTGCTTCTCAAAGTGCTGGTCCGCGGACCGGTGCCGGTCCGTAGGACATCCGCTGCCGGTCCGCAGATGTTCTCCACATTAGGACAGAAAAAATTGTCAGTGCAGGGAAAATAGTGCACCGGTCCCTGGTGCAATGGAAAAATTCCTGCCGGTCCGCCATACTAAAAAGTTTGACAAGCACTGCTTTACAGTATACAGTTTTTATAATTATGTTTTTAATGTTTCGGCGCGCGGCGGAAGAATACGCTATGTTGTGGTTGTAGGGTAAGGAAGACGGGGTCGCGCCCTACACTCAGTCTCAGTACATATGCCATTTTGGTTGTTTACAACAGTGCTTCTCAAACTTTTTAGTATGGCGGACCGGCAGGAATTTTTTCCATTGCACCAGGGACCGGTGAACTATTTTCCCTGTACTGACGTGGTAGCGAAATATCCTTTCTTGGTAACTTCTGCGGACCGGTATCGGATGGCCAACGGACCGGCACCGGTCCGCGAACCACCACTTTGAGAAGCACTGGTTTACATCGTCTATCTCTAGTGGTCTATCTTTTTTTTTCTTTATGTGGTAAGGAACTGCTTTCTCTTTTATTTTAAATACTTTTTAAAATGGCATAGGGGCCCCATGGGAATATGTTTATTTATATATATTATGTATATTAATTTTTTTATTCCTGCGGGGGGGGGGACTCTTTAAAATGTTTATGCTCCGACTGAAATTTTGGTTACGACGCGTCTTAAGAACGGATCAACGTCGTAGCCCGAGGACCCCCTGTATTGATTTCAGCTGCAACTCATTTGTTTTAATAGAGTCACGTACACAGCACTTCACTGTCAGCTTTACATTAGGAACATAATTACAACGTAAAGTAAAACTAGACACGTCAACAAGCACGGATGTGTTTATGGACAAGTTTGCTACATGGTTATATGACAGATTCGTTACTGAAGAAAATTCAAAACTGACAAGAGTAACACTAATAGTTAAATCATAAAACTTTTTAAAACCGTGTAACGCTAGAAGATAGAACGACAAAGAGAAAAGTAGTAATAATACATTAGGTAATTCATTCTAACTTGGAAATACAACCAGTTGTAAGGTCCTAAAAAAGAGGTGGGAACGTTCTCTTTTTATTAAATCCCTTATATTAACTTCACCGCCGTCTCTGTCTCTGTGTCGTTCTGTCGCCATCTCTCTCTGTCTGTCTGTCTTGGGCAGGCGGAAAAACTAAGTAAAAAATGACCCACTTCCCGTGATCCGATCGAGCTGAAAACTTGGCACACGGACCCGTCTCACCTAACAATGCATCGTATCAAAATTTCAGATCGATCGAACGTACCGTAATTAAATTTATGCATTTTTAGTTTATCCTTATATAACGTATGTAATTAAAATTCAAGGTTTGTTATTGTTTTTTTACCACGTGACAGTTCAGTTCACGCGTTGACGCAACATCGTCGATGTACCGGCGTGCTTTTGTTTACATTTTACGTGTCACGCTGAGTTCGGTCCAGCGATCGGTGACCAGACCTTTTCCCTCTCCCACCCCCCACCCCGGATTAGAAAGCAAAGGGGAGTTAAGACGGATTCAGTCTGTAAATGTTTGTCGCGTTTGAACATAATCAATACTGTTAGTTATGTCTCATATATAAGGGATTTATAGTCAAAAACTTTGTTTTTACGGGTTTGTTTTTATTAAATCCCTTATATTAACTTCACCGCCGTCTCTCTCTCTCTCTCTCTCTCTCTCTCTCTCTCTCTCTCTCTCTCTCTCTCTCTCTCTCTATCTATCTCTCTCTCTCTCTCTCTCTCTCTCTCTGTCTTGGGCGGGCGGAAAACAAAAGTAAAAAATGACCTATTTCCCGTGGAGCCATCGAGCTGAAATTTTATACATGGACCCGAGTCACCTAACAATGCATCGTATCAAAATTTCAGATCAATAGAACGTACCGTAATTAAATTAATGCATTTTTAGTTTATCTATATACCACGTATGTAATTCAATTTCACGGTTTGTTATTTGTTGAAGCCACATGGTCAATGTACCAGCGTGCTTTTGTTTACATTTTACGTGTCACGCTGAGCTCGGTCCAGCGATCGGTGACCAGACCTTTCCCCTTTCCCATCCCTCCCCGGGTTATAAAGCAAATGGGAGTTAAGACAGATTCAGTCTGTAATTGTTTGTCGCGTTTGAACATAATCAATACTGTTAGTTATGTCTCATATATAAGGGATTTATAGTCAAAAACTTTGTTTTTAAATCCCTTATATTAACTTCGAAATCTTGTCTCTCTCTCTCTCTCTCTCTCTCTCTCTCTCTCTCTCTCTCTCTCTCTCTCTCTCTCTCTCTCTCTCTCTCTCTCTCTCTCTCTCTCTCTCTCTCTCTCTCTCTCTCCTCTCTCTCTCTCTCTCTCTCTCTCTCTCTCTCTCTCTGTCTCTTTCTCTCTCTCTCTCTGTCTGTCGTCATCTCTTCGTACGTGAGGCGAAAAAGAAAAGTAAAAAATGACCCATTACCCGTGATGCCATCGAACTGAAATTTGGCACACAGACTTGCGTTACCTAAAAATGCATCGTATCACAATTTCAGATCGATCGAAAGTACCGTAATGAAATTAATGCATTTTTAGTTTATCTATATAAACTATATGTAGCGGTCACTATTGTTTAAATTTTACGGATCACTTGACTTCACGCCAGCCATCGGTGAACACATCTCGTGTTTTAACCAGGTGGTTTACACCAGGAGTTGAGTTAACGCGTTGACGCCACCCGTCCATGTCCACACCTCCCCCCCTTCCCCCAGTTTTAAAGCCAGGGTAGATAATTTCGGTTTTAGTCTGTAAATGTTTGTCGCGTTTGAACATAATCAATACTTTAAGTTCTGTCTCACATATAAGGGATTTATAGTCAAAAACTTTGTTTTACGGGGTTGTTTTATTAAATGCCTTATATTAACTTCACCGCCGTCTCTCTCTGTCTGTCGTTCGTCGTCGGGTGGGAAAAAAAGAGTAAAAAATGACCCAGTTCCCGTGATGCCATCGAGCAGAAATTTAGCACACAGACTTGTGTCTCCTAACAATGTCTCGTATCAAAATTTCAGATCGATAGAACGTACTGTAATTAAATTAATACATTTTTATTTTATCTATATAAAACTATATGTAGCAGTCGCTATTGTTTACATTTTACGGGTCACTTGACTTCTCGCCAGCCATCGGTGAACACATCTCGTGTTTTAACCAGGTGGAATTGACTCAGTTTCAGCCCGTAGCATCTGGTCGCGTTTGAACATAATCAATACTTTTAGTTATGTCTCATATGTAAGGGATTTATAGTTTATAGTCAAAAACTTTGTTTTTACGGGTTTGTTTTATTTCACATTTTTCACGCGGCGTATTTTTCTCGAAGGTACAAGTTCTACAACTAACACAGTCTCAAAAGTCAAATTGAAATTGCATGCCCTCTATGCAGGGTGGGCGCGCCCAACCTCCACTATACACCACTGAATACAACAAAAATATAATCTAATATCCGGGTTCCCAACCTATGGCTCGCAACCCACAAGGAGATCGAGAAGTGTTATCTGCGTGGGTGGGGGGTAGGGTTTAGGGATCGCCAAAATCAACTAAAAACATTCACTATAGTGAAATTTTGCAATGGTAAATTCGTACTTGTACTTATAAATGGATTTTAAAAATAATGCTGAATTGAGAAGTTATAATATGATTAGTATACTTAGCTATAAGTATAGTCTATTGATTTATTTTTAACAGCTAGCGCTCCAAAGAAATATTCAATTACTAACTATCACGTGTTCTTCAAAGTTTGCTTTGTGATTGATCGCTTAATAAACCAGCAGGGCCGGCCTAGGGGAATCGTCAGCCCTAGGCGAAATGAATTTGGTGGCCCTAAATGTAATAGAAAAATCAATATACATAATTTGCAATGTATGTCATGTCCCGTGTGTCCTGTCCATGACGCTACTAATTTTAGAAAGCAGCGCCCAAAATTACTGCACCAAAAAATAACTCTTTTCGAACGTCCGCATAAAATTGTTCAATAGGGAAATAAATGAATAATATAAAAATAAATGAAAGTTCTGTATTACGTTATTTTTTAATCTGATGTGTATTTATTTTGAAAACTTCCGTCATTTTTAACGGATGATACACTAGTTAAATAATAAATTTCTTGTGCGAGGCCCCCGCTAAAGATGTGACTAATCGGAGGCCCTAGGCGGCTGCCTATTTTTCCTATGCCTAAAGCTCGGATGCCCTATGCGGCTGCCTAGTTTGCCTATGCCTAAAACTTGGAGGTCCAAGGCGACTGCCTAGTTTGCCTATGCCTAAAGCCGGCCCTGATACCAGCTGCCCCGATGCATACTAATCAATAGAGCAACGTTGGTTTGTTATTCGGGGAATTCGGTTGGCGTGTGCGTTAATAATTATAATCGTTTTCGATTATTTCTTCCTATTAGCCCTGTCCTTAGCGATCATCATGTGATTCCTGCGTGCGGTCGTTATTGTCGACTGGCTCTTAAAAATTAACAAACTATTTTCATTTGACCATTTTAGTCTTATTGAACACTTCATAAAGGGAGTGTCATGACGTTGTGGATTATTTGTGACTAAACTAAACAAAATGTGGTAATTATTTTGTTCACATGTAATTCCTTTTGTTTTTTGTTTTTTCTATTGCTATTTACATGGCGTAAATTATTCAGACATTTTAATTATTCTTTCTCCAACTCGAGCAACTGAAAAAAGAAACGTAAATATTCAGAAGAATATCTGAAATTCAGCTTCATTAACTTGACTGACAATGGAATATGGAAGCCACAATGCGAACTGTGCAAATTTGTTCTCAGTTATGAGTCTATGAATTCTTCAAAACTTATACGTCACTTAGAGATAATTTATTTAGAGCACGCTTAAAATGATTTGGAGGTCTTTCGCCGGCGTGAAACTAGATGCAAACATCAGAGACTTGATCGAACAAGAAGTTTTCAGCAAACGAGCACAACATGCATGCATCTTACGAAGTCGCATTGGAAGTTGCCAAGCAAAACAAAACAAACAAACAAAATTTTTAAATAAAATAAAAATAATAAAACCCATACTCTTCGCGAAAAGCTTATCAAACACATGCATGTTGAAGATGAAGAAATTATTTCCTGGGTATTCCAGTGAAGCACAAATATCTTTGTCTGGATAGCGAAGTCAGTAGTGCGCTCGCCTCACAAAGCTAAGGGCCGTGGGATCGAGCCCACGAAAAGCCACAATATAATTGATACGATAAGAAAGTCCTCCGCTGACCCCTGGAAGGGAATTGGGGCACCCACCAGTTATAAACAAGCCCCGAGTAAGCTCAAATGGAAACATTAGGGATCCCCTACGACCGTCAGTTTATGGGACTTACTAATTATACTATTCAGCGGCGTATATCAGACACGTCCGTAGACGATAGAGAGCAGATTTTGAATTAAATCAAGGTTTCACCATTGTTTTCTTTTCGTGACCTTTTGGCCTATTTTAACGACGATGATTGGTTGAAAAGAGTAGCATATCTAGCAGATAAATATGACATGTAATTTGAACCATCACATTAAATTAAATTTAAATAAAAATAATACTAAAGAAAACTATTTTTTTTTAAAAACTTATTGAAAATGCATTTTTCATTAGCATCGAGGTCACGGGTCACATGGGTCACGGGTCACATGGGTCACGGGTCACATGGGTCACGGGTCACATGGGTCACGGGTCACATGGGTCACGGGTCACATGGGTCATGGGTCACGGGTCACATGGGTCACGGGTCACATGGGTCACGGGTCACATGGGTCACGGGTCACATGGGTCCCATGGGTCACGGGTCACATGGGTCACGGGTCACATGGGTCACGGGTCACATGGGTCACGGGTCACATGCCATTTATAAAAAGGGGATCGCCACCCGAAAAAAGTTTGGGAAACTATGATCTATTCTAATACAACCCTAAGATAGACATAGGGATAAAAACACTTTTAACTAGGAAATCCAACACTCTATCAACATATGAAACTCTAATAAAAATGCAAGACTAGACAAGATAAGTTAAGACACACTTTCAAATAGGGGTACCTTTCAACTAGTTCAAACGCGATAATTCTAGTATATTATTTATTATGTGCAATCTTTTATATTAGGAACACTGACTATATCATTCTTGGACCATAATGACAGCGTTGACCTTATTTTAAAGTAGTAATCCCTAATGGGTCTTTATATAAAACCGATTTTCCTAAAGCTATTAATTTTGAAAGAATTACTAACAAGTTAATCGTAAAATAAAGTAAACGATTTAACCCGAATGAGAATGTGCTTGAAAATAACAGCGTAATACCAGTGATTAGCGCCAACAAACTTTAAAAAACCTTAAACCACAAAACGGGTAAATTTGTCTGTACATGAAACTACAATAGCGAGGGAATTTTGAGTGAAACATCAATAAGATAACAGAAAGTAGCGTATTACTTTTTAAATAACGGGAAAACCACAGGGAATTTCCTATATCATTTAGCGTTTTCTATATACTACGGGAACGAGTGAGAAAGGTCTTCTGAATCTTCTGAAAACAACCCATCAGCAGGTAATTAAGTAATCTTTGTTTACTTTTTTCTTTCGTGATAGCCAAAATATATTCTTATAAATAATAATTATTGTCAAAGTAATACATGTTTTCACCTGCATGAGTTAACAGCAAAAATGTTTACTTTATCACAAATTGCTATTACCATTATAATTTTTAGACGTTTTAAAATAGTATTACACTAAATATTACTAAACTAGCGTATCACCCGTCTAAATGACGGGCGTTTTCAGCTGAAATCTATTTATTTTGAAAAAATGCACTTTTTTTAGGGCGCCTACGGCACCGACCTTTTTCAAAAGCCCAACTAACTTGTCTTTGTTTGAGAAATACGAAATATTAAACTTTCTGAAATGTACACAAACAGTAACGTAATGTACACAGACAGTAAAGACGTGACAGAGATTGCAAATTATGTATATTGATATTTATCGTTTAACTCAGTTTTCTTTTGTTACCCCTGAGCGCCAGCCTTTTACCCTTCAAGCGGTTTTAATCATATGGGGCAAGAGCGGCTTGCGCGCTCCTTTCTCTCTGTCCCTCCCCCCTCTCTCTCTCTCTCTTTCTCTCTCTCTCTCTCTCTCTCTCTTTCTCTCTCTCTCTCTCTCTACTCTCTATCTCTTGTAATTTCACTTTCTCTCGCTCGTAATTCGCTCTTTTCTCCGTATCACTTCCTTTGTCCTCTTAAACTCTCGTTTTCTTTCACTCTTTTCCTCCTTCTATTTCTGTCCTTCTCTCTCAACAACTCTAATATTTGAAATTTGTTCCTTGTTTAAACCGTAGGTGACTAATTAAAGGTTGGGAGGAAGTGTCCTTCCTGTTATAGTTACTACTGGATTGTTTAAAGTTGATACGTCGCTTAGCTTAGAAATAGTTTGTGTCTTTGAAGACAGCTTTTACTTTCGCTACATACACGATCTTATTGAGGAACATAGAATAATGCTCATGTATATCGATATTAATGTTTATGATTTCAGGAATGGAAGAAAAGTTAAACTACAAAGGAAGACCTGAACAAAACGGGAATACCTCTAAAGGCAACTGTTTGACAAAAAGGTTTGTTGTTTCTATTTGAAATCGGAAATTCCCCGCCAATTTAATTAAGCTGGTCAACTGTTGAGAATGTTAGCTGAATGACTTGCCACTCTCAAGTATGTTAGCTGACTGTTGCTTGAAGTGTAGAAATTGAAATACCTTTTATATTTATAAATGAAATTACCTTTTAAATTTCAATCTGTCACGAGACTAATACATGCATATATATAATTTCCGCAGCCCTAATATATATATATATATATATATATATATATATATATATATATATATATATATATATATATATATATATATATATATTATATATATATATATATATATACTAGGGGTTTTAGGGCGCCTAGGGCGCCCAATTGCGCTGTAGGTCACCTATGGCACCCACTTTTTTTTGTGGTAAAAAGCCCAAGTAACTTATCCTTGTTTGATAAATACGAAATATTAAACTTCCTGAAATGTACACAAAATATTTTATAATTATAAATCCTCAAATCCTCTTTTTACATCGCTCTCTTTTCCAAAATTAAAATATAAGCTAAAACTATGACTTCATATAAGGGGCCGTCCATAAATGACGTCACGCGATTTTTGCCGATTTTTTACCCCCTCCCCCCCCTCGTCACGCGACGTCACAAAAACTTAGACCCCCCCCTCTAAAAATACGTCACAAATCTTTGATCCCCCCCCCCAAAAAAAAACAACAAACAAACAAACAAACAAAATAAAAACAACTTTATTTTCTATTTGAAAATAAGTATATTTCAAATCACTTTTATTGTCATTTAAGTATTTATTATTTATTTAGTGAACATCTAAATTGTAATATCGTAACCCGCGTGAATCATTTTAAAAAAAACGTTTAACCGACCTTCAGAAAACGAACTGTGTTAACATCCTTAGCTTATATTTTATTTTAATGCATACAAATTAAACATTGACTATTGATCATCACGGTTAACGTCTTTGTTTAGAAAAAAAAATATTTAAAAATAACATTTTTAAAATGTATTTTTTTTAAATCCCTCAATTGACTGACGGGCATCCCGTAAGACAGAAGTCGGCGAACAGAGGTAAATAACCTGAACTGGGGTCAAAAAGGGAATTCTTGGGGGTAATGCAGACTCATTTGGGACATATAACATCCACTACAATCCGCTAGATATATTAAAATACGTCATGTGTACGTGTACGCTTGGAACATATGCCCATTATTAAACAGGTTCCTTCCAGAAAATGCATTTTTTAAAAATTTGACAACTATGTAGATTTCTTACCTACGCACTATATTATATGAAGACACCTAAATCTACCCTACTTTCATTTATATTGACACGAGTGACAATAATCTTAATATACATGACTTGTCTTTATCACGTATCATTTCTGTGATATTTAAAATTAATGCCTTAAAAACTGAGCTAAGAAGAAAAGTTGTTTTGTTCTCCTCTCGAATTGCAATGTCAAGAATTTGATGCATTCAATAAAGTTAATGAATTTTTAATGGGCTCATTTACCATTATATCTAGAACAGTGCTTCTCATACTTTTTAGTATTGCGGACCAGCAGGAATTTTTTCCATTGTACCAGGGACCGGTGCACAATTTTCCTTGCACTGACAATTTTTTCTGTCCTTTTTTGAGAACATCTGCGGACCGGCAGCGGATGGCCCACGGACTGGCATCGGTCCGCGGACCACCACTTTGAGAAGCACTGATCTAGAAGACTAGAATGGCCAGGGGCATTTTATCAAAAACCATCGAACAATTATAACAAACTTAAAACGTTTTTAATTCTATCAAATAGATTCCCCCCCCCCTTTCCCCTTTTAAAGAAAAAGGATATTCCGTGTCGTTTTGACTTAAAATATCTACACATAATCCTATTCAGATCATTTTTAGACACTTGTCATGCTTGTAAAACTCACCAGTAGCATTTTCGGGGTGCTATAGACGCTCCCCCAAATCCCCGAGTCACGAGGCATGCGAGAACCAAACGGAGCTGCGGTTAGATCACAAATGCTTTGATGTCCACATCAAACGACGCAGTGTAACAATTTGTGGATTCTCAAACTTAAGGATTTTAATTAGATTTAATTTTCGTGTCTTGATAGCATACGCCAACCAGCGTCTGATGGCCTACCGACCAGCTCATTGAGAAGCACTGATTTTTTTATTTTAAAAAGAAAGAAAAAAAAGTCATTGAATAAATTTTAAGCGACCAAATATTTCAGTGGAAGTTTTATTTAAAGTTACCCTTTTGATGTGACGTCACATTTCTTCAACCCCCCTCCCTCCCCCTCGTCACGCAACGTCACAAAAGTGTGACCCCCCTCCCCCCTAGGTGCGTGACGTCATTTATGGACGGCCCCTAATATTATTTTTATTATCTTTTAGAATTTTTAGAATTTTGAACACCTCCTGATGCGCGCCTTGTATATATACTTAAATATACGCTCAAAAAATGACGTCATAGCTCTACGGATCCATCCTTCCAACCTGTGACCTGGGCTATTATATTGTTTATATATATATATATATATATATATATATATATATATATATATATATATATATATATATATATATGTATGTATATTAGGACTGCGGAAATTAAAGATCAATTAATCAATAAATCGTTAGAAAGTTAATCCATTAAAAATATTTTAATCGATTAAAATTCGAGTAAAATTTTAGAAAATATTTCTAATATTTTTTTCAATATAGTAATCAATAATTAATTATTTATAATTGATAATCATTTTTTTCACCTACAAACTTTTCCCGCGCATTATTATTAACTTATTTAGACGTGCAAACGTAAACAAACATGGCGACAAATGACAGGGGAAATAACTCATTTAAACAAAAAATATCAATTTCCTGTTTTTTTAATTTCCCTTGAGGTTTACAGTTGTATCTATATATGCGTTAAAATTAATTTAAAAATTAATCGATTTAAATTTTTACAGATTAAATCGAACAAAAACAAAAATTTAATCAGTACCAGCCCTGATATATATATATATATATATATATATGTGTATATATATATATATATTAGGGCTGCGGAAATTAACGATTAATTTCTCGATTAATCTTTAAAAAATGTTATCGATTAAAATTATTTTAATCGATAAAAATTCGATTAAAATTAAAGAAAATATTTTTAATATTTTTCAAAAAATTTTATTAATAAATAATTAAAAATTAATAATAATTTATATATTTTTTAACGTACAAACTTCTCCCGCGCAATTTTATAATTTATTTAATAATTTAATTACTTTTTGTGGACCGGCAGACGTCAACTAAAAAATGGCTGACAGCATCAGCGCAATTAAATTTAAACATATATCTAGAAAGTTTAGCAAAAATTTAGTTTTTAAGCTAACTGCGGATGGCAAAGTCGAAGATGGTGAAAAAGTTTACTGTGCTCACTGCCATAAACAATTCTCTTTTAAAGGATCAAATACATCGCTGACGTATCACCTTCAGCACAAACATCCGATCAAGTATCAACACATTGTCATAAAATTTGGTTCAAAAATTCTTAATTTTCAATGTCCGTGAGAAGTGTTCAGTTTAATGACGTCATAAATTTCTATTTTTGGCTTTAATCGAAATTATCGATTAATTAATCGATAATTTTTCAAAATTTAACGATTAAATTTAAATTAATCGATAACAGCCCTAATATATATGTATACTAGAAAAATACCCGCACTTTGTTGCGGGAGTGTGCTGACCCTTTATCCAAGTATTAGGTGATGGTTATTACAATTTTTATTTGCCAAGTTAAATTTCAGATTCAACTATTTAGTTAAAATCTTATGAGAAACAGAGATATGCCATTTTACCGCGTGAGTTGTTTTCACTTAATGCAGTGCCTTTTAACATAACCTTACTATTCAAAAGATATGACTTATTAAATAATGATTCTTGCCGACCATAATAACTAAATTTACCATTTCATTCCCACTTGTACAAAATTAACATAACTTATATGTTTTCCGAAAGAGCTCTACCACCCTCGTCACTCAAAAATTTAATATATAATTACGAAACTGCATCGTATCACAATTGTAAGTTATATAATATTTGTAACCACGTCTATGAGATAAAGAACATGTGGCACTATCCCTTTAAAAGGCAAAAGCTAATTGACTCATAGCGCAAATAAACAAAATTATAAATGTACTTTCTAAAATACTATTTTTTTTAAAAAACGGTCGTATTAAAATGATATAAAAAATGTGCACACCATATTTAGACATATAGAAAGCTGGCCGCATAAAATAAAGTCTAGTTATAAAGTAAATGTACTGGACCAAAATAACTCTTCATTTTTGACGTATTCATAATTGTCTAAACAGGGAAATAATATTTAACATTTTTATGTCTCTATATTTTACGATTTATATTTACGGTTTATAAGCAATGTGTATAATTTCAAAAAGGAATCTTTTTTTTTGTTCCCTATTTCGGATAAGGCATCATATTTTGTAAATTATATTCAATGCACACACACACACCAGATTTTATATCTGAAAAATAAAATACATTTAAAAAAAAAGATTCAACCGTCTGTTAATAAGCGCATCTTAAAAATTATTAAAAGGCAATTTTAGAAATGGCCTATGCTATTCTGAATACAAAGGAATGAACATAAAAACATATTCAATTCGCAATTCATATTAATTAAGCGTTTTCAGGATCACTTCATTAAATTTAGTCAACTTTTGTTAATACGTTCGGTAGCGAAAGTTTATAATGTATAGTGTATATAAAGCTTAAGTAAACAGTTTTAAAGTGTACGTTTATTTGACATAGGCCATCACTTTCAACATAAAATAAACTCGCTACATCTATGGTTTTTAATTAAATGTCGAGTTATGAATTAAATTTTTAAAAATCCCAATTTTATTCATTGCATGTAAAATATTAATACAATGCATCGTGAAAATAATTGAAATAACATAATTTAAAACGCATATCTAATATATAAAACTCAGTTGATATTTTTATGTTTGTTTGTTTGTATCCATTAAAAAAAGGCCACAGCTTTGTTGACATTTTTCCAAAAGATCTCTGCCACTGTCGTCACTAAAAAAGCTCTTATATATTTACGACACTGCAATGTAACACAATTGTAATTAATTCAATATTTGCAACAGCGTCTATGAGATAAAGATAATAAAGATAAATTTAAAAAATTAGGCTATATTCCTAATTTTAAAAAAACAAACAAAACAAATCAATTTTATGTTAAAAATGCAT
The DNA here is from genome assembly GCA_944989445.1 of Ampullaceana balthica. Taxonomy (NCBI): domain Eukaryota; kingdom Metazoa; phylum Mollusca; class Gastropoda; family Lymnaeidae; genus Ampullaceana; species Ampullaceana balthica. The sequence continues at coordinate 751,129 of CALYLW010000473.1, read as the reverse complement.
GTGAAACCATCACAATAATCGATTTTAAAAATGGCCTATGTTAATCCATCATCAAAGGAATGAACATAACATATTCAATTCGCAATACAAAATAATTAAGCGTTTTCAGGATCACTTTATTTTAGTTTAATCTACTTTATGTTAATAAGTGCGGTAGCCTAAGTTTAAATAGTATAAGTGTATAGGTTATGTAAAAGACAACAGCTTATGTAAAAGACAAACAAAATATAAATGTTATATTAATAGGACACAGCTAAATTTAAGATGCGTACACGAAAATGTGCGCACAGTAATCAGGCGATAAAAGATTTTAAAACACGCACCGCTAAAAATGAAGCCTTGAAAAAAAATACTGACACAATTATTACATAAATAGGTTTTTTCATTAAATTTCGAGTTATGGAAACAGAAAATAATTAAAACAAATTCGCAATTAAATTTAAACGTGTAAACAATTAAATCTAATGCATCGTGTGGCAGTTGTAATTAAATATGTTTACGTGTCTATCTAATATATAGAAAGTAACAGTAAAGAAAATGACAATTCTTTGTACTACACAGCTCAAATTATGAAGCGTACACGAAAATGTGGGCACCGTAATTAGACATTATAATATTTTTTTTAATGCGCACGGCTGAAAATAAAGTATTGACATTGGGGAAAAAAACGTCACCAAAAGTAACTCGCTTTGAACGGCATTTGAACGTCCGCGTAAATTTGTTCAATACAGAAATGAGGTTAAATTTTTTATTCTTTGTCTCTGCATTTTCTGATTATTTAATTTACGGCATTCGGGCTAAAGGGACAATTACAAAAACTAACTTAAAACCACCTTCAGGGTAAAAGGAACCGTCCTGCCAAATTTGGTCCCCGTCCGTCATTTGGTTTTTCCGTGATTGTCTAACAGAAAGTTGAAAAGTGAAACATACAAACATACAAACAACTGAGCTTTATATATTAGATATATATATATATATATATATATTTAGATTTTGATAAATTATCTTGAAAATAGGCGATTGGGTAGCAAATGTGGATTAAGACATCCCTAGTCCATTCTATTTGAGTGTATTGCATTGGGATACATACCGAATATACTCGTTCTATAGCCCGTTAGTTCATAAGCCGACCTCCCTTTTTTGGAAGAGCATAGTAGAAAAAATTTTGAAACCCCCTTGTAAGCCGACCCCAAAAAATAATAGGACAGTGTAAACAAAATAGTATTAAAAAAATTAAAACTGAAAGCTAAATCAGTCATTATGATTGTTTACCATTGCTTAGGCCAGTGCTCTCCAAACCACAGCCCGCGAGCCAGATGCGGCCCGCGAGGCCCTCTCATCCGCCCCTAGAGACCTTTTAATCTCCAAAATAAGATACTATTTTTACCTGTAGTTTACCACAAAACTTAGTAGTTGTGGGTTAGTAGTCGGCCCCCAAACTGCTGTTTGACACTTAATGCGGCCCTCCACCAGAAAAGTTTGGAGACCTCTGGCTTAGGCTGAAGAAAAAAGAGATTTGAATAACAGAGATAAAGGGGGGTCATTTTTTATAGCATTCGCTAGAGGATATGGTTAGTATTTCGAATATTATTGCTCAAAATATTATCATTTGAAAATATGTTACATTTGTGACTATATACAGGTACTATCCACTCTTTGTATAATTTTTTTTCCTGCTACTTTGTACTCCTTATCTTTTTCTTTGTGCTCTGTTAAGCAAGAGTTACCGGTATTTGTTATTATTTTTTTTATTTTTTTTAAACAGTGGTGAAAGCACCTACATTAAAATTCGTTTTTGAATTTTAGTTGAAAACAAAATTTGTAAAACAATTTATTGAAACATTCACAAAATTAAATAAAATGAATAAATAAGGTAAGTGCAGATGTTTAATAACATTTTTTAGCTTCTGGTAGAGCCGTCGAAATTTGTAGAATGTAGACAAGGACCTTGATGATATACAATAACAACACCGATATTCAATGTACATGCTGAAATCACCTATGCCCCGCTTGTAAGGCGACCCCCCCCCAACCCTTTCCCCTAGATTTTGTCTTTTAAAAAAAATTATGCTTTAGAACGAGTATGTACGGTACGTTAATTTATGTCATTAGGATAAGATATAATATTATGTCGATTGGTAGAGGGTGATCTAAGTTGATAACATATTTGTTGTGTAAACTAAAAGGCCGCAGAAGTCGTGTTTGTTTACCCAAAGCCGTCACGGGGCAGAAGGGGTTAATGTCAAGGGTCATTTCCACTACACGTCATGGAATGTGTCACAGCACTTATGGGCGCATAGCAGAGTCGTAGTGAATGAGGGGGGGGAGCAGTGGCGTAGCGAGGGGGGCAAGGGGGCAAATGCCAGGGATGGCGAATTCCTAGTCTCTAATTAGTTTCTATAAATGAATATTTTACAAGAAAGTGTTTTGTTTTTTTTTGAAAACATCGAAATAAACGAGAAGCCAAATAAGAAATTAATAAAAGAAATAAACGAACTATCCTAAGCATTTGAACGTTTCAACTGCCAAAACTTCAAACTCCTTATTAGATGTAAATTCTTATGATACTAATGTAACTGAATTGAAAAACCAAGAGGTTTATGTAGTATGAGAACGTGACACTGATATGGCGGTAACTTAGTTGATTCTTCAAATTTGACAGTCGCGCCTGTTGTAAAAGCAAAACTTACTGTACCCTATCAATTTGAAACATGAGCCAATCAAATGCTCCACCCCCCTCCCCATTTTTTTATATTTGGGGGTGGGGGTGGCACATTCCTCGTTATTAATTAGCTAATTATTAAAACTTTAAAATAAAGTTTAATACAATGAAATAGAAGCCCAGATAAAAAAAATTAAAAGAAATGAAGAAACTATATTAAAATTAGGGGTGTACCGAATTCAAATGTTTGAAATCCGACTTTGGCAGGATTTATAAAGTGAAATCCGGCCGGAGCTGGAGACGGATTCGTAAACATGACTGGATTCTTGATTTTCCGGAGCCGGAGCTATTATAAATATATACATGTTATGGCTCTACAGTCACCCCGGATTTATGAAGTGAAATTCTGTCGGAGCTGAAACCGGAGCGGATTTGTGAAAATGGCCGGATTCCGGATTTATCGGAGCCGGAGCCGAAATCCGGTACACCCATAATTAAAATACGAGAGCGTTTCAAATGCCGAACTTCAAACTTCATTATGAATCAAAAGTCGTCAGATACTAATGCTACAAAACATAGCGCAATGTGACAATAATGTGCTGGGACACAGCGTATTTTCAAGTTTGATTTTATCGTAAGTAAATTACAGAGGAAAATAGTTTTTATATGGTTTATTCGTCCATAGAATCATTATTTTAATTTAATTGTCTTTTGTTTCATGGCATAAATAATAATTATGAACACAATTGCTTATCTAGTGGAATTAAAACTTGGAACCAATAAATACAAAAGTAGCGAACATGTGCTCAACATTATCTAAGTTCTTTGCAAATGGAAGGAATCGGAAAGAAATCAGATTTTAAAAAAGAAGAAAAAAAAAGAATACACATTACTATTAATTAGTATTAATAAAAAAACAACAATAAGTTATCGTGAAATAAAACAAAACAAAGTTGCAAGAAGTTCTTCATAACTAAAAATATTGATTATGTTCAAACGCTAAAAACATTTACAGACTGAATCTGCCTTAACTCCCATATACTGTATAGGCCTAACCCGGCGTGGGAGAGGGGAAAGGTCTGGATACGATCACTGGACCGAGCTCAGCGTGACACGTAAAATGTAAACAAAAGAATGCCGGTACATCGATGGGTGGCGTCAACGCGTGAACTGGCACGTGGAAGAAACACAATAACAAACCGTGAAATTGAATTACATATGTTGTATAGAGATAAACTAAAAATGCATTAATTTAATTACGGTACGTTCGATCGATCTGAAACTTTGATACGATGCATTGTTAGGTGACACGAGTCTATGTGCAAAATTTCAGCTCGATGGCATCACGGGAAGTGGGTCGTTTTTTTACTTTTGTTTTTCCGCGCGACCAACGTACGAAGAGATGACGACAGACAGAGAGAGAGACAGACAAGATTTCGAAGTTAATATAAGGGATTTAAAAAAGGGTAAAATAACTTGTCATCTAAAATTCAAACTGAGCTCATATCAATTTTAAGAGATACGGTTCGCAAAAAAATATTTATATATATATATAATAAAACAATATAATTTGCAATGTCACGTCTGTCCGTGACGCTATGCGAGGTAACTCCCGATAGAAAAAATGAAAATATGGGAGTAAATATGTTGCGTTCGAGAGTAACAAAATGTGTTTCTAGCCATAAAATATTGTGACGTGACGTCATTATTTGAGCTTTTATTAAATTTGTGAAGGGAACGAAGTAAAAAGAGCCATGTTTTATTTGATAAATATTATTATTTTTTGTATTAAATGTCCTGTTTTTTGTGTATGTGTCCATGTCAATATTACGTACTTAATTATAAATTTAATTTTCTACATTAATATTAGGGCTGTTATCGATTAATTTTATTTTAATCGTTAACTTTTGAAAAATTAATCGATAATTAATCGATAATTTCGATTAAATCCAAAAATACACATTTATGACATCATTAAACTATAAATTCCAAGGGAAGTAACAAAAACAGGTAATTGACATTTTTAATTTATTGAGTTATTTCCCCTGTCTCAATGACATTGAAAAATGAGAATATTTTTAACTAAATGTTATGTCTTTAAATTTTAAATCCACACAAAAAATTGAAATCAAAGTTATGCATACAATGGAAACAATGTCTAACTCAATATCAACAATGGAAAATATTGCTAAGTCTCATTTCTCAAGTGTTATTTCAAGCCATTGATATATAACGGTACAATGAGACGCGTTCTTGTAAAAAAAAATGTATCTTTGAAAACTAATTACAATGTTATTTTAAAAAAAAATATTTTTAAAAAAAGGATCAGGATTTGTAATTAACAAAACTTTTGCTCAACTTTCCAGTTATATGTCTAAATTTAACTGTGCTGATGGAACTGATGCTATCACTGTCTGCCATTTTTAGTTGACGTCAGCATGCCCACATAAATTAATAAAATACATTGTAATATTAGGCGGGAGAAGTTTGTACGTCAAAAAAAATAAATTATTATTATTTATTAATAATTAATTATTTATTAATAAAAAAATTTTGAAATATTATAAATACTTTCTTTAATTTTAATCGAATTTTTATCGATTAAAATTATTTTAATCGATATTTAATCGATAAAATTTTTAACGATTAATCGAGAGATTAATCGATAATTTCCGCAGCCCTAATTAATATATAACATTCGTTTTTCTGTTCATGAAATTTACAATTGGTTGTCGTTTGGTTGTCAAGTTTCGATGCGTTTTGAACTACAAAGCCATCATTTATTACTGCAAATGAAATTTGCCAACTTATGCTTCAGTTTAGCGTTTGTTTTTCTTTTATACACTTTGATATTGCATATTTGTATGTTTAAAAAAATAACATATTTAAAAATCGAACTCCTCCCCACAATAGTTTTTTAATTGTTATTTACATGTAATATTTTAATGCGTCTTAGACTAACTTGTAATGACGTTAAGCCCCTTTTAATATAGAACTGGAAGACTTGACAATCATGAAAACCTTTATTAGAATTCCTAACACGTGCATATTAAATTTTATATACGATTACCTGACGATAATGTAATATTTTCTTTTATCCAGTGATTAACTTTACTTCAAAGGTTTCATGCAAAATAAATAGTTCATTGTTATTCATATTTGTAAATCGTTACAATTTTTTATTTACATGTTTTTGATAATGTAAAGGTAATAATGTATGGACCAATGGGCGCATAAACTGACATTCATAATAGATCTTGAAAGGGTGCTGATTTGACAATAATAAAAACGTTTATGTGAATTACTAATACGTTTATATTAAATTGTAAATATGATTAAAAGTTGATAATTTAATTTTTTCTGTTATCATGTGAAAAACTTTGCTTACTATGTTTCCCCTCACGTTCCTTGTGGCTCCCTTTTAGGCTCACGCATTCCCTTCTTATGTAACTTTTTTTAAAATTACATTTCATTTTTTAAAATACCAATCTCTTGTTGAGTGTGAGGGGTTCAGTTACGAGTTATCGCATGTAATTTAAACAAACCAAACACGATGATATTTGTTAGCTCAATCTATGTTTGAAATAGATCAAATTGACCTGAACATATTTCATGCAACTATTCCCCCCTTCTGGTACCATGGGTACTACATCTATTTACATAACATACGCTATAATTCTTGAATTTCTTCAACAAATCTTTTGATTAAATAAATCTCATTGCAGAACAAAAGTAAATATTATAGAAGCTTTTTTGAAAACTTAAACTGTTACGTAAGCGGGGTGTTTTTTCACTGGCCCAAAATTTATGTTTGAAGCTATTTGCTGTATACAAACACTTTCAAAATCGACTATGATTATTTTTAAATCCCTTATATTAACTTCACCGCCGTCTCTGTCTCTCTGTCTGTCGTCATCTCATGGGCGGGCGGAAAAACAAAAGTCAAAAATGACCCCCATCCCGTGGTCCGATCGAGCTGAAATTTGGCACACGCACCCATCTAACCTAACAATGCATTGTATCAAAATTTCAGATCGATCGAACGTACCGTAATTAAATTAATGCATTTTTAGTTTATCTTTATATAACGTATGTAATTCAAACTCACTGTTTGTTATTGTTTTTTTTCCACGTGAAAGTTTGAGTTGACGCGTTGAGGCGACCCATCGAAGCACCGGCGTGCTTTTGTTTACAATTTACGTGTCACGCTGAGCTCGGTCAAGCGATCGAAGACCAGACTTTTCCCCTCTCCCCCCATCCACCACCACCCCGCCCCCCCCCAACCACCCAGGGTTATGAACTAGTGTTGTGTTAAGACAGATTCAGTCAGTAAATGTTTGTAGCGTTTGAAAATAATCAATACTGTTAGTTATGTCTCATATATAAGGGATTTATAGTCAAAAACTTTGTTTTTACGGGTTTGTTTTTTAAATCCCTTATATTCACTTCGCGACCGGTCATCTCATCATCTCTGTCTTGGGCTGGGCGGGCGGAAAAAGAAAAGTCGAAAATGACCCACTTCCTGTGATCCGATCGAGCTGAAATTTGGCACACGGACCCGTCTAACCTAACAATTCTCAGATCGATCGAACGTACCGTAATTAAATTAATGCATTTTTGGTTTATCCTTATATAACGTATGTAATTCAAACTCACTGTTTGTTATTGTTTTTTTTCCACGTGAAAGTTTGAGTTGACGCGTTGAGGCGACCCATCGAAGCACCGGCGTGCTTTTGTTTACAATTTACGTGTCACGCTGAGCTCGGTCAAGCGATCGAAGACCAGACTTTTCCCCTCTCCCCCCATCCACCACCACCCCGCCCCCCCCCCAACCACCCAGGGTTATGAACTAGTGTTGTGTTAAGACAGATTCAGTCAGTAAATGTTTGTAGCGTTTGAAAATAATCAATACTGTTAGTTATGTCTCATATATAAGGGATTTATAGTCAAAAACTTTGTTTTTACGGGTTTGTTTTTTAAATCCCTTATATTCACTTCGCGACCGGTCATCTCATCATCTCTGTCTTGGGCTGGGCGGGCGGAAAAAGAAAAGTCGAAAATGACCCACTTCCTGTGATCCGATCGAGCTGAAATTTGGCACACGGACCCGTCTAACCTAACAATTCTCAGATCGATCGAACGTACCGTAATTAAATTAATGCATTTTTGGTTTATCCTTATATAACGTATGTAATTCAAACTCACTGTTTGTTATTGTTTTTTTTCCACGTGAAAGTTTGAGTTGACGCGTTGAGGCGACCCATCGAAGCACCGGCGTGCTTTTGTTTACAATTTACGTGTCACGCTGAGCTCGGTCAAGCGATCGAAGACCAGACTTTTCCCCTCTCCCCCCATCCACCACCCCCCCGCCCCCCCCAACCACCCAGGGTTATGAACTAGTGTTGTGTTAAGACAGATTCAGTCAGTAAATGTTTGTAGCGTTTGAAAATAATCAATACTGTTAGTTATGTCTCATATATAAGGGATTTATAGTCAAAAACTTTGTTTTTACGGGTTTGTTTTATTAGTATTTTTAGCTGGCATGGAAATATATTCTAAGGCCAAAGAACAACTCACAACATCACTAAATGTTTCTCTTCCCTCCACGCAGACGATGTAGAGTGATCATTGTCGTGTTCACCATATTATCACTCTCAATCAGCATTACCGCCCTTGTCCTTGCTTTGAAGATGCAACCATCTGGTTCCGGAAGTGACGTCAATAAGGTTTGTATTAAAATTACAAATCTGTCACGAATCCCAGAACTAGTTCTATAAGGTATCATGTCAGATTTTCTTTAACATCTGCAGACTTCATACGTAAAATAATCATCAGTCTCATCTCGGACGCGTGGGGCAATTGGGCGGTTACCCCTTCTTTCCCCCCTCCCCCTAAGGCTGTCACTTGACCAATGTTCCCTGTAAGCTCCGCAGCCGATATCTGACCGACGCCGCGCAGCAGTTTACACACAAAAAAGGAAGCTGTGCAACTTTGCACATGAGGTTTTTAACTCATACGGACCAACGAACCTTAGAGGGAACATTGCTCTTGACCACCCTGACGTAATGACTTAAGAGAAACGAATTAACATGGATCACTGTTGTTCCCAGGTAAACTCCAGCCAATATTTGGTCTGTGTCCCATGTAAGAGGTTCGACTTGAGCAAGTCTCCGGAGCAGTTGCAGCTTTTAGCTCAGATTGACCGAGAGGAGAACGGGACGAAGTGTTGTGCTCGAGAACTCAAACAGCTCAAAGTTTTGGTTAACCTGGTGAGTGGTGTTATGTTAAACCGATGGCTATCGTATGTTAGAATTATGTACGTGAAGCCTTGTGGTTACTCGATGATTTTCTTTGTCATTATCTGATGTGTAAATTATTTTTTTAACGATTGCTTTTAAATTAATCGTGTTGAGTACTGTGTGTTTGATTTGGTGAATAAGGAGAGTAGTGTGTGTTAAATTAAACTATGTGGTTAATGTATGTTAACCAAACTTAATTATTACTTGATGTTAACCTAGCACCTGGGGCCTATAAATTACTGCTGTATTGCTTACTTTCAATGAATTTTGTTTCTTCTATGTAGGTAATGCACAGAACTTTGAAACCAGCTGGTGAGTCTAATAAGACAAAGTAACTTATGCACTTTGCACTTCTCTTTTTAAAAAAACACCCATTTATATACCCACAAGTATCCATTCATTGTGATTTAATCCCTTTTACTTGAGTTCTTCATTACATTCAACATCTAGAAACAGTTCCAATCTTTTTGTGACTTTTATGTCTACATGAATCATTACAACCAAGTTCATTTTAATCATCCTGCCATTAAGATAAATTTAAATAAAATGGAGGAAATAGGTAACATAACTCTAGATGAGATAGGTATACATTCCCTCCTAAAAAACTTTAAAATAAACAAAGCCACTGGCCCAGATGATTTGCCTGCAAGGCTATTAAAAGAACTAAGCAATGAACTGTACCCAATCCTTGTAGTTCTGGTTTAAAGCCTCTCTAAACCAGGGTAAAGTGCCCCAGGATTGGAAATTAGCTAACGTAACTCCACTCTTTAAGAAAGGGGATAAATCAGACCCTGGTAATTACAGGCCTGTATCACTTACTAGCATCACCTGTAAATTACTAGAACACATGATATATAGTAGAATAGTTAACCACCTTGACAAATATAATGCCATATGCCCACATCAACACGGCTTTAGAAAAAACAGATCATGTGAAACACAATTAATAGGTTTAATAGATGAACTATCAAAAGGCTTAGACAAAAATGATCAAATAGATACAATATTACTAGACTTCTCAAAAGCATTTGACAAAGTTCACCACCTTAGTTTACTTAAAAAAACTTAACTACTTTGGAATCTCAGGTTTCTTACATCACTGGATCCAAGACTTCCTTTTGGGCAGGGAGCAAACTGTAATAATTAATGGATCTAAATCTGCACCAATAAAGGTTAACTCAGGAGTTCCACAAGGAACTGTGCTAGGTCCCTTACTCTTTTTAATTTATATAAATGATTTACCCAACAACATCTCAACAGGTACAAAAGTGAGGTTATTTGCTGATGATTGTATAATCTATAGAACAATTAAATCAGAACAAGATAGCACAATTTTACAAAAAGACTTAGATGAATTGATAAAATGGGAAACTAACTGGAGTATGTCTTTCCACCCCGAAAAGTGTCAACTGTTAAGAGTAACAAAGAAAAAAAAACAAATAAATTCAAAATATTACATTCATGGAAAAGAACTGACCCAAACTAAAGATGCAAAATACTTAGGAGTCTTAATAAATGAGAAACTATCATGGAATCCCCATGCCAATGAAGTTATTAAAAAATCAAACAAAACCTTAGGCTTTATAAAAAGAAACTTTAACAAATGTAATAGAGATATAAAACTAAAATGCTACCTCACTTTGGTGAGACCTTTACTAGAATATGCATCTTCTGTATGGGACCCATCCACCAAAGAAAGCATTGATAAACTATAACAAATTCAAAAAAGAGCTGCCAGATTCATTACTGGAGAATATTCAAAACTGACAAGAATAACACCATTAGTTAAATCATTAAACCTTGAAACACTAGAGAATAGAAGAACCAAGAGCAAAGTAGTAATCATACATAAAGCAATTAATTCTAATTTAGAAATACAACACAAAGATAACTTAATACAACCCTCAGATAGACATAAGGATAAAAACACCTTTCTTATTCCGTATGCAAGAACAAACACATACAAGTTTTCCTTCTTCCCGTCCGGAATTCGGGCGTGTATGGGTTGCCTGAAGAATCCAGGAAAACCAACACTTTATCAACATTTAAATCTCTAATAAAAATGCAGGACTAAACACAAACCATAGATAAGCGTAGGACGCAATAATCTTCTGTATAGAAGGAGCGTCTGTAAACAGATAAGATAAGATAAGATAAGATAAGATACAAATATCCTACCAACAAGATACAACTATTCTACCAACAAGATACAAATATCCTACCAACAAGATACAAGTATTAATTATACCATTAAGATAGAACTATCCTACCAACGAGACATATATTGCAAACAGAGACACACCATCATCATTTCGATCAGACACACATACATCTTTCCATTCAGACTTATCTCTGTCACGTACATCATAAATTGTGACGTTTTTTTTCTTCTGTTAGAACCAGAGGTTCTGCCCCCTGTCGTTAACCCCAGGAATTTCTCTATGAGCAGAGCATCTATGCACAAGAAATTGGTAGCGTCATCAAATGAAAACAATGGCAACTGTAAGCACTAATCCCAACCCTAATCCTAACTGTAAGCAATCATTACCTTCATCTATTCCTCGAGAAACTCTTATCAGTTGACATTTATTTGAATTAAAAACTTCATTTATTTCACGCGCTGTCCGCAGTACTCTCCAACTAAAGTTTTCCCCTCAAAAACCGATTCCTTGAAAATTAAATCCTTAAACTCTCCAAACCAGATCCTTACTTCCACCCTGGAAACGAGGCTCACCCGCTTTACTTTGCCAAAGACGAGACCACGCCCCTTCTAGAGCACATTAAAAATGTGGATCTGATGACTACGATCACACGGATCAGTGAGCCGGGGCTGTATCTGGTGTACTGCAGTGTGGCCTTCAAGCCGGACTCTGCCCAGCCGTGTCACACATTCGCTCAAAAGGTAAATTCATTGTCTTGTTTCTAAGCAGTGCCGTCATCCATCATCATAAACTAATTACCAGGTTGAATTTAGCACCTCATACCAACATATCGGTGCAGTAGCAAGTAGCATCTCATAGCAACATATCGGTTCAGTAGCAAGTAGCATCTCATACCAACATATCGGTGCAGTAGCAAGTAGCATCTCATACCAACATATCAGTGTAGTAGCAAGTAGCATCTCATAGCAACATATCGGTGTAGTAGCAGGTAGCATCTCATACCAACATATCGGTGCGTAGCAATTAGCGTCTCATAGCAGCATATCAGTGTAGTAGCAAGTAGCATCTCTTTCTGTTGTTTCCGCAGACTTGGAGTGTCAACATCACCAGAGTACGGCCCAATGACAACACATTTTCGGGTGTGCTGCTAAGCGCCAAACACACGTGCTGCGACGACTGTGTCAGGAACCATGAGACAAGCTACACAGGTACACAATGGACTTACAATACCCAAAACACAGTTTTTGACTATAAATCCCTTATGTATGAGATATAACTAAAAGTAGTGATTATGTTTAAATGCGACTGAAACATAATTATCTCCCCTGGTTTTAAAACCGGGCGCAGGGACGGTAGGGGGTGTGAACATCGACGGTTAGCGTCAACGCGTGAACTGAACTATCACGTGAAAGAATTATAAACAAATGTTCGGATAGTCCGATCGCTTAAACTTACAAAGCAAGTTAATATAAGGGATTTAAAAAACCAGTAAAAAGCAAGTTTTTGACTATAAATCCTTTATGTACGAGACATAACTAAAAGAATGTTCATTGTAATACGCAGAGCACGACAATCCAAAAATTCAAAATAGTAGTTATGTGTCGTAAAACATGTTTAATATAATGCGCACCGATCAGGAATATGTTTATAAAAAGTATTGTCAATAAAATACGCACCTTATTGCTCGACAAGAAAGGTCGTTCAATATAATACTCACCACGACACTATAGCAACAAATTTAACATGTTACATAGAGATAAATAAAGATAATCTAACAATTCATTAATTTAATTACGGTACATTCGATTTATCTGAAATTTTGATACATCATTTTTATCATCGGCACGAGTCTGCCTGCAAGATTTCAGCTCGCTAGCTTACGAGGAAGTGGGTTAAAAATCTATCCAAAGTTTTTTCGGCAACGCCTCAAGCAAGCAGACACCACGAATTAATATAAAGGATTTAAAAATGGCTCAAGTGCGTTTAAAAAGTTGTGGTGAGTCATGCGATGAGGGCGGGGATAGCGCTGATTGAGATCCTATAAGCTTAGGGCCACCGCCTTCGTGGGAGCCCCTCGGATTTTTTTTTCTCCATATTTGGCACTGACATAGCATATCTGGAATTCAAAAAGGTCCCCAAATCTCAAATAGCCTAGGGCCCCATCAAGTCTAAATGAGTGCAATAGTTGGAGGCGTGGCTTGTCACATCAGTCAACGCACTGCCACCACTGTGGCTGGGTACATATGTCCATTATCCATTCACTCTCTGGTATTATCTTATCTGTTACAGAAGCTCCTTCTATACAGAAGATTATTGCTTCCTACGCTTATCCATGGTTTGTGTCTAATCTTGCATTTTTATTAGAGTTTTAAATATTACCGCCACTGTCGCTGGGTAGATATCTCCATCTGGCATTGCTATGTTTGTATTCTTGTATAATATATATTAACTCTCAACTCTTAACATGTTTAAAATATTAACTCTTTACTTTGTTATATTTTCAGCCGGAGTGTTTATGCTCAAGGAAAATGATGATTTGCACGTGGACGTCTCAGGGGAAGGACTGGTCAGCTACAAGCCACAGTCAACATTCTTTGGCATGTCCATGTTGAGTGCTGTCACTACATAGAGTTTTGCCAGGTTGAGTGCTGTCACTACGTAGAGTTTTGCCAGGTTGAGTGCTGTCACTACATAGAGTTTTGCCAGGTTGAGTGCTGTCACTACATAGAGTTTTGCCAGGTTGAGTGCTGTCACTACATAGAGTTTTGCCAGGTTGAGTGCTGTCACTACATAGAGTTTTGCCAGGTTGAGTGCTGTCACTAGAGCTTGTTGAGTTCTGATTGGTACGCACTGAACTTTGATTGAAACAACCAAACGTTACATTAGCCATTGGCTGCACACGACATTGGCGATAGAGCGATTACCATGAGCAGACAATTTACTGAACAGATCATTTACTAAGTAGACTAACCTATGTCTATATATATATATATATATATATATATATATATATATATATATATATATATATATATATATATATATATATATAAATAACTCTATCAGCGAATCGTTAGGTGTACCGCTACTGAACAAACCAGACTCTATCTGCGACTTTTTAGGTGCACCGCTACTGAACAGACCACACTCTATTTGCGACTTTTTAGGTGCACCGCTACTGAACAGACTACACTCTATCAGCGACTTTTTAGGTGCACCGCTACTTAAAAGACCACACTCTATCAGCGACTTTTTAGGTGCACCGCTACTTTCACTTTCAAATTGAATATCTGCACTTTTTAACCAGAAAGTTTTATTTTTTTAAAAAGAACTTTGATTTGCAATTAGACCTTCAACATTGGATGATTGCTGTTTAATCATCGGATGATTGCTGTTTAATCATCGGATGATTGCTGTTTGTTTAAACAATAGATGATTGCTGTAGCTCGAGGGGAGATACTGATCTTCCATCTGGCGCCTCCCCAGGTGGCGGATAGGGGAAAGCCCACCAGATATGGAGGGTACCGGGGAAATAAAATACGCGGGGCGGACCAAAATCAGGATTTTCTGGCTGGTTAGAAGTTGAATAATCGACAAAGGGACCAAACCCAAGACAATAAAGGGCTACAACTTGTGTATATGTGTAACAGTTGTATACCATGTGTTAATGTGGTATACCGGTGAAGAACTGTATTATTTTGTGTAAAAAGAGTTAACCTTATGTAGAAGTGGTATACATTTTGTAGAATTGGTGGAACAAATGTGCAATATCTGGTTGAGAATTCGTACACATGTTGTATACCTCGTGTATACGTTGTATAGATTGTGTTAAGTGGGCTACATCGTGTGGAAGGGGTATACTTTCGGGTGTGCAACTGCAGTGTAAAGCATGTTATACTGTTTCTTGTGCAATATGTAAATAAAATCATTCAAAGATTTTGTTGGTTTGTTTTGTTCTTCATTCAAGAATCTGGATTCAATATTGTTAGTTTAAGAATTAGTTATTACTGTAGTAATCATTGGTTATTTCGGTAGTAATCATTGGTTATTGCGGTAGTAATCATTGGTTATTGCGGTAGTAATCATTGGTTATTGCGACAGTAATCATTGATGTAGATCTAGAGTGTCGGTGTGCAACTAAGCTATGTGCAATCTCGATGCAGCCAAACAAGGGGCCATAAGCAGTGTAATACTTGACGGTGTCTGGCCATGGCTGACAAATTAAATATATCAGTGTGAAATGGTTTCATCAATGCCACTAGCAGCCGGTTCACACAAATTTTGATCAAAATTAAGTTTGAACCGGCTATAAGAGACAACACTTATGTCAACATCAAATGTATTAAATTGATATACATGTAGTTTAATTTGAAGAAATGTATTAAATTGTTATAGCTTAATTTAAAGAAATGTATTAAATTGATATAAACTCTTTTTAATTTATATAAATGATTTACCCAACAACATCTCAACAGGTACAAAAGTTAGGTTATTTGCTGATGATTGTATAATCTATAGAACAATTAAATCAGAACAAGATAGCAAAGTTTTACAAAAAGACTTAGATGAATTGATAAAATGGGAAACTAACTGGAGTATGTCTTTCCACCCAGAAAAGTGTCAACTGTTAAGAGTAACAAAGAAAAAGAAACAAATAAATTCAAAATATTACATTCATGGTAAAGAACTGACCCAAACTAAAGATGCAAAATACTTAGGAGTCTTAATAAATGAGAAACTATCATGGAATCCCCATGTCAATGAAGTTATTAAAAAATCAAACAAAACCTTAGGCTTTATAAAAAGAAACTTTAACAAATGTAATAGTAATAGAGATATAAAACTAAAATGCTACCTCACTTTGGTGAGACCTGTACTAGAATATGCATCTTCTGTATGTGACCCATCCACCAAAGAAAACATTGATAAACTAGAACAAATTAAAAAAAGAGCTGCCAGATTCATTACTGGAGAATATTCAAAACTGACAAGAATAACACCATTAGTTAAATCATTAAACCTTGAAACACTAGAGGATAGAAGAAACCAAGAGCAAAGTAGTAATCATACATAAAGCAATTAATTCTAATTTAGAAATACAACACAAAGATAACTTAATACAACCCTCAGATAGACATAAAGATAAAAACACCTTTCTTATTCCGTATGCAAGAACAAACACATACAAGTTTTCCTTCTTCCCGGCCGGAATTCGGGCGTGGAATGGGTTGCCTGAAGAATCCAGGAAAACCAACACTTTATCAACATTTAAATCTCTAATAAAAATGAAGGACTAAACACAAACCATAGATAAGCGTATGACGCAATAATCTTCTGTATAGAAGAAGCGTCTATAAACAGATAAGATAAGATAAATGTATTAAATTGATATAGCTTAATTTGAAGAAATGTATTAAATTGATATAGCTTAATTTGATAAAATGCATTAAATTGATATAGCTTAATTTTTTTTAATATATCCAATTGATATAGTGTATTAAATAGATATAGCATATTAAATTAATGTAGCTTTATCAATATTAAATTGATTAATCCCCTTAAATCGCCTTGGGGTATTGAATTGATATTGTGTTTTGAATTGATAGTGTATTAAATTTATGATGTGTATTAAATTGATATAGTGAATTAATTTGATATTATAGTGTATTAAAATGGTATAGTGTATTAAATTGATACATTGTATTAAATTGGTAAAGTGTATTAAATTGATAGTGTATTCAATTGATAATGTATATTAAATTGATATGGTGTATTAAATTGATATGGTGTATTAAATTGATATGGTGAATTAATTGAAAAAGTGAAGGAAGGTCTCTCAAAGACGTCCCCAAGCGTCACCATTGACTCCAAATGGACGCATCCCAGAGACACAATCTATACATCAGCAATAGATGCCTTTGGCAAGAAATCTCACACAAATACGGACTGGTTTGATGAATGGTGGTCGAGTGGCAGCGCACTGGACTGTCGTACCGATGGTCACGGGTTCGAATCCGTGTGAAGGCAAGGGTTTGTTCCCGGGGCCTAGGGCGTCCCTGAGTCACCCCGCTCCGAATGGGTACCTAACACTACATGTAGTTAGGCGGCTGGGTAATGCGTGGAACCCACAAAGCCGTGGCCTGTGAATGCTGCATCACTTGCCAACAGATCATCTGTCATGGTCTGTGGACGCAACTATCTTCTGCATAGAAGGAGCGTCTGTATAGATAAGATATTGGGACGAGATGAAACCTGTCACTGAAGCCAAAAGGAAAGCTCTTATGGCCTACAAGGAAAAGCCCACACCCGACAGGCTGCATGCCTTAAAATCAGCAAAGTCGCATGCCCAAAAAGTTGCCCGTCAATGTGCCAATACCTACTGGCTTAACCTCTGCTCCAGCATACAATCAGCTGCAGACATGGGCAATGCCAAAGCCATGTACGAAAATATCAAAAGAGCAACCGGCCCTTTGACGTCCAAAGTTGCCCCCCTAAAGTCCAAAAGTGGAGAACTTATCCAAGACCAGGCAGGACAGCTAAAACGGTGGGTTGAGCATTATCTGGTACTGTACTCAACAGTTACCACAGTCTCCAGCACCACTCTAGATGACATCCCCGATATGCCACTCATGGAAGAACTTGATGTCATGCCCACACAGGAATAGCTGAGCAAAGCAATTGACAGCCTAGCTTGTGGAAAAGCCCCTGGGAATGATGGCATACCATCGGAAGCTCTAAAGAGTGGCAAGACAGCCTTACTACAGCCATTGCACGAGCTTCTGTCCCTCTGCTGGGAACAGGGGTATATCCCCCAAGACCTAAAGGATGCAAATATATTGACACTATATAAAAACAAGGGTGATAGAAGTGACTGCAATAACTATCGTGGCATCTCACTCCTTAGTATTGTAGGAAAGGCCTTCGCCCGTGTCATACTAACACGTTTAAAGAGTCTAGCATCCCGTGTCTATCCAGAATCTCAGTGTGGTTTCCGGGCTGGTCGGTCTACCAATACTACCATAGACATGGTGTTCTCCATACGGCAGCTCCAGGAAAAATGCAGAGAGCAACAGATGCCACTATACATTGCCTTTGTGGACTTTACGAAAGCCTTTGATTTCGTCAGTCACAACGGGCTATTCCAAATCCTGGTAAAAATCGGCTGTCCCCCACACCTACTCGCCATCATCAGACAGTTCCATGATAATATGCAGGGCACAGTGCAGCTCGATGGAGCTACGTCAGAAGCCTTTCCTGTCAGCAGCGGAGTTAAACAAGGTTGTGTACTTGCACCTACACTGTTCGCAATATTCTTCTCTGTACTGCTTCGATACGAATTCAAGGATAGCAGTGATGGAATCTGGTTACACACCAGAGATGATGGAGGACTTTTCAACACTGCCCGCCTCCGAGCCAAAACCAAAACCAAAACGACAGATATCCTAATTCGTGAGCTACTCTTTGCGGATGATGCGGCATTAACAGCACACACAGAAACTGGTTTGCAACAACTCGTATCAAGCTTCTCCAATGCCTGCAAAGAATTTGGTCTGCAAATCATCTTGAAAAAGACAAACATCATGGCCCAAGACACACAACCTCTCCTACCATCAATATCGAAAATGAAAACTTGGAGGTTGTGGACAGCTTCACCTACTTGGGTTCCAAGGTCTCCAATACAGTGTCCATTGAAGAGGAAATAAACAGTAGAATTGGCAAGGCAGCTGCCACAATTGCTAAATTAAGCAAACGGGTCTGGCAAAACACCAAGTTAACAGAGAAAACCAAACTGTGTGTCTATAGAGCCTGCGTCATTAGTACACTGCTATACGGGAGCGAGACATGGACCACTTATACATGGACGTCGCTAGGAATTTTTCCAGGGGGGGGCAAAAAAATCCCACTTTTTTAAAATTTTAAGTGGCAATGCCATACAGGTACAATTTTCAATTAAATTCAAGTTCAGTATAAAATAAGCGTTGAAAAAAGCCTTAGAAATTAATAAGACTTACAAATTAGGGCTGTAATAGTTAAAATACAACATTTATTAATGCATTTAATAAATTAATTATTTTTTTCTCAAATGTAAGGGGGGGGGCAAATGCCCCCCCTTGCCTACGCCCATGCACATCCCAAGAGCACAAGCTTAATAGCTTCCACTTGAGATGCCTGCGACGCATCCTAGGCATTAAATTGCAAGACAAGGT
The DNA here is from genome assembly GCA_944989445.1 of Ampullaceana balthica. Lineage (NCBI taxonomy): Eukaryota > Metazoa > Mollusca > Gastropoda > Lymnaeidae > Ampullaceana > Ampullaceana balthica. The sequence goes on along the minus strand of CALYLW010000473.1, from coordinate 731,799 downwards.
ACCTAATACTGATGTCCTAATGCGAGTCAATACCCAAAGCATGTTCTCAATCCTTAGTGAAAGACGCCTGAGATGGCTAGGACATGTTAAAAGAATGAGCCCTGGCCGAATCCCCAAGGATCTGCTATATGGAGATCTGGCATTGGGAAAGAGGAAGACAGGTCGCCCATGTTTGCAATTTAAAGATGTCTGCCAAAGGGACATGAAAGCAGCCAGAATACGCACAAGCGACTGGGAGTGTAAGGCAGAAGACCGATCTACGTGGCGCACAGTTGTCAAAGAGGGCGTCATAGTAGCCGAGGAGCGTAGGATGGAGGAGGCTACAGAAAGAAGAGCTAGGAGAAAGGCCAAAACATTTGGTAGCACAGAATTAGTGTGTAAAAGCTGTGAAAAAGACTGTCACTCAAGGATAGGACTGCACAGCCACTCGCGGAAATGCAACCCAACTGAACAGTGTTGCCCCATCGTCTCGTGAGACGGAAGGATGACGATTAGACTAGAGGTGTATTAAATTGATATAATGTATTACATTTATATAGTGTATTACATTTATATTTTTGTTACCTTATTTAGCACATAAAAAGACAACATTTGGCCCGGATAGGCAAGAGGTCACATGACTAAATATTGCCAAAACTAAAATGTTAAAGTCTTTAACAACATTTTCAATTTCAAGTCTCTAAATTTTACAAAATTGTTTAATCATAAAACAAAATTACAAAAGTCAAATAAACATGTAAATGTGGATTCGGGGCTGCCGATGGGGTTGTATGTACAGGCCATCATTAAGACTATTTGTTATTTCCAAAAAATATTGACTACAAATGAATTTTAAAAAATTCAAATCACCATTTTATCATAAAATGTCATCTGACAAAAGATAGAAAAATACTGGGGAAACAAAATATGGCAGAAGTGTTGTCATCAAAATGGCTGCTGTGTTCTCTGTGTCACCAGTATCAGGTTTCAAAAAAATGGCTGTTGTGTTCTCTGTGTCACCAGTTTTAGGTTTCAAAGCTTCCAAATCCCTGGACCTGTATCCATGGTAACAAGGATGAAAACAGGTTAAACATGTTTTCAGTATTTGGCACATTTTTTTATAATAAAACGGACACTGAAATGAAATAAAAGAAATTCAGAGAAAGTTAGAAAGATAATTTTTGGGATAGGCTGAGTTTTTAGGAAAATTGAGGTTAGAGAAATAACTAAATGTGCCAGTTTGCAAAGTCAAAATGTAAACAAAAAAAAAGCCAGATATTTGTCAGCCAGATTTGAACCAGTCACTGATTGATAGCTTGTTTACCTATTTACAAGTCTTTATATGAGGCAACTCCCTACATCTCAGAAAATAATATTGTATTAACACCACTTATAAAAAAAAAGCCTTGACAACTGTGCCAGCCCATTCACATGTTGCGATCACAATGGATGGGAGGAGGTGAATCATTTGTCCCATTGCCATTGGTGGAAAATGCTTGGCCCACAGGCAGGAGTTGAACCAGTTCAAACTTTTGCAAGGTTTTTTTAAGTACGGATAGAAGTTGTATGTAGGCATAGAAGTTGTATGTAGGCATATAAGTTGTATGTAGGCATAGAAGTTGTATGTGGACATAGAAGTTGTATGTCAGCATAGAAGTTGTATGCGGGCATAGAAGTTGTATGCGGGCATAGAAGTTGTATGCGGGCATAGAAGTTGTATGCGGGCATAGAAGTTGTATGCGGGCATAGAAGTTGTATGTGGGCATAGAAGTTGTATGTGGGCATAGAAGTTGTATGTGGCCATAGAAGTTGTATGCGGGCTTAGAAGTTGTATGCGGGCATAGAAGTTGTATGTGGGCATAGAAGTTGTATGTGGGCATAGAAGTTGTATGTGGACATAGAAGTTGTATGTGGGCATAGAAGTTGTATGTGGGCATAGAAGTTGTATGTGGGCATAGAAGTTGTATGTGGGCATAGAAGTTGTATGTAGGCATAGAAGTTGATTGTAGGCATAGAAGTTGTATGTAGGCATAGAAGTATATGGGCATAGAAGTATGTGGGCATAGAAGTTGTATGTGGGCATAGAAGTTGTATGTGGGAAAAGAAGTTGTATGTAGGCATAGAAGTTGTTGTATGTGGGCATAGAAGTTGTATGTTGGCATAGAAGTTGTTTGTATGCATATAAGTTGTATGTAGGCATATAAGTTGTATGTAGGCATATAAGTTGTATGTGGGCATAGAAGTTGTATGCGGGCATAGAAGTTGTATGCGGGCTTAGAAGTTGTATGCGGGCATAGAAGTTGTATGTGGGCATAGAAGTTGTATGTGGGCATAGAAGTTGTATGTGGGCATAGAAGTTGTATGTGGACATAGAAGTTGTATGTAGGCATAGAAGTTGTGGAGGATACTGTTATATGTAGCTATAGAAAGCAAGTGTAGAACTCGCCCTAGAAAATGTTGTTACATGCAGAGATAGCAACGGATCACATTCAAATTTTTTAGACTGATTGGCTTTCCCATGGCCCAGCTGATGTGGATTGGTTCCTTAATTTCATTTCTTTCTTCTAAACTTAATTCCATTTAATTCAATTGGAGCTAATTCAAAACAAACAGCATAAAAAAATGTTTAAAAATAAAATAGTTTTAAAACTCTCTCCTCTCTATTCATGGTATATTATCAAAGACATCGTTTATAATTAAATAAGTCAAGACATCAACAGCTACAAAAAATATGAAAATAATAAGCAGCAAGCCATTATTAATTCTTCTCTGAAAGTCAAGTGTTTTACCCAGAATTAAAATGTTTCACCGAAAGTGTTGCACATTATAAATAGCATGAAATGAAGCTATGAGAAGAAGCCATGGTGTGGATAAAAACTCTATAAGAGCATGCAGATATATTTGTCCTAGTTGTATCTATAAATACATGACATGGTCACATGACCTACATCACCAACCATATCACACAGTTTACAGAGGGGCCTGAATTCCTGTCTATATTCCTTAAAGGCATACATAAGAATATCAAAGTTTAACTGACAGTGAGTCTAGACACTGACAGTGAGTCTAGACACTGACAGTGAGTCTAGACACTTACAGTGAGTCTAGACACTGACAGTGAGTCTAGACACTGACAGTGAGTCTAGACACTGACAGTGAGTCTAGACATTGTGACAATGAGTCTAGACATTGTGACAGTGAGTCTAGACATTGTGACAGTGAGTCTAGACATTGTGACAAAGCAAAGAAAAGATGTTCACATGCATGTGGCCTTAGAATAGCATAAATATTTGTGCCCAACGCCAGCAGCCAGCAGTGCGAGCGATCGTCCGGTGCAGTGGCATATAGGTCGGTGCTTAAAACTTCAAATGAGAACTACATGGTGCAGGAGTCGCAGGACTTCTGGCAGTGCCTCAGCATGTAGCTCGGGTTCTTCTCGCAGTGGCCGTCCTTGGCCCAGATGGCACACAAGAATTCCGCATCCCTGCAGCCTGGGGGGTCAAAATATACACAATTAGAGATGACCAGAACAACTTGGTCAAAATATACACAATTAGAGATGACCAGAACAACTTGGTCAAAATATACACAATTAGAGGTGACCAGAAAAACGTTGGTCAAAATATACACAATTAGAGATGACCAGAAAAACTTGGTCAAAATATACACAATTAGAGATGACCAGAAAAACTTGGTCAAAATATCCACAATTAGAAATGACCAGAACAACTTGGTCAAAATATCCACAATTAGAAATGACCAGAAAAACTTGGTCAAAATATCCACAATTAGAAATGACCAGAAAAACTTGGTCAAAATATCCACAATTAGAAATGACCAGAAAAACTTGGTCAAAATATCCACAATTAGAAATGACAAGAAAAACTTGGTCAAAATATCCACAATTAGAGATGACCAGAAAAACTTGGTCAAAATATCCACAATTAGAAATGACCAGAACAACTTGGTCAAAATATCAACAATTAGAGATGACCAGAAAAACTTGGTCAAAATATCCACAATTAGAAATGACCAGAAACACTTGGTCAAAATATCCACAATTAGAAATGACCAGAAAAACTTGGTCAAAATATCCACAATTAGAAATGACCAGAACAACTTGGTCAAAATATACACAATTAGAGATGACCAGAAAAACTTGGTCAAAATATCCACAATTAGAGATGACCAGAAAAACTTGGTCAAAATATACACAATTAGAGATGACCAGAAAAACTTGGTCAAAATATGCACAATTAGAGATGACCAGAAAAACTTGGTCAAAATATCCACAATTAGAGATGACCAGAAAAACTTGGTCAAAATATCCACAATTAGAAATGACCAGAACAACTTGGTCAAAATATCCACAATTAGAAATGACCAGAACAACTTGGTCAAAATATCCACAATTAGAAATGACCAGAAAAACTTGGTCAAAATATCCACAATTAGAAATGACCAGAAAAACTTGGTCAAAATATCCACAATTAGAAATGACCAGAAAAACTTGGTCAAAATATCCACAATTAGAAATGACCAGAACAACTTGGTCAAAATATCCACAATTACAAATGACCAGAAAAATTTTGTATTATCAGTAATTTTTGCACAACCTTTTCATAAACTCTGTCAGCCCTCTTGTATTAAACTCTACCAGCCCTCTTGTATTAAACTCTAACAGCACTCTTGGAACAATTGACACCAAAACTATTAAAAAATAAAATTGTTGAAGCTCTCCAAAAGTAAACATCAATAAAGACCAAAATGTCAGTAATTTACAGTAATCTACAGTAATCTACAGTAATTTACAGTAATCTACAGTAATCTACACCAATGATTTGAAATTTTAAACAGAATTAAGAAAGCAAAAGTTTTCAAAAATAAAATTTTATTATTTCAAAACCTGATTTAAAGAATATTTTTGGTGAATAAATACAATTTTTGTCTCTCTCTTTAGAAAATATCTTTGAATTATAATTATACAACTCACTTGTCTGAAAACATTTGTTATTTTCAATGAGATATTACTCAGATATTTAAATTGCAGATATAAACAATTACATACAACTTCAAGTCAAAAGATCTATTTTCTAAAGAAAAGAATTATTTCATGTTGACTGAACTGAACTCAAGATCTGATCACAGAGGTGATCACGTTTTAAGACTTAGTAAGGAAACATTGGAGATATAAATGAACCACACCTCGGACATCAATATGAGAAATGTGCACAAGTTTTTTACTCACCGTTGCAGTTGTTACAAGATTTTTTACAGTAGATAAGGTTGTAACGTGGGTTGCTGTTACAGTAGCCAGACTTGGCCCAGCCGGCACATTTGTCGTCTCGGTCATCACATTGGTCCCCAGTTATAACTGCGGTTAAAAAACATGGGCCGTTACTCATGACAAAAACAAAGTTTCCAACACTAGCTAAAAGTATGTGCAGTGAGGTGTACATAACATATGAGTGATTGTGTGTATGGGGCCAGGTGTACATAACATATGAGTGATTGTGTGTATGGGGCCAGGTGTACAGAACATATGAGTGATTGTGTATGGGGCCAGGTGTACAGAACATATGACTGATTGTGTGGTGGTAGGTAAGTGTGTCCACTGGCCAAAGCAATAATTTACTTTATCACCTAAATTTAAATAGCAAATACTTGTATTAAGCTATTAAGCTAACCTCTCATCAATGAGCTGACTGAAAATTTGGACATTTTCCAATGGATATTTAGGAAGTGTTTAAGGTGGATCATGAAAATAAAGCAAGCTAAACTATTTCCTGGAAACTTCAATGATGGGGAGAATGGCGGTAGTGGCCGGATGTCATTGTGTCATTTATGAAACATGGAAACTGACATGGTGACAAACCTTTGACAGAACCTGTGGTCACTCTTGTACAAACCTGTGACAGAACCTGTGGTCACTCTTGTTCCCTTGGTCGTGGTCAAGCCCCCGCCCCCTTGGCACGCCTGGCAAGACTTTCTACAATTTTTTCTCATCCAGTTCGGGTTGATGGTGCAGTGGTCATTCTTGGCCCAAACGTCACACTCGGTATCCGAGGGGTGCAGATTTCTACATTCTCCACCTGGGGAGTAACATTTGAGGGTATTTTAGTTTTTGGTAATTTAGTTTTAGGTATTTTAGTTTTAGATATTCATTTTTTTTTACAAATATTATATAATCTTCTGTGTAGAACGAGCCCCTGTAATAAGATTATTTGTTTCATCCCACCATAAATTCTTGTTTTTGCCTGTCAAGAATTGAGCCTTAAATGCATACTGACATGACAAGTGATAACAAATAAGTGTATACCTATTAATTAGACCACACACGTTGGAGAACCAACCGACTGGACACTTGCAGCTAACTAATGTTGTCAACTCACTGAATAGACCGCTACAGGTGAAATATTGTTGATGGACCCACTGACTGACCCAGCACAATGACAGACCCACTGACTGACCCACCATAATGACAGACCCACTGACTGACCCACCACACTGACTGACCCACCACAATGAAAGACCCACTGACTGACCCACTGACAGACCCACCACAATGACAGACCACAACTCACCACCACCACCACCAGTAGTAGGAGTCGTAGTCCTACTGCCGCCACCACCAGACCTTGTCGTTGTTCTGGGTGTAGTCAAGGTGGCCACGCCCTCACACAGCCCCCGACCGCAAGCCAAAGCGCAGTGCTTGGACATCCACTCAGAGTTGGTCACACACTCAAGCTTTTGGGCCCAGATTGTGCACTGGACATCATCATAGAAATTTTTACATGTTCCTAAGAAAAGAAAAAAAAGGGAGGTAAAACAGAGACATAACATAGAAGCATGAATAAATTTCAATACAATCTCCCTTCAAAGTTTCACACATCTAAAACTAAAAAAAAGTACATTAATTATTATGTAAATTGTCCATTCATCATCTTAACTATGACCCACCATCATACTCTCACATACATCTCTTTTCTCAACACATTCCCAAGTATCTACCAGCACCATAGATCCCCAGTACTTACCATCATCCCACTTACCACACGCCTAGAGCTCTATAGATCCCCCAGTACTTGCCACACCACTATAGCACTATAGATCTCCCAGTACTTACCACACCACTACAGCACTATAGATACCCAGTACTTACCACACCACTACAGCACTATAGATCTCCCAGTACTTACCCAACCACTACAGCTCTAAAGTTCTCCCAGTACTTACCCCACCAATACAGCACTATAGATCTCCCAGTACTTACCACACCACTACAGCACTATAGATCTCCCAGTACTTACCCCACCACTACAGCACTATAGATCTCCCAGTACTTACCCCACCACTACAGCACTATAGTTCTCCCAGTACTTGCCACACGCCTACAGCACTATAGATCTCCCAGTACTTACCACACCACTACAGCACTATAGATCTCCCAGTACTTACCCCACCACTACAGCACTATAGATCTCCAAGTACTTACCCCACCACTACAGCACTAAAGTTCTCCCAGTACTTGCCACACGCCTACAGCACTATAGATCTCCCAGTACTTACCCCACCACTACAGCACTATAGATCTCCCGGTACTCACCATCCTCACACTTGCCACACGCCTGCCTGCAGTTGTTGATCATCCATGTCGGGTTGTTCTCGCACTCTCCTGTTTTGGCCCATTTCTCACAATTATCGTTGGTGTTCTCACAGGTCACTGGGAGCAATAAAGTTGGGTGTATCAACTGTCTCAATATTCTGAGCTAGATAACATTGACACAATCCAGTGTCGTCACTAGATAACTCTAACTTTTCGCCTCCATAAACAAGTGCCAGGTGACACGGACCATAGACCCGTGTCAATATAATATGGGTCTAAGTTCAGGTAAACCTGCCTTGATGCGCCAGTCGATCGCGCATGCCACTCGACCATCGTGCCCCCTTCCCCTTGTGAAGATAAACCATGTTTCCCCTTATTATGGGTCGCGATCCGTGAGTTTGAGTGGGTATACACTAGTCACTTGTGTAATGGAAGGTTTTAATGCATTTGAATACTCGTACTGTTCTGTAGAAATTTTAAGCATTTTTGTTTTTGAATCCTCAATATATTTTTATAAAAATTATAAAATTTCAAATATCAAATGTTTTGCACTGAAATACTCAACCACCAGAAGGTCGGGGGCTTATGTATTACTTAAACCTCAGAAAGTCAGCCCTTATGCATTACTCCAATCTAAGTATGTCAGGGATAATGTATCACCATTTTATTACATTTCAAAGAAACTCAGTGAGCGGTTACTCCGGTTAGGGATATGTTACGCCAGGTTGAGAATCCGTGTTTATTTGCATAGGTTGAATTTCCCTGCGTTAAACGATCCAACCTTTGAACTTTGAAATGTGTCACGCTTATGTTCAAAGATTCTCGGTTTGACAAGTACGCTGTCCCCGAATAACGCCGGGCTATACAGTTAGTAAATCTGACGAGGTTGTCACTACTAGTGTATTCCGGCAAGAACACGTTGTATGACAAGTTGATTGAATTACAACAATGGAAATGTGAAATTATGATTTTTTTAAAAAGGTTTTAACTAAAATGACAAAACATGAGATCCTCTGTGTACATTAAACACCGCGCACACTTAGTTAACTGGGCCTTAGTATGACGTGGAAAAAATCCCCCACAGCCTAGCCACTAAACCAGTGCTTCTCAAATTTATTTATTTTTCTACGGCGGACCGACAGGAATTTCTTCATTGCACCAAATACCGGTGGACCATTTTCCCAGCACTGACGTGTTAGCCAAATGTAATTAATTTTATTTTAATTGTTCCATTTTTTGTGCTTATGGCCGAAAATTTGACATGATCTATAATCTATAGGATTATTATTAATGGATGCAAATGGGGAGTGTAATTTTATCTTTGTGTAATTTCTTGATAACTTCTGCGGACCAGCAGCAGATGGCCCACGGGCCGGCACCGGTCCGCGGATTACCACTTTGAGAAGCACTGCCCTAAACAATACTACCCGTAACTTCCTGTCCCGCGCTAGACTAAAAATAGCCGGGGAGGTTAGGAAGTTAGAGACGTTAGGTAGTTAGGTACGTATTAAAACTCCAACGTGAAGACAATGTTATATGGCAATGGTTCTCAACCTTTTGAGATTCACGGACCACTTGAAAACGTTGTATCTTAGCTGCGGAACACTACTGAAAATTTTGCTACTGCCGTGCTGGAAATTTATATATAAATATACTTTGTATATAACTAGTTACTAGCATACATGTTAGTAAAACTATATATAATAAAATAGAGAAAAACAAAGTTTTTGACTATAAATCCCTTATATATGATGCAGAAATCAACGCGACAAACATTTACAGACTGAATCTGCCCTAACTTCCCTTTGCTGTATAACGGGGGGGGGGCGGGCGGGAGAGGGGAAAGGTCTGGTCACCGATCGCTGGACCGAGCTCAGCGTGACACGTAAAATGTAAACAAAAGCACGCCGGTACATAGATGGGTGGCGTCAACGCGTGAACTGAACTGGCACGTGGAAGAAAAACAACAAACTGTGAAATTGAATTACATATGTTATATAGAGATAAACTAAAAGTGCATTAATTTAATTACGGTACATTTGATCGATCTGCAAAAATTCACAAAAATACTATCACCGAAATTTAACATGTGTGCAAATTTTCAGAATGATTGGACAACGGGAAGGGGTTCAAAATTGGGATATTAAAAATAGTCCGTCCGACTAAACTTACAAAGCAAGCTAATATAAGGGATTAAATAAAATGCTACGATTTGCGTGCTCCAAAAACAGTATTGAATGGAAACATATTGTAATATCTTTCTTTTTTCAACGAACAAATGTGACTTATACTAGTCTTATACTAATAGTATTATTCAATTCTTATTGCTCACAATAAAAAAAACTTGAAGTCATAAACAGTAGTCAGCATTAGTAAGACTGCTACATTAGTTTATTTAGTGCGAGCCATGAGCTTGCACATTTGAGCACAGCTTATCCAAACAAGGTGTACTATGTGAAAGACTCCATCGAAGTTCATAATAATAATAATAATAATAATAAATTGGTAATTTTTATAGCGCTGTTTCCCAGCAAGGAGCCGGGCTCGCAGCGCTTTACATGGAGATAATAACATACATATAATAATTTAAATATACATTCTCTTCAAAATAACCACACGAATCCCAGTACTTTACACATACGCAACGTTAATCATTAAAAAGAAATGGTGTTTCTTTAATTTTGAAAATAAATTTTGAAAAGATGCGTCTTAAGTGCAGTCTTGAAGGAATTGGTAGATGAAATACTCCGGATGTGCAATGGTAGAGAATTCCATTGTTTGGCTGCACACAAAAAAGAATGACCTTTCGCCAAATGTTTTAGTTCGTGTCTTAGGAACACAGAGAATGCGCATGTCTGCAGAAGAGAGTAGCTGACGACTTGGTGTAGACCGACAGAAGTTCGGTAAGATAGGAAGGGCATGAGTCCGAAAAAAAGTTGTGACAGAGAACGGCCAGTTTGTAATCAATTCGGGCTTGTATAGGTAGCCAATGAAGTGAGTAAAGTAGCGGAGTAACATGATCATGTTTTTTTGCCTTTAGAACTAATCTGGCAGCTGAATTATGAACTTTCTGTAGTTTTTCAATGCATTGTTTTGGCGCACCTGACAGAATAGAATTGCAGTAATCCATACGAGCTAGTACAAGAGCACAGACTAGAGTTTTTGTGGCACTAACTGTTAAGTAATGACGGATTGAGCTGATCTGACGAATGACAATGTAGGCAGAGCGACAGATGTGATTGATGAAGCTGTTGGTAGACATATTGTCAGAAATAATGTAACCAAGATTCCTAGTCGATGTTTTGAACAGTATACAAGTATTTTTAAAGCTTTCTGAGACAGTTCTCAGTACTCCAAAATTTCAACGAGCTCACTTTCTGATGCAACATATTCAAAGTATTCTCGCTGGTCATTTCAATGAATTCGTTTAAATTCGATGTTGGTAAATTTAATGAGTCAATGTGTGCAAGAAACGGACCGGAAACACGCGGAAAAACTATGATTGTTCAAATCACCAAAGTACAAGTTAAATTGATCCTGCGGTGATTGAATATGGCCAGAAATCAAATTGTTCAACAGTAGTTTATTGTTTTCAGCATTTTCTGGTTTATCGGTAAATTCGTACAATTGATCAATCATGTCAAAGTTACTCTTAAATAATCTTGTTTTACAAAGATCAAGCCTTTTCGTAAAAGCAGACACTTTGTCACCGAAAGTAATTAAATGTGTCTGCTTTCCTTGCGGAGATGAATTAAATGTATTCAGTTCTTTAAAAAAAAAGCCAAGTAAGCCAGAACAGCAACCCATAAGAGGGCATATTACACACCCTGATCTGGGCTGATCATTTACAATGACGCATATAAACCCAAAGCGCGAATATTCTTCATCATACCGTCGTATGGCAACTCGTCTTTATTTCTTCAGAACTGCCTTTGATTGACACATAGGTTGTGAGAATGAGTCTGGGGAATTATTGTTGTTCTTATGTTTGGTTCTTTTCTTTATTAGAAATATATCGATGTGTTCAATCAATTTAATTAATTCGCCATCAAGTGGTTAAAATTATTCAATACATATATATTAAAAAAGTGCAACATGTTTGCCTTTTCGTGTTTTTTTAAATAAAAATAATTAAAATTTCATCCTTTGCTCGCGGACCACCAGGCACAGTTGAGAATACGTGTTTAGGTAACCAGGTTGAAAATTTGCGTTTAGGTGACCAGGTTTGAGAATACGTGTTTAGGTGACCAGGTTTATTTCTGAGCCTTGAATGATCCGACCTTTAAAATGTGTCAGTTTTTATTCAAAGATTCTCAGTTTAACAAAGACGCTAACCCTGAATAACTTTGAGCGAGCTATACAGTTAGTAAATCTGACGATGCTGCCACTACTAACTAATGGTGTATTCCGGCAAGAAGATCAAGAACACATTATATGACAAGTTGATTGCAATATAACAATGGAAATGTGAAATTATGATTTTTTTTAAGTTTTTAACTAGAATTTGAAAAAATAAAACACAGAACCTTTCTGTACATTAGGCAGTTATTTTACTAGGCCTTGGTTTGTCACTTACGTGGAAACGACCCCCCCACCCCCACTCCCCTTTTTAAAAAATGTACGCCGTAATAGCCCAATATGACAGATGTGGCCACGACATTCACAAACGTTGTATACGGCACTCCATTACGGTTCTCCGTCAGTTTTAAACAATTAACTTTAAAAAAATTCCTCATCACTTGATATTTACAATGAAAAATGCGTACTTGTTTTTTTATCCGACCACCAAATTGTTTTTTTATATTATTTTGGTATAATTAGCTGTTGGCAACCCCGCAATACTTCGGCTGTTACTACTAAATAAATGTTAATTTAATTTTATATCTAAAATATGACGAGGAGTCCCGTTGTGGCGTTTATTTGGTTCCTTTACAGATTTCCACAGCCGCTCGATTTGTTGGGTGTTAGCAACGATAAATTAGGATCGACGAAATGTAGGCTGTGATTAACGAGTTCGCGAGTGTAATTCATGCCAAATTTAAAAAAAGAAATAGTGTTATTACATTAATAATACAATTGATAATACATAGAGCAGCTAATTGTCTTCTTAAAGCTACTTTCTTTGATTTATCATTTAGATTGTTCTTAATTGGTGTCGTTCTTATTCTTGTCAAATTTCAATATAATTAAATTAATATAGTGAATATAGTCAATCTTGTTCAGTATTACTTATGTTTACTGTATAAGTATTGCTTATAAATAATATTAATATTTATTTACAAAAAAAACAGTTAATACAAATATATATATATATATATATATATATATATATATATATATATATACTAGGGGCAAGTACCCGGCTTCTCCCGGGTTTAACAACAGCAGCAACAACAACAAAAACAACAACAGCAACAAAACAACAAAAACAAACAACAAAAACAAAACAACAACTACAACAACAGCAACAACAACAAAGCAACAACAACAAAACAACAACTACAACAACAACAGCAACAACAACAGCAACAACAACAAAACCAACAACAGAAACAGCAACAGCAACAAAACAACAAAAACAAAACAACAACAAAAAACAACAAAATCAACAACAAAACAACAATAAAACAACTACAACAACAACAGCAACAACAACAAAGCAACAACAACAGCAACAACAACAAAAACAACAACAGCAACAACTACAAAAACAAAACATCAACAAAAAAATCAACAACAAAACAACGACAAAACAACAACAAAACAACAACTACAACAACAGCAACAACAGCAACAACAAAAAAGCAACAACAACAAAACAACAACTACAACAACAAAAGCAACAACAACAAAAAAATTATTTTATGGCGATAATCGCCTTCTTGTTAATCTCGACACCAAAATGTTTATTAATTTGCGTCATTATTTTACGTCTTAATTTTCAAAATTTTTTATTTTATATAGCTCATATAGGGAAAAACTACATTTTGGGCCCCGAGGCCCCAGTATCTTATATATATGGAACGAAACCTGTTTAATAACCTTTCCGGTATAATTTTGTGTACGTGTACCAAATTTCACGTTATTTGGTTGTCTGGATCTTGAGTTATTAGGGAACAGACAGACAACCAGACAGACAACAAATGCGTCTTATATATATAGATATATATATATATATATATATATATATACAGGGTGGTCCAAAAAAAGTCGGACCGTTTAGAGCAATCTTGGGAGAATGTCACCTTCATTGAACCAGACATGTGGCCACCAAATAGCCTGGATCTAAACCCGGTAGATTATGCTATTTGGGGTGCCCTCCAACAAAAAGTCTACTTTCGTCGTGAATTTGCAACAATAGAACAACTGAAATTAGCCATTGTTGAAGAATGGCAACATTTGTCTCAGCGGTTTATAAACAAGAGCATTGACCAGTGGCGAAGACGTTTAGAAAAATATGTTGAGAACCCAGGAGGCACATTGTATTTGAATTCTGATTTTATATAAATTAACATTTTGGCAACAATTTACTTGATGTTTTGATATATATATATATATATATATATATATATATATATATATATATATATATATATATATATATATATTTAAAATAAATTATTTTGGTGGTCGGATAAAAAACAAGTACCTAAAAATGTCCCGAGTGAGTTGATTTAAATTTGTTAGAGGCGAATACCAAATAACAATATTATAGTCAGTGGCGTAGCTAGGGGGGGCGGTCCGCCCCGGGGGGCACACATTTTGGGGGCGGCATTTGGGGGCATTTGAAAAGTATAGCCCTTTCTGACAACCACCTTTTTTCTTTTGAAAGAGGAACACCCGGGTGAAAATAAAATATTCGTACTTTCAAGTCGTAATTAACGGATTCTCACAACATTTTTTTATTACATACTGTTTGCTATAACTAACGCATAACCGTTAAGAAATTTAAAATCGCATAAAAATTGTATCGATTTTTTTTAAAAATTAATCGGTATACATCATAGTTGACACTTTTATAAGAAAACAACACAAAGAACACATCACCGCTGGACCGAATATACTATTAATATCGCCGCGACAGTTATTGTGTGGGTTTTTGACATGCACAGAATGATACGCGAACTAGTACCTACATGGCATGGTGGTTCAAATATTGTGTTTAATTTGCAAGAGTACTTTATATTACTGTTTCAGTTTTCAGAAAATTATTCTAATGTAATTTATTAAAATTTAATTATTTTTTTTGGTATTATTTATTTTCATTTAAGTAGCACAAACAAAATTTGTGTGTTTCATTAAAATATGTTTATTCACTAAAAAAATGTTACACCTATCCTATTAAAGTAATTATTAGATAGTTTGAATTAGTTCAATTAGTCTATTTTTACTGAAAATTATTACGATTTTTGACAAGAAAGATTAATCGCGATTGTTGTTTTTTTCTCCAAATTTTGCATAATGGTGAAAGTTTGTTAAGATCGTGGATGGTGTATTCACCATTGAAGAAAATTATATATTGTTTTTGCTGTTTACTGTTTGATGATACTTTTCCAATCAAATTTTAACACGGAAAATAGTTTTAAACAAAATAGAGGAAATTTAATCTCAAAATAAGTCAACACGAGTTGAGTCTACTGCACATTCGATCATTTTCCCAATGGAAGGAAATAGACATAAGAATTGGACAAGGCGCAACTTTTGATAAACGACAACAACAGAATATTGATAAAGAAATAAGAAAAAAATGATAGAAAATTCTCACAATACTTGATATAATTAGATTCTTAGCAAAACAAACAAAATTTGGCGTTGAGGGGTCATCGTGAAAGTATTCATGAGGAAGACATCAATTCAATTGAAAATAGAGGAACTTTTCTAGAGCTTTTTGACTTGTTGACTAAGTACGACCCAGTATTATGTGAACATTTAGTAAACATTAAGATGAGTAAAGTAATAAATATAGTGTCTCCTATTTGTCGAAAATAATTCAAAATGAATTCATAGACCTATTGAGAGGCGCAGTGAGAAAAACAATAATGGAACAAATAAAGCAAGCTAAAAACTTTTGTAGGATATTTGACAGAACTCCAGATATTTTCCACAAAGATTAAAATAGTCAAATTAAAAGTTACGTAGTTATTGATATCAGCGAAGTTAAAGTTGTAGAATCGTTTATCTACTTTGTAGAAAATAAAGGAAAACTGCTGAGGAAATCACAAATATGATTTTAAAGAAATTAGAAAATGTTTTAGATACAAAAAATTGCAGAGGAAAGGCTTACGATAAATGCTTCCGTCAGAGTTTGTAGCATGCACAAATCATTCTTTAAACCTGGCATGTTTACATGCAGCTTGTACTGCTATTGATTCCTTAACATTTTTTGGAACTATCGAAAAGTTGTTTTCATTTTTTAAATTCTTCCACGCGTCAATGGGATGCTCAAAAATACCTTCAAATAAAAGGCTTAAATGTTCACCAATGCCATATAAAACTAAATTCTTTGCAAACCCATTTCATGGAACAAAGAGATGTGCTAATACAAAAAGCTGTTATAGCAGCCAAAATAATTTGTAAAGAGATGGAGACATCGACTGAACGCCGAGTTAGAAGGGAAAAACATATGAGTGAGGAAAATTCACAATCAGTTGTCCTATCTTTAGAACATGAAGTACAACGAGAAATGTTTTAATCCATGGATCGAATTATAAAGGAATTGAAAGAACGCTTTGATCAGTTGCATGACCTTGTAAGAAAATATTAGTGTATAATCCCATATAACCTACTAAATGAAGAAATTGAATGTCAAATAAATGAATTTATTGACATTGATAAAGAACAGTTCCATATTGAAAGAAAAATTATCCAGGTTTTATGGCTGTACCTACACTACAAAAAGAGGCATTGCATTGGAAAAATGGAGGAAAAGGCCCCCTTGATTTATTAAAATTTATTCAATAGTATAGATTGGAAACTTCTGTAACCAACATTGTAATCTTGCTAAGAATGTTATCAGTGTCGCTAGTTGTGAAAGGAGCTTCTCCAAACTGAAGTTGATAAAAAAAAATTATCTTCGTTCCACAATGAGTGTATAAATTAAGACTAAAAAATCTTGCAATATTGTCCATAGAACAAATTATAAAAAAATTATTCAAATTTTGATAGCATAATACACGATTTTTCTACTATCTATGAAAGTTAGGAAAATAAATTTATAAATAATATGTTTACATACTAATGTACACTATTTGTTTATAAAAAAATAATTAATTCATAATTTTTTGGTGTTAATTTGGAATACGTTTGGCTCGGGGACACCTGCAACCTTAGTAACCTTTAAAAAAAGTATCTTGTATTTTTATAAAATGTGTATAACATCTTATTTGGCTTCCTTTATTGCCACTAACTTAAATATGGCATCCAATGGTAAAAATGTTCGCCACCTTTACTTTGTTTCAATTACAATTATTTATTTATGTTTATTAATTTATAAAAACCATGGTACTATTTGCTTAGAAAAGGCGGCAAATTGGAGACCGCCCTGGGCGGCAAAATGTCTAGCTACGCCACTGATTATAGTGTCTTATTGTGCACATAAACATTCTAAATTCTGATTTAGAACCCTCCCGTACAACTGACGTTCACGATCGAAGTTCCACGCATTGGTTCGGCTATTTTTGGAACAGTTGGATACTGAATCCTGAATACTGATTGGCTGAACTGGTGTGCATGTTAAGTTTTAGGCAGAGAAACTACAGCCCAAAACTCACTAACTAAACTAACTCGCGCATAACTTATAAAAGAGGCCAAGATGGAGACTGTTGTTCACTCTCTGTGTTTATGTGCTAGAGTTGTCATGTACAACAGTGAACCATTCGTCTGTCAATGTGAACAAGTCATCAACACAGCCAAAGACTGGACCTGATACATTTCAATTGTTGATTTCATGTGTGTCCCGTTCGATGGGAAGGAGGCCATCACAAGCCAAGTCCATCACGGTACAGATACAACTGACAACATCGTTTTGCCAATTAACGAATGTGGTGGCGAGAAGATAACCTGTCGTCGGTACCGACTTCAATGAATGAAGTTGTCGAAATGTTGATACAATTGGATGGACCTAAATTAAATGTGAGTCGACGCATCTCTTTGTAATGCCCTTAAATTAAATTAGAGCAATAGTTTGTTTTGGTAATCCGTAATCATGCAGTTTCTACACGTATATTATTAATGGTAATTTCTTATTTCAGCGCAATTTATTTTTCGAGTAGTTTCAAACCAAAAAATCAACTAAACTTACAATGAAATATATTGTAATATTAAAATATTATATTTTTGTTAAAATTAAACTACTGTTTTATAATTTATACGAAATAAGAAATTGTATATTTCATGCATCTTCTGTGATTTACGGCGCCATTGTTGCATGCGAATGGAGAAATCTTCTTTCTTAAAAGTTATTATTTTTTGTGTTGCCCAATTGGATAATTTGGTTCAACCAGCTGAGCTGCGAAGGCGGCACTCGCCTGGGTAAATAATTAAAATTAAAAAATATTTATCATAAAATTAAAAGAAGATCATATATTTATTTAAATTTGTTAAAAACTGTGGGGGTGTATTTTTGTGATATGTGTTACATTGACATATCATGGAACAGGGTAATATTAATATGTCAATGCTAAGTTTCTGCGAAGACGGCACTCCACTTAAAAACTACCAAGCACTAATATTTTTTTAAAAATATAATAAAACAATACTTTATTAAAAATTACATATATTTTAAAACCAAAAATCATATATTTGACGATAATGCATGACATGATTTTTTACACACAACGTTTTATTCATCCGAATATTAGTATTAGATAACATCAGTGGCCGTCGACAAATGACATCACGCATCTAGGGTGAGGGGAGAGGTGTCACATATTTGTTTCGATGTGTGACGAGGGGGGTGGTTTATAAGAACTTTGACATCACATCTAAATGCCCAACACTTAAACTAAATGTTTCAGCTTTCCTGTGCCTCCTTTTTTATTTTTGTTTTCACGTATGATATTAGAGTGAATCCATACACTAAAATGACGAGAAATTGTTTTGAAACATGCTCATTCACTAAATCAACTAAATGCATACTTAAATGCCCGCAATTTAAAAAAATTTGAAACAGGTTCATTATCAAATAAGAAATACGGCTTTTATGGGGGGGGGGCGGGGCGGAGAGGCTTACTTCTACTGACGTAACAAGTGTAGGAAAGGGGGGGAGTGTCCAAAACCGCGTGACTTCATGTGTCTCTTTTTTAATACACGTCATCTCCTACTAGTGGTTCCCAAACTTTTTAGGTAAACCACCCCGTTCCATAAAAAAATATCAAATAGCGCCTCTGGAATTTTTTACATCAATTTTTCTTAATCTTCTCTTCTTTATTTTATGCTCTCTTTACCTCCTTACAGTTTTTCAAAGCGTTTTCAAGTTAAACGGATATAAAACAGCATATATTTCAAACCAAACGTTTTCTTTTGATAAATTGTTCGTGAGCTGCAATGTGAACACCTAAGAGCCGCATGCCACCGTTGGTATAAACATTTCAGCCACATTTTAACGGGTAGGCTACACGGGTGCAAACGCTAAAGAAAAAGATTCCTGTCAAGGCAGTTGCGTAGCTAGAACTTTTGCCGTCCGGGGCGGTTATTAGTCCATCTATTAGTCCAGGGCCGTTGTGTCGGAGCCGTTTTGACCAGGGCCGTTTTGTCGGTGAGCCAGGTTGCAATGTTAAATTACTTTATATTCTTTTCTTTTTTTTTGCATAACTGTATTTTAATATTGGTTTATATTTTAGACGTTTTTTTTCATTTAGTCATATTGTATTTATAATTTAAACATGCCGATTGTCAAAAAGGGGTCCGTGGCGATAAAAAGATTGGGGGCCACTGCACTGGTTCATGGCAAATATTTTGCTCGTGAGTGTCAGCGATGAACGTTTTCGCTTCCCTACCTCTCCCCAACCCCAGTCTAGTCTTCAAGCAACCATAGTTTATTTTTTAAAAAAAAGAGAAAAAAAATTGGGAAGAAAGCGGGGAGAAAATCAAATTCCAACGACCATAAAGGGGCCGTCCCTAAAGACGTCACGCAATTTAAGCTGATTTCCCACCGTCCCCTCCTCATCACATATCGTCATAAAAAGTTACCCCCATTCCCCCCTCCCCCCGGTCAAATTTGACGTTATAAAGCTTTGCCCCCCCCCCTAATAAAAGTCGAATTTCCTGAGCATGTTTCAACTCACGTTATAAGTTATTGCCATTTAAGTAAGACTGCACTCGTATGTCGAAACACGCGTAAGGCCACCTCGTCGGACTTTGATTAAAGTGTCGAAACCGATACTCCTGTCCCCGCGAACGTCCGAGGCAAAACGCGTAAGGCCATATAAAAAGTCATCAGATGAATTGTAAGCAATCAAATATTCAAGTGCAACTTTTATTTAAAGTTGAGCGTTAATATGTGACGTCACCAGGGCCGGTCTTAGTCCACTGCAAACCTATGCGTTTACAATGGGCCCCACACTTTCATAGACCCCACCTATCTTAATTTTCTCTTATTATCCTTATTAATTCCTTAACCCTACCCAGACTGGGCACCGCGCAATCCGTTTTGCATACTAAGCCGCCAAGAGCCCAGCAATTGTTAAGGCCGGCCCTGGACGTCACTGTTCTTAAACACCTCCCCCGTCGTTACAAATGTGTTTCATTATTTAACAACCATTAAAATTGTCAAACACTTAGAAGAAATACATCTTATCTTATCTGTTTCAGACGCTCCTTCTATACAGAAGATTATTGCGTCCTACGCTTATCTATGGTTTATGTTTAGTCCTGCATTCTTATTAGAGTTTTAAATGTTGATAAAGTGTTGGCTTTCCTGGTTTCTTCAGGCAACCCATTCCACGCCCGAATTCCGGACGGAAGAACGAAAATTTGTATGAGTTTGTTCTTGCATACGGAATAAGAGAGGTGTTTTTATCCTTATGTCTATCTGAGGGTTGTATTAAGTTATCTTTGTGTTGTATTTCTAAATTAGAGTTAATTGCTTTATGTATGATTACTACTTTACTCTTGGTTCTTCTATCCTCTAGTGTTTCAAGGTTTAATGAATGGTGTTATTCTTGTCAGTTTTGAATATTCTTCAGTAATGAATCTGGCAGCTCTTTTTTGAATTTGTTCTAGTTTATCAATGTTTTCTTTGGTGGATGTGTCCCATACAGAAGATGCATATTCTAGTACAGGTCTCACCAAAGTGAGATAGCATTTTTGTTGTATATCTTTATTACATTTGTAAAGGTTTCTTTTTATAAAGCCTAAGGTTTTGTTTGATTTTTTAATAACTTCATCACAAAACAGGGGCGGATTAAGACTCCACGGGGCCCCTGGCTGCAATTCAAACTGGGGCCCTATCCAGCCAGCGTCCCTTTAGATAAAATCATTGTTGACAGCTAATAATATAAATTATAATATAAGACTATAACTGTAACTTGTAACTAAATAGTCCATTGATTCCTTTCTCATAAGGCAGTGGCTATTGAGACGCTAACGTCCTAACAGCCCACAGGCTATAGAGACGCAAATACAAAAAAGGGGGATAAAAGAATTGAAGAAAGGAGTAACTTTCCTCAAACCTATCCCTAACTAAACCTAAAACATATCACTAAACCTAACGCGGTGGTCGAGTGGCAGCGCACTGGACTGTCGTACCGATGGTCACGGGTTCGAATCCGTGTGAAGGCAAGGGTTTGTTCCCGGGGCCTAGGGCGTCCCTGAGTCACCCCGCTCCGAATGGGTAATGCGTGGAACCCACAAAGCCGTGGCCTGTGAACGCTGCATCACTTGCCAAACAGATCATCTGTCATGGTCTGTGGACGCAACTATCTTCTACATAGAAGGAGCGTCTGTATAGATAAGACAAACCCTATCACTAAACCTAACCTACACCCTATCACTAAACATAACCCAAACCCTATCACTAAACCTAACCCAAACCATAAAACCTATCACTATCACTAAACCTAACCCAAACCCTTAATCATATCACTAAACCTAAAATGTGATTCTGTCAGGGACAATTTATGTTATTTAAAAAAACGAAAAACCACAAAACGGGACCACAAGTTCAACTGTCCATCGCTCTATCCATGCGACCAGAGAAACTCGATGTTATATGCTATTTTTAAAATTATTTATACAAATCTTTAATAGTAGGGCTTACTTGTAGCTCTTGAGTTTTAGAAACATGATTTATTTATTCATGTGCGTCTCAATAGCCTGAGGGCTGAGGGCTATTAAGACGTTAGCGTCTCAATAGCCACTGCCTTCTCATAATGTTTCTGTACTACGGGATCGGATTAATAAAAACCCGAACACGAAGAAATAACTGTTTGCTGTTATCGTAAAATTGAGTGTAAAAATATAATTTTAAAAAAAGACAAATCCAAAAAAAGAATTATACCCCCACTGGGGTTCGAACCCGACACCGATTGCACTACACGCCTGTACGCTGCCCCAAGACCACCAGATTGGGACGATAAATTTAAAAGTTATAAAAAGTATTCACTATTGGGTCCGAATAGCGATCAGATTAATACATAAGATTTTATTAATTTATTTAATTTATTATATTTTTAGGGATTCATGCAAAAATTTGTCCACCTTTATTATAAAATATACTAAATTTGGGGGCCCCTAAATCATCGGGGGCCCCTGGCTTTAGCCCGTTCATCCCCCCTCTTAATCCGCCATAGTCACAAAAGATATACGTTTGTCATCATCAAACATTTTTAAAAACTTACCCTGAAAAGGCTTAATCCCCCCCCCATTTTCGTCACAAATGTGTGAACCCCGCCCCCCAGGTACTTGACGTCATCTATGTACGGACCCACCCCTTAGGTGTCATTATTTTACAACCATTAACATTGTCAATAAACATTTACAAGAAATACATTACAAAAGATATATATCAATATCTATTATTATCAAATATTTTTTAAAAATCTTACCTTTAACAGGCTTATTTCCCAAGTACTAATTTTATCTAATTAATGGGGAGGGGGACTCGGGAATACTTTATCGTAAATGACTTTCCCGTTAGGTGACGCCTCTGAATCTGATTAGTAATTAGCTTACTGACTTACTGCTAACATGAAAATTTAGTTTGATCTGAGGCCGTGAAAGAAATGAAATTATCTGGCCAAATGTGGTTAAAAATATCAACAAAAAACGAATTTCGTAGAAGTCTGACTTTAAAACCAGTTTTTATAGTTAAAACCCCCATTAAAGTAATTTAAACTCATCAAAACACATGGAAAACTAATATTTAACCATTAAATACTTATTTTATTACTTAATGAATGTGTTTAAATTAGTAAAAGTAAGTTACTTATTTTTTTTGCTATACAAAAATAAATTGCGCTGAAATAAGAAATTACCTTATTAATTATTAAATTATTGCCTTAGAAATTAATAAGACTTGCAAATTAGCGCTGTAATAGCTAAAATAAAATACAACATATTCATTTAATAATGTAATAATGCATTTAATTATTAATAAATTAAAAACGAGAAAATTAAATTTCGTTGTGAAATAATATACGTGTAAAAACTGCAGGATTTCCGTTTCAGTTTGTTTGTTATGTTTTGTTTTGTTTGTTTGCTTTAATTTTTTTTTAAACAATAATTTATTGGAAATAGAAAACTAGTGTGAAGAGAATGCGTGCAAGGGAGATAACCAATTATAACCTAAAGCCACATATTTGAAAGTGGAGTAGAGCGACACCCCTTTGAAAAACATACCATTTAACTGTCGAAATCATACAAGACACGGGGAACTAATCTCAGTGGATTTATTTTTGTGCTTTTTTATAGTTCATTCCCCTGTGACGTTCATGCATCAAGAATCAAGATGGCTTAGAAACAGCAACTTTGAACTGATTTCATAAGCTAAACTCACTGAATTAATTTAAAGCCAAGGTACTGAAACAATTCAATCATTTGTTTTCAAGAGCTAAAGATTACCAATGCTTCGTAACCGACAACTAAAACAATGTATACATCTAAGGGATAGCAGTGTTAGTGTTATAACACCACAGGGTCCTTTGGACAAAGAAGAAACCCGAGGCAGTGATGTTGATGTCCACCCTTCTACCACTGCCCAACCCCATGTGTCATCAGGACACCAAGAAACTCAACAGATTGGTGCCTCAGCTCATGACACAGTCATCCATCAATCAATGCAAGGCTCTCATCTCGTGATCCCAGACAAAACCTTAAGCAATGGGACCACTGCAAGTGAAGTACAACGACCTATGACTATGGGTGCATGTGCTTCTGTCTCAAGGAAAATAAAACGACCAATCAGTGAATATGCTTCAGTCTCTTCCAGAACAAACTGTCATCGTTTTGATGATAATGTGAATGATATGGCCTTAGGGGTTCGTCAATTTCATCAATCACCCCAAACACTGGGCAGAAGGTCAAGATCAAAACATGTCCATGAATTACATGCTTCAGGTCACAGTGACATAGGCCTGGGAGAACCAACTCTTCTCAACAAGTCATCTGGCTTTGTTTATCTTAACTTCTCAACAGAAGACCAAAGATTTGAAAGCTTCAAGGGCAGTTATTATCCACCAAATATCTGTGCCCAAATGGCTCAAGCAGGATTTTTTTTTGCAATGGTAAGTCTTATAAGTAAGCATATTATAAATAAGCCTATTATAAGTAAGCCTATTGTTATTATAAGTAATTCTCTTGTAAAGCAAATTGTCACCCCAGCTGAAAGGATTGCTATTAAAACCAATATTTTATGAAAGTTATCAAGGGAACCAAAAAAAATCAAATACAGCTGGTCCAGATATATCAACAAAAATGTTTAAAATGCTCTGAGAGTTGGACAGGATGTCCGTAATGTAGATGGCTTGGTAAGAAATGTGTCACTATCCTTGTTTGTTATGGTTTCTGTGACTCTCCATGTTTCTGATCCATACAAGAGAACTTCTTTCATGTTGGAGTTTAAAGTTATTAGTTTTCTTGGAGATGTTGGCTGATTTCTTGTCAGGTTTTAGGCGTGAAAATGTCAGTCATTCTAGTTTTATCTTATCCTATCTGTTACAGACGCTCCTTCTATATTTATTCAGCATTTGATGTCTTTACCTTTTCTTCCACCTCACTGCCAAGGTATAATAACTTATCAACTTACTCTATGTTTTGGTATTACAGTTTTTTGTATACCATCTTGTTTGTAGCTTGTAGTTTATTTTTAGTTTTGTTGTTTGATGGTTTATTTTAAACCTCTCTCAATTTTTCAGCCTTTATCTTCTCCTGCACATCACAAAGCCTGAGGTATAATAGCAAGTTTATATCATCTGCGAACACTAAATCTTTTAATTTTTCAGTAATTACTCTCTAAAGTTGCTTGAGTTTTTTTGTGTGACCTAATCTAGAAGTAAGGAACGGGAGATGTGAATTTTTGCTTTGCTTGAGTAGTAATATTAATTCTTCTTACCCTCCACTATTATGTACCACTTGAAAGATTAGGTCGTCAGAGGTTTTTAATGATGTTTATAACTTTTGCTGGAATCCTATAGTGACCCATAACTAATTTTTTAAATCCTTTATATTAACTCGTGGTGTTTGCACCCTTGATTGCTTGTTGCCAAAACTTTGGATCAATTTTTAACCCACTTCCTCGTAAGCTAGCGAGCTGAAATTTAGCAGGCAGTTTGGTGGCGATGATAAAAACTATGTATCAAAATTTCAGATCGATCACATGTACCGTAATTGAATTATTGATATTTTTTAGATTATTTTATTTATTCCTATGTATCATGTTATTTTGAGATAGAGTGTAAGGGTGCGCATTATATTGAACAACCTTGCTGTCGCGCAATAGGTGCGTATTTTATTGACAACACTTTTTATAAACATATTCCTGATCGGTGCGCATTATATTAAACATGTTTTACGACACAACTACAAATTTGTATTTTTGGATGGTCTTGCGCTGCGTATTATAATGAACATTCTTTTAGTTACGTCTCATACATAAAGGATTTATAGTGAAAAACTTGTTTTTTTACGTTTTTTTTAACCACGTTTTTATTAACTCACTTTCGTTCCTGTTTGTTGGTTTGTCGGTCCACAATTTTTCAAATCTGCCAACGTAAAATTAAACCACTTCTGATGGTCCTAGACATCTCAAAATTTTACCACTGATAGATCTTGGATGACAATGCATTGTAATTGTATCAAAATTTCAGATCGATCGAATGTACCGTTATTAAATTATTGAACTTTTTAGCTTATCTATTTATAAGCCTATGTATTATCCGTCTGCCCTTGTTTACATTACATTCACGTGCTGAGTTCACACCAACCCCGACCACGAAAACCATGTTTAACATCAAGGTGAGATCAGTCATTTCCAGTCTGTAAATGTTTGTCGGGCAATGCGTATTATATTGGAACATAATCAATACTTCAAAACTCACCATAGCATACACTAAAAAGAATAAAATAAATAGAAGTAAAAAAAAAGATTTTTAAAAACCACGTTTTTATAAGCGGACTAAAAAGAAGAAAATAATTTAATTTAATATTAAAATATGACCAAAAAAACGTGGGGCGGGTGTTAGGTATAAAAATGAAAGATTTATAATTTAGAAGGCAAAAGAGAGATCTATAAGTGAGAGAATAAATGAACTGCATATGTTAAACGTCATAAGCGCCCGCCCCACGTTTTAGTCATATGAAATTGGCACTTAAACTTATAACTTTTAAATTCTTTTCTTCTTTTTAGTCCGCTTATAAAAATGTGGTTTTTAAAAATATTTTTTTTACTTCTATTTATTTTAAAATTTTAATAATGCTTGGAGTAAAAGTTTGTTCATGTATTTTGCTACCATATGAGAAAAGAATTATAGTGTGATACTAGTGATATTGATATAGTGTTAAAGTGTGATTGTGCATAAAAATGTTGGTATTGATTAAAGCTCTTTCTTTGTTTCAGGAGGGAAACTCATGTGTTTTGTTTGTGGGGCAGTGAAGGAATGCACCAACAGTTTAAAATGTTGTTTTAACTGAAGCAAGAAAAATTGTCATCAGAACAACACAAGCATGTTGGACTAGCATGGACAGTAAGAAGAAAGTGAAAGTCAAATTCTCTCAGTTGTTGAATTTTAAGTTTTGTGATAAATGACTTTTTACCTGCTTGGAACTGTGTTATTTTAAGCAATTGCTTTATTTTCTATTTTAACACAACATCTAATGCTAGTGTGAGTTAAAATTTCTTTTACGGTGAAAGACTCTATAGTTATATAATTGTAATAAGCTACTTAATAATCAAATAAATTTCAAAAGTGAAAACATTTACGTCTTGTAAGAGCTTCTCCAGGTTTCAAAACAAGGATAGACATGAGAGAATATTTACACATATCGGTGCACCGATATCTGGATATCGGCAATATCGGTATCGGTAGCATGTAAAGGTCCCGATATTGACGTCACCGATATTTCATAATAAGTGACATTTTGACCCATAAAAAAAAACGGAAACAAAAAAACTATCATTTAGATTTACAATATCTCGACAAAATAATATATCGACCCCGATACCGGTATTGAAATAGTCAAAAGAGTACTATTATTAATATGTACAGCCACGATACTGTGTGCCATGTGCTGTGATATTGTTTAGGTATCGGCCGATTTTTCGTATACTCAGAAATACTGTGTTAATAGTGCCGATGACAAGTATACCGTAATTGCTCTAATAAATGTATAACATGTAAACATTATGTTCACGTAATTGCTCTAATACTAACAGCAAAGATGCACGCAGAATCGCAGATGTCTAAAACATTTCGTTTCGTATGGAATAACAAAATGTACCGTGTGCAGACTTGCTGTCATTGGCAACCATTCAAACATCAACCTCATTTTCACTTATTACTATTACTTTGTTCTCATTGTTTCATTCATAAAAGGTGGCCGTGTGCAAAAGCCATTAAACTATTGGTTAGAATTAATAATTATGAGTCAAGGTTGAAGTTTCAAAAGGACTTCCTAATTTTGCTTGTACATTTTTATAAAGGACGGTTCGTTTTGTTATAAGTCCTATGTAGGTCATGATCTGGAACTTGTAAACACATCGGAAACTTCGTTTCGGGGAGAAAGAAAATCGGTAATATCGGCAAAACTGGATATCGGTAGACCCCTTAATTATATAAAATATAAATAATTACGAGTGATAAATTTAAGAATGCCGTCATCAAATATGACCGCTGTTATTTTTGTCCTAACAAATACTCATATCGGCACTCATATCGGAAAAAATATCGGTAATATCGGCAGAAATGCATATCAGTAGACCCCTAGTATTTTAAATAATTACGAGTGATAAATTTAAGAATGACGTCATCAAATATGACCGCTGTTATTTTTGTCCTAACAAATACTCATATCGGCACTCATATTAGTCATATCGGAAAAAAATATCGGTAATATCGGCGAAAATGCATGTCGGTAGTCCCCTAATATAAAAGATAAATAACTAGGAGTGATAAATTTAAGAATGATGTCACCAAATATGACCGCTGGTTTTTGTCCGAACAAATACTCATATCGGTACTCATATCGGCAAAAAAAATATCGGTAATATCGGTATCGGCAATATCGGCAAAAAGGCATATCGGTAGACCCCTAATTGTTACTATATGACTGCTGGTGTATGATGACCTGTGTATATAAACTATTTTCCTTCATCAAGATAATGTGTTGTAAAGTTTAATTATAGACACTGGAGCAGATAAAAAAAATAAGTCTCACTTGGGGTGGTGGACCAGTTGGTTTTTTTAAAAATCTAAAACTGACCAGATTTTGAATAAGATTTTGAGTTCGCAGCAGTGATGGATTCAGATGGGAGAAAAAATCAATATTACATATACAAGGCTAAGACCCTCTAATAGAAAAGGTGGCAGGTGGGGAGGGGTCAGCCCAGTCCACTGAAGGCATTTCAGAACAAGAGCAGAATTGGTTCATTCCAAAAAGAGAAGAGAGGATGTCTTTAGTGGAAAAATCTTTTATGAATACAATAATGTTAAACATGTAGTTATTGATTTAATCTTTTGTTAGTTGTTTTATATCAGTTTACTAGATTTAAACAAGTGACATTGCAACATTTAGTGGGTTTTTTAATATATTTTTGCCCGTGAAACCTTGAAGTAGAGTATTTGATTATGTGGTGCATTTTAGACTTTTTATTTTAAAAAAAGATTGTTGGAATAAGAGAAAGCCAATGTGATTGTTTTTGTATCATGATTCATAATCGTCACCGGTATTTTTGTATTTTATATTTCATGTAAATTTGATTTTTTGTTTTTTTAAACAAATTATTCACTGAATATATGGCTACGTTACACAAATTCCGGTATTATTAGATTTCTTTCAAATTTGTTTTTAATCCTTTATCTTTTATTTTACCCACGCCGAACGCTATCACAAAACATTGGTACAGGGCACTTACTGTTCTCCCACCAACCCCCAGAACGCTATCACCAAACATTTGTAACATTCACTTACTGTTCTCTTCTTCACCGCCCTCCTCTGATCCATCGTCAATGTCTTCCTCCTTCTCCAAACACATGGCGCATGACTTTCTGCAGTTATTGAACATCCATTTGGCATTGACCTTGCACTCGCCGTCCTTGGCCCAGTCATCACATTTCTGCTCTTCTTTGTATGAATTCTGGCAATTCACTTTTGGTTTGGAAAAAGATAATGTAGGATGTAATGAATTTTGGAAATTAACTTTTGGTTTGGAGAAAGAGAATGTATGATTTAAGTATTGTAAGAGAACAAATAAATCAGAATTGGATAATGACTACTCCAACTGTTGACAAGGTTAAGGGTAAAACTGTACTTAGAAAATAAATCTGATCGCCATTAAATAAATAAACTGAATATTTATCACAAAGTCTCAGAATTGAGCCACAAGCATTTTAATTATGTATACAAAGTAGATCAGCCCAGTTGTAATTATTATAAAAATCATGATAAAATGGAAGGGCAATAATACAGGTTTGTTTTCATTTGTATTTATTCAATAAATTTACGACATATTTTTGGTTGTCAATTATCATCATCCAGTTCCTTTTAAATATATTTTCCTTAACTAGATTTATCTTTTAAAACAATATTTCTAGTTATATAATTTTAAGCCATTATTATCACCCATTTTCTTTTTAAATAATTTTTTGTAAACTTCCGCTTACATTTTTATTTATTATCTACCTTAGCTGGATTTATTTTTAAAGAAATATTTGTATGTACATGTAGTTATTAAAAAAAATTAAAATTATGCCATGATCATCACCCATTTTCTTTCAAAATATTTTGTTTTTAAACTTACATTGACATTTATTTAAAGATGTTACGAACCTACAGTAACATTCATTATCTCCCTTAACTAGATAGATTTATGTTTAAAAACAGTCCTCCTCTCAACTCCCACTTTAGAATTCACAGAAAAATTTTAATCAAACCCTTTGAACTTTCCATTTGACATTCTGTTTCTATCCTGCAAGCAACTAAAAACTTGTGGAACAGGGCTCAAAAACTCAGCTTTAATTGCATGAAAGTCTCATAAAATCTCCATCAGCAATTGTCTCAATTTAATTTTATTTCATCACAAAATAATTATTTTAATTAATAAATTCGCTTAATATAAAAAATTAATTTTTAAGCCAAACATGTACATTTATCCAAAACTTTTAAACATATTTTACAAATATCCACACAAAACTGCCCAACTTTAGACTTCCTTTCTCAACCTTGGCTTGTTTGAAATTTGTCTATAACATAAACAGACAAGTTCTCATCTTTCACTTCTCCCAGCCAGGAGATACTCCCCACCCACCCACCCCCCCAAATCCTTTTCCTCTTCAAACAAAACCATATTGTCCATATCTATAACACCACACAAAACCATATTGTTTATATCTATAACATGACACAAAACCACATTGTCCATATCAGCCATTTCTATAACACCACACAAAACCACTTTGTCTATATCTATAACAACAAAGATGATCTGACTAGGGAACTCACCTTCAGGTCTGCTGGTTGCATCCCCACACAATCCACATGTGGACCTGCAGTTGGTCTTCATCCAGCCAACATTGGTGGAACAATCTCCCCTCTGCTTCCACACAGCGCACTTGGCAGTTGGGAATTCATCTTTGCACACACCTGTTAGTGGGCATTGAATAATTTATTATTATCATTACACAAAGTGAGTCGGGCAGCGGGTGGTTAGCGAAATTTCACCATAAAATATACATTCCTTTGCCACATGGTGCATGCATAACTTTATTATATAGTGTAGTTTTCATTAATTTTCTTTAAGTAACATAACTTGTACTTATATAATTAATTGCTGATAAAAATAAATATAATATGAAGACATATTATAAAAAAAAAGAAAGGCAAACTAACATTGTGCCAAAATTTTAATTGTCAAAATTTCAATTGATTTTATACAAGATTGTAAGTAAACTTTAGTAGGAAATGCAAAGTCTAAGTGACATGTGACATATTGTTTAATTTATGATAAAATCAGTATCGCTTTTTTAAAATATTTACAACACTCACAGTAGTCACAGAAAGTGACTTTAACATTTAACAGTGACTTTAACACTTACACTCCTAAGTGACCTAAGGCCTAAGTTTGACTCATGACTTGGCGTGGTTGAGTGAAAATAATACTAAAATTAATAAAATAATAATTTTCATAATTAATAATTAGTTTAGAACCACAAGGCTTTCATTATCTTGCACGATAGTATTATTAGTATAGTCCTTTTTTTTTATTAATGTTTTGTTAAAGTTAACTGTAATTAATCAATATACTAAACCTACTTCATCATTAAATGATGGGCCATGACTAAAAAATTAAATTCTTCCAGTATTAGCTATTACTATTATAGACCAGAGTCTAGAGAACCTTATAGTGTCGCAGTTATTTGATTGGGGCTGTAAAGTGAGAACACATTATCCACAATGTGTATATTGACTGGAGAATTATTTTTTTCCATTTACCTTTTTTTCCAATCAACTAATGACTAAATTTTTTTAAAAAGGGAAAGGTTAAGATTCAGATGTTTAGTCTATGACTATGAACTTTGTTACTGTTAGTTTAGCAGCATTTGTATTATAAAAAAGGAGGGCTCTTGACGATTAATTTAAAATTAGTCGTTAACTTTTGAAAAATTAACAATTAATTAATAGTTAATTTCCATTAAAGCCAAAAATTGAAATTTACGGTGTCATAAGTAACATTTATTAAAATACTTGTCGAAAATCAAAATAACACTGGAATGTCTTCTTAATATGACATCTTTTAACCAAGAACGCAAACAGACAAGTATATTGACATGACATTATTTGGATCAAGTGATAAGCGGGTCTTATGGCAATATAATCAGCCGAGCTGAACAATCATTCACATAGCTTTAGATTGTCTTAGCTGAAGTTTCCGATACTGAAGTGGATGTTTGGTATGCAGGTGATGTGTAAGCGAAGTGTTAGAACCATGGTAGCAATGTACCCTTTAAGTTTAAGCAGCGTTGCTGCACAGACGCCACGCAGAAGTTTAGAATCACCTTGCATAAAATTTGGTAAAATATTGCACAAAAATCGGATGTTGTGCAACTTTGAACACGAGAATTTTTTTAACTTTGCACACGGACCAACGAAGCTTAGACTTAGAGGGAACATTGCATGGTAGGCAAACGATTTATCTCAATGGACACAATAACCTTTATAAACATTTTGAACATTCATGTCAGTCAATAGTTTAAAACCCAAATCTTTATGTAATCGTCGGGAAATTAGTTTATATTTATCGGCCGAAATATTTTACTTTTTGACTTCTAGTACATTTATAAGTGGTGGGTCGATTAATCGTTAAAAATTTTAATCGTTAAATTTTTTTACGATTAATCGAGAAATTAATAGTTAATTTCTGCAACCTTATAAAAAAGCTTAGCTATTAAATGGCGAAGCTATATTTTATACAAATATTCTAACACAACCTCTTTCTGTCTTCACTTTACCTGCTTATTTATTTATTTTAGAATGGTTTTTATGATTTGTTGATCTCTTTTAGTGTTTGGTCTTGAATCTTGCTGATGCTAATTCATAGGTTGTTTTTTTAAATTCTATAATGAAAGAAACTCCTTTAAATAATACAGCGCCTTTTATCACCCCAACTCCTGGCGCGATAGAAAAAGTTTCATGCTTCAAATCTAAACATCAGATGATAACGCCATAAGATCTAATGTTACAAGACATCTAACATGCCCATGCGATACCTAAACGTAACACAGTTATCTGAGCATTCCATAACCAAATAAAATGCACGGTCTTACATGATATGCACAACTAGGGGCAGGGCAGGGGTGCTATGACACGCCGAAATAATGGAAAAGAGACGCGAAATTGCGGACGAAATATTCTTCTTCTATTTATCAAGGGCCAAAGATCAATAATCTAAAAATGATGGCTCCTATTTATATGTAAACATCGCTATTCATAAAAGTTCAAATGAAGTTTTCATTTAAAAATTACCTGCTTATGAAAATATATTACGTTAATTAAATTTTTAGTTGAACTATTTCCAAACCAATGTTTTTATTTGCACTCATAAACGCATTAAAATTTGTTATTTGTGAAAACTTTTACATTTGTACTTTATCTTAACCTGAAACCTAATGTTTAAAATTTATATATATATTTTTTAAAAAATTATTTTTTTTACAAACATTTAGTGTATCCCTCTAATTTGAATATTAAAAGCTTTATTGCGTTAAAAAAATAAACAAACAAACGAACAAAACTATAATAATTTCAAGTCAAGTTAACCAGGATTAGGTACTATAAACAAGCCAACTAAAAACTAAACAAATGAATTCAAACTCACTACAAATAATACAAAACAAGTGACACTGAATCCAGGCCCACAAACACTTCACCTAAACTCGACCACTTTTTTGGCATGACTTTTGTAATCCTGGCAAACCACTGCCACGGCCAAAGCATGAAGTTCATATCTGGCAATCAATCACAAGGCAGATGTCAGCATTACCATGGTAACTTGAACCAATCACTTTTACACCAGTTTTATCAGTTTTGTTTTCAAATTAAATCTTGGCTTACGAACGTGCTCTCCCTTTCTAGTCGTCTTGTTTCTGATAACATGAGATTACGTCAACATAAACAACAACGCAGACTTTTAAACAAACCTTTACTTCCTGCGCGCAACCTACGAAAGGAAGACTTTCAGCGTGATAAATTATATTTCGAAATTCGTTCACTTTAGTCTTTACATAATCTCTAACTTAAACACCTTCGCCAGTTTCCCAGTCTTTATAATTTAGTGAGTCTAAGTCTAGCTTCTTCGTGTAGCCATTATTCTTTAAAATACTCCATCCCTCCCTCAATCCATTGCCCGCCCCCCCCCCATATTACATCATCCATCTCCCAGTGCGGTACCTAAGGCGTAGCAGTACTGACCTTGCTGTTGAGTAGGCTCAGCGCCACACACGCCACAGGCCTTCTTACAGTGTTCCTTCATGTACAACGGGTTCCTCTCGCACTCGCCCTGGTTTGCCCAGATGTAGCACGCCCAGCTGTTGTAGTTGTTGACGCATGTTACTGGTTGGGCGGGGGGGGAGGGAGAGAGAGAGATGTATATGAGATATAAAACATTTCATCATAGCGAATTAAAAAAAAATACAATTTAAAATAATGAAAAATGTTTTTGTTGTTCATATATGTAGTTAGCATGTACCTAGAATTTAGACACTATGTCATGTAAGCAACGCGCACACAAAAATTCAATATGCTATTGGCAGACTTTGGGAGGCAAGGCAACAGTTCCATGCCAGTCTCTAGGGAGAAAAAGGGGGAGGGGTGGGCGATGTAAAATTCTTCTGTTAATTTTTCGGCATACACTAATATGGCATGTGTTAAATGTCATTATGTTAGAGCCTTCTGTTTAACCTCTCACAAACTATATAACAAAGAAATTTGTGATTAAATATAAGAGCAACATATGACACTCGTTCTCAATGGTCACTGACACTCATCCTCAATGGTCACTGACACTCGTCCTAAATGGTAACTGACACTCGTCCTCAATGGTCACTGACACTCGTCCTAAATGGTAACTGACACTCGTCATTATCAATGGTCACTGACACTCGTCATCAATGGTCACTGACACTCGTCCTCAATGGTAACTGACACTCGTCATTATCAATGGTCACTGACACTCGTCATCAATGGTCACTGACACTCGTCCTAAATGGTAACTGACACTCGTCCTCAATGGTCACTGACACTCGTCCTCAATGGTCACTGACACTCGTCATCAATGGTCACTGACACTCGTCCTAAATGGTAACTGACACTCGTCCTCAATGGTCACTGACACTCGTCCTCAATGGTCACTGACACTCGTCATCAATGGTCACTGACACTCGTCCTAAATGGTAACTGACACTCGTCCTCAATGGTCACTGACACTCGTCCTCAATGGTCACTGACACTCGTCCTAAATGGTAACTGACACTCGTCCTCAATGGTCACTGACACTCGTCCTCAATGGTCACTGACACTCGTCCTAAATGGTAACTGACACTCGTCCTCAATGGTCACTGACACTCGTCCTAAATGGTAACTGACACTCGTCATTATCAATGGTCACTGACACTCGTCATCAATGGTCACTGACACTCGTCCTCAATGGTAACTGACACTCGTCATTATCAATGGTCACTGACACTCGTCATCAATGGTCACTGACACTCGTCCTAAATGGTAACTGACACTCGTCCTCAATGGTCACTGACACTCGTCCTCAATGGTCACTGACACTCGTCATCAATGGTCACTGACACTCGTCCTAAATGGTAACTGACACTCGTCCTCAATGGTCACTGACACTCGTCCTCAATGGTCACTGACACTCGTCATCAATGGTCACTGACACTCGTCCTAAATGGTAACTGACACTCGTCCTCAATGGTCACTGACACTCGTCCTCAATGGTCACTGACACTCGTCATTATCAATGGTCACTGACACTCGTCATCAATGGTCACTGACACTCGTCCTCAATGGTCACTGACACTCGTCATTATCAATGGTCACTGACACTCGTCATCAATGGTCACTGACACTCGTCCTCAATGGTCACTGACACTCGTCATTATCAATGGTCACTGACACTCGTCATCAATGGTCACTGACACTCGTCCTAAATGGTCACTGACACTCGTCCTAAATGGTCACTGACACTCGTCATTATCAATGGTCACTGACACTCGTCATCAATGGTCACTGACACTCGTCCTAAATGGTCACTGACACTCGTCCTCAATGGTCACTGACACTCGTCATTATCAATGGTCACTGACACTCGTCATCAATGGTCACTGACACTCGTCCTAAATGGTCACTGACACTCGTCCTAAATGGTCACTGACACTCGTCATTATCAATGGTCACTGACACTCGTCATCAATGGTCACTGACACTCGTCCTAAATGGTCACTGACACTCGTCCTCAATGGTCACTGACACTCGTCATTATCAATGGTCACTGACACTCGTCCTCAATGGTCACTGACACTCGTCCTCAATGGTCACTGACACTCGTCATTATCAATGGTCACTGACACTCGTCATCAATGGTCACTGACACTCGTCCTAAATGGTCACTGACACTCGTCCTAAATGGTAACTGACACTCGTCCTCAATGGTCACTGACACTCGTCCTAAATGGTAACTGACACTCGTCCTCAATGGTCACTGACACTCGTCCTCAATGGTCACTGACACTCGTCATTATCAATGGTCACTGACACTCGTCATCAATGGTCACTGACACTCGTCCTAAATGGTAACTGACACTCGTCCTCAATGGTCACTGACACTCGTCCTAAATGGTAACTGACACTCGTCCTCAATGGTCACTGACACTCGTCCTCAATGGTCACTGACACTCGTCATTATCAATGGTCACTGACACTCGTCATCAATGGTCACTGACACTCGTCCTCAATGGTCACTGACACTCATCCTCAATGGTCACTGACACTCGTCATCAATGGTCACTGACACTCATCCTCAATGGTCACTGACACTCATCCTCAATGGTCACTGACACTCGTCCTAAATGGTCACTGACACTCGTCATCAATGGTCACTGACACTCGTCATCAATGGTCACTGACACTCATCCTCAATGGTCACTGACACTCGTCCTCAATGGTCACTGACACTCGTCCTCAATGGTCACTGACACTCGTCCTCAATGGTCACTGACACTCGTCATCAATGGTCACTGACTGACAAAGCTTAAAACCCTTTGACTTTGAATAAGTGCACACTTTATGAAAACTTTGTTCTGTCATTGACACGTGGGTAAAGATGAAAGTGACACCGCTCACCCATCCTCGTGATCACCCACCATCTTTAGCGGTCTTCTACCATCTTTAGCATACACCTACCATCTTTAGGGATCACCAACCATCTTTAGCCTATCACCTAACATCTTAAGCCTATCACCTACCATCTTTAGCCTATCACCTACCATCTTTAGCTTATCACTTACCATCTCCAGCCAATGACCTACCATCTTTAGCTATCACCTACCCTCTTTAGAGGTCATCTACATCTTGAGTGATCCCCAACCATCTTTAGACAATCCCCTACCATCTTTATACAATCCTCTACCATCTTAAGCCAATCACCTACCATCTTTAGCCAATCACCTACCATCTTTAGCAGGTCTTGTGCTGTCACAATCCTTACTACCATCATCACAGATACAGACACAGTTCTGGTCCACGTGTCCTTTGGGCCCACACTTGTTTTTGTCTGGACAATGGCCTGTCAAAAATAGCATAAAGATACGGGTATTTTGTATAATATATATATATATATATATATATATATATATATATATATATATATATATATATATATATAGAGAGAGAGAGAGAGAGAGAGAGAGATAATGTTGTACTATCTGGTCTTTAAGGTCATATCTCTCTCTCTCTCTCCCTCTCTGTCTGTCTTTCTCTTTCTCTCTCTCTCTTACTCTCACAGTATCTTTTATCAAAATTGTTCAACCACAGATATATTATCCTTAAAAATTGTCTGTGTTGAAATTCTAAACTGCTGCGCGGTGTCAATCAGTTATCTCCACGGCCGAGCAGTCTAAATGGAACATTGATTGTAGGTCTATATAGTAATATATATTAAATAGGAAAAGTTCTTTTGTCACTTCAAGCAATAAGTTATGTCTATAGACTATAGACTTGGGGAAAATGTTCTTTTGTAAATTCAACCAATGAGTTATGTCGATAAACAGAGGGGATCTAAAAATAGGCCCACGTGTATCGTTTGGTCAAGGACGATTACCAACCTGAACAGTTGTACATGAGGTTAGTCACGTGTACATCTGTGTACGACAGTTCCTTCAGGTACACTTTACCAATACTGTCCTCCTTAGAGCGGTCAAATGCCCGGATGGTCTGACTGTTGCCATCGGCGGCGAAGGCCTGTGGAGGTCCATGGGAACATCAATCAAGTACACAATCATCACTCCACAATCATTCACACCAAACGATGTTTCACAATCTTGCAAGCAACGACCAACTATCATCCCCTTATAAACTTAACTTCAAGATTCCCGTCACACAATCATCTTTGCCACAATCAACCATAACAATCATTACCTCAAAAACCATTCCCCGAAG
Organism: Ampullaceana balthica; assembly: GCA_944989445.1. Classification (NCBI taxonomy): domain Eukaryota; kingdom Metazoa; phylum Mollusca; class Gastropoda; family Lymnaeidae; genus Ampullaceana; species Ampullaceana balthica. The sequence goes on along the minus strand of CALYLW010000473.1, from coordinate 693,341 downwards.
TTATCTGTCAATTGCCACAATCAACCATCACAATCATCACCTCAAAAACCATTCCCCCGAAGTTATCTGTCAAACTAACACTATAAAGTTTATCTATCACACTAACACTATAAATTTTATCTGCCAAACTAACACTATAAAGTGTATCTGTCAAAATAACACTATAAAGTTTATCTGCCAAACTAACACTATAAAGTTTATCTGCCAAACTAACACTATAAAGTTTATCTGTCAAATAACACTATAAAGTTTATCTGTCAAAATAACACTATAAAGTTTATCTGCCAAACTAACACTATAAAGTTTATCTGCCAAACTAACACTATAAAGTTTATCTGCCAAACTAACACTATAAAGTTTATCTGCCAAACTAACTCTATAAAGTTTATCTGCCAAACTAACACTATAAAGTTTATCTGCCAAACTAACACTATAAAGTTTATCTGTCAAAATAACACTATAAAGTTTATCTGCCAAACTAACACTATAAAGTTTATCTGCCAAACTAACACTATAAAGTTTATCTGTCAAAATAACACTATAAAGTTTATCTGTCAAAATAACACTATAAAGTTTATCTACCAAACTAACACTAGATATCCGTCTTATAGCTCTGTATCCTTAATAGTATAAATATTCCATATGGAAATGTAGTTAACTAAACGTTTCGAAATAGTACTATTTCCCCGGCTTCTCAACAATCCCGCAACCACAAAAGATAAACCCCCGCAATCATCATCTTCATTAAACACCACGCACAATCACCCGTAATATCAAACACAATCATCTCCACAATCAGCATCTACTTCAAGCACCACACACAATCATTCGCCATATGAACCACAATCATCTGGACAGTCAGCATCCTTGCCATCAACAACTCTTTCATCTCCTCCAAAATATCCTGTCACCCCACCCCCTCCAATAAACAAACATGGCCGCCATGATTTTTACTATCAACATTATCACCACTTTGCTATCATTGTCACTGCATTATAACATTTAAATACAACTTTAAATTTTAAAAAAACCCGTAAAAACCAAAGTTCTTGACTATAAATCCTTTATGTACGAGACGTAACTAAAAGAATGTTCATTATAATACGCAGCGCAAGACCATCCAAAAAATACAAAATTGCAGTTGTGTCGTAAAACATGTTAAACATAATGCGCACCGATCAGGAATATGTTTATAAAAAGTGTTGTCAATAAAATACGCACCTTACTGCGCGACAGACAGGCTGTTCAATATAATACGCACCGCGACACTCTATCTAAAAAAATAACATGTTACATAGGAATAAACAAAATAATCTAAAAATTCAATAATTTAATGACGGTACATGCGATCGATCTGAAATTTTGATACATAGTTTTTATCATTGGCACAAAACTGCCTGCTAAATTTCAGCTCGCTAGCTTACCAGGAAGTGGGTTACAAATCGATCCAAAGTTTTAGCGACAAGGGCGCAACCAGACACCACGAGTTAATATAAAGGATTTAAAAACAGCATCTTGTCATGGCACATGACACAGCCGGCAGTGATAACATCAATTTTTAAAAAAAATCATAACCAGCGGTTCTAAAACGTGTGTCCCCACCAGCCCCCGTAGCAGTTTCTGGACAACGTAAATTTTATAGGGTCCTTTAATTAGAATCCCGGCTTATCTTACCGTAATCCCATAATGCATCACCGACGAGTACTCGTACGGGACGCTCATCTGGTCGACCTCCCGTGTGGTGTACTTGTTGAACCAGATCCTCATGTGGGGCGCCACGTTTTGGTACAGGATCTCGATGTAGCTGTCTCGGTCGGGCAGTTGGTGCTCGTGGACCAGGCCCAGGGCGTGGCCGATTTCATGGAGGTAGAGTCCTTTCTGGAAATAGGGAGGATTTCAATGAAATAATTAACTTCTTGTTTGTGAATGTGATGTTGTCACAACTCGACTGTTGTCACGTATGCATCACATGTATATTGCTTGATTGCATGATGGAGAGGTCATGTGAGTGATAAACGCGGGAGAAATGAAGCCTTCCCATTGGCTGAGAAGGTTGGGCGAGGAGTTGTCAGAGAACTTCCGTGAGAGAAGGACGTGATGTGTGTGCTTGAGAATTCCACGTTGTATAACCTCAAATAATATTTCTTGTACAAAGTATAAATATTAAAGTTGTTTTATTGAAACAAGTTCTCCAGTGGATTATTGTGTACAAGATTCTGTATTGAGAGAACGCCTACAAAAGAGTTACATATTAAATAAGTATAACCAGTCATAGTTACATTGGTGTCGAAGTAAAAGTGATTGCCATTAATCATTAGGCATTAGTCCTAAGTGAACAGAGTACAAGGAAGAGGTTTCGTGGAAGTGACAAGTATTGGATATTTCAAAAAGGAAAGTATTCATTAAAAGAAGAAATATTAGCAGCTATCGTACTTTGTGAATATTCAAGTTCGTAAGAAGCTGTGAATAAAATTTTGTGGTTCAATGAAAATACAAGAATATTTAAAGATGGCGGCATAACTGCACGTGTCCACAGCGTGCGGTGTATAAAACTAGGGCACCTAGTTGGTTCTACTTCACAGTCGACGACAGTACAAGTTTGCTTCTAGGCTTACTGTATGGTGACACACGGTGAACATATATATAGGTCGTGACGTCAACAAGCCCACTGCTAGTTGATTCCAGGAAATATTATTTGAGGTTATACAACGTGGAATTGTCAAGCACACACATCACGTCCTTCCCTCACGGAAGTTCTCTGACAACTCCTCGCCCAACCTTCTCAGCCAATGAGAAGGCTTCATTTCTCCCGCGTTTATCACTCACATGACCTCTCCATCATGCAATTACGCAATATACATGTGATGCATACGTGACAAATGTGTGTTTATAAATGTGATGTTGTCACAACTCGACTGTGTGTTTATGAATGTGATGTTGTCACAACTCGAGTGTGTGTTTGTGAATGTGATGTTGTCACAACTCGACTGTGTGTTTATGAATGTGATATTGTCACAACACGACTGTGTGTTTGTGAATGTGATGTCACAACTCGACTGTGTGTTTGTGAATGTGATGTTGTCACAACTCGACTGTGTGTTTGTGAATGTGATGTTGTCACAACACGACTGTGTGTTTGTGAATGTGATGTTGTCACAACACGACTGTGTGTTTGTGAATGTGATATCACAACTCGACTGTGTGTTCGTGAATGTGATGTTGTCCCAACTCGACTGTGTGTTTGTGAATGTGATGTATCAACTCGACTGTGTGTTTGTGAATGTGATGTTGTCACAACTCGACTGTGTGTTTGTAAATGTGATGTTGTCACAACTCGACTCTGTGTTTGTGAATGTTATGTCATAACTCGACTCTGTGTTTGTGAATGTTATGTTGTCACAACACGACTGTGTGTTTGTGAATGTGATGTTGTCACAACTCGACTGTGTGTTTGTGAATGTGATGTTGTCACAACTTGACTGTGTGTTTGTGAATGTGATGTCACAACTCGACTCTGTGTTTGTGAATGTTATGTTGTCACAACTCGACTGTGTGTTTGTGAATGTGATGTATCAACTCGACTGTGTATTTGTGAATGTGATTTTGTCACCACTCGACTGTGTGTTTGTGAATGTGATGTCCCATATGGACTTTTTGTTTCTGAATTTGTTACTGCTAGTCAATGGCGTCACTTGACTGATACACGGAGGCCTGGAATTTGAACTTTAGTTGTTGCAGTGTATTAAGTTTGGATAATATTAAACTCACACAGCTGCCGTGTGAAATGTTTCTGTTTGCCTTCAAATTGACTAAAAATGTTAAAGTCTTTCTTTTGTGTTTTACATATAAAACGATGACATTGAGATTGATAGCCTCCGAGCCTTCACTCACCACTTTAACTGCCCGTCTATTATCAGTAGTTCAAAGGTATCAGGGAATGAAAAGCTACTTCAGGTCAAATTACATTTATTTACGCGGCAAACATCTGAAAACGTACGTCACTATCTCTGACGTTTACAGTCACTGTCTTTAACAATTTTAAATAGTAATAAACTTATTTTTTGAATGTGTCAAATATTGACTCAATTACTGACTGTATTATTGACTCAATTACTGACTGTATTATTGACTCAATTACTGACTGTATTATTGACTCAATTACTGACTGTATTATTGACTCAATTACTGACTGTATTATTGACACTATTACTGACTGTATTATTGACACTATTACTGACTGTATTATTGACACTATTACTGACTGTATTATTGACACTATTACTGACTGTATTATTGACACTATTACTGACTGTATTATTGACACTATTACTGACTGTATTATTGACACTATTACTGACTGTATTATTGACACTATTACTGACTGTATTATTGACACTATTACTGACTGTATTATTGACACTATTACTGACTGTATTATTGACACTATTACTGACTGTATTATTGACTCTATTACTGACTGTATTATTGACACTATTACTGACTGTATTATTGACACTATTACTGACTGTATTATTGACACTATTACTGACTGTATTATTGACACTATTACTGACTGTATTATTGACACTATTACTGACTGTATTATTGACACTATTACTGACTGTATTATTGACTCTATTACTGACTGTATTATTGACACTATTACTGACTGTATTATTGACACTATTACTGACTGTATTATTGACACTATTACTGACTGTATTATTGACTCTATTACTGACTGTATTATTGACTCTATTACTGACCATCGTTCTAATCAAATAAAACAGCCTGTATTTAGAAGTCTATACACTACAAAAACACACACCCACCCACTCCCACCCACTCCCACCCCACACCCGAAACACACGCACACTTAATAGGCAAAACCTATTGAAACTACTCGCGAAATGTAAAATGCATGCACAGCATTATAAATTGTCTTATGTCTCAACGACCGGCGTTAGCCGAGACAAGTTGTCACATGAACAAGGACAGGAAGCACCAACTCTTGTCGTGTTAACAGTTCGTTCATTGTGTCTCTTAATCAAAATAATCTTGTGGTTGTTATGAGGTTTTGTGTCATTGCGTGGCGACAAGTGGCATGAGGCTCTAAAAGAGGTGTCAAGAGCAGGGGTGATGTTGGATGGGCCACTCAGGAAGCTGGCTAGGGAAAAGAGGTGCCACTCTTAACACCTTAAATGGGCTCAAATATTCTGGTTTAAATGGGTCGGGGCACTGATAGAGAGATATCCACGGGATTAAAGTATTATGGTCATTGGTTTTATTAAAAGTGTTATGGTCATTTGTTGTATTATTTAGTTTATTGAAGAATTTTCAAGTACATTCTCGCATTTTTTCTCCCTAATCGAAGAACTGCAAGCACATTTTGATTTTTGAGAAACTTTGAATTTTAGAGATACTTTCATCGGCTACATTTTTAATAATTTTAATCAGGTCAATTTATTTCCATTTCCATTCGATATAGACGTGTGGTGAGCGAGGGAACATATGAGCTCAAGACATACTTACAAATCTACAGCCTGGAGCCTGGAGATTCAATGACTGAACTCCTCCGACCATCCCAAGTTGGGAGTTGCAGCTGTGGATGGAGATGGATGTGGATATGAGTTATGGATTGATCACCCTTTAATAAATGTAAATTATGTAGTGGCAATTTGTCTGCCCTGGAAGTTTTCAGTGGATGGGGGGGGGGTAAATATCTTGATCTGCCAAGTATCTTAGCCATGCAGCAGTAGCAATGGACCAAGTATCTTAGCCATGCAGCAGTAGCAATGGACCAAGTATCTTAGCAATGCAGCAGTAGCAATGGACCAAGTATCTTAGCAATGCATCGGTAACAATGGACCAAGTATCTTAGCAATGCATCGGTAACAATGGACCAAGTATCTTAGCAATGCATCGGTAACAATACATTTCACAATGTAGTAAACACCAAAAATTTTATAATCTTATTACTCTTGTAGTACTTGAACACACTAAAACACCACTTTGTTGACCAGCAAACCAGACAGAGAAACACAACTTTGTGTACCAACACACCAAACAGAAACACCACTTGGGGTACCAGCACACCAGACAGAGAAACACCACTTGGGTGACCAGCACACCAGACAGAGAAACACAACTTTGGTGACCAGACAGAGAAACACCACTTTGGTGACCAGCACACAAGACAGAGAAACACCACTTTGGGTACCAGCACACCAGACAGAGAAATACCACTTTGGTGACCAGCACACCAGACAGAGAAACACAACTTTGGTGACCAGACATAGAAACACCACTTTGGTGACCAGCACACCAGACAGAGAAACACAACTTTGGTGACCAGCACACCAGACAGAGAAACACAACTTTGGTGACCAGACAGAGAAACACCACTTTGGTGACCAGCACACCAGACAGAGAAACACCACTTTGGTGACCAGCACACCATACATAGAAACACAACTTTGGTGACCAGCACACCAGACAGAGAAACACAACTTTGGTGACTAGACAGAGAAACACCGCTTTGGTGACCAGCACACCAGACAGAGAAACACCATTTTGGGTACCAGCACACCAGACAGAGAAACACAACTTTGGTGACTAGACAGAGAAACACCGCTTTGGTGACCAGCACACCAGACAGAGAAACACCACTTTGGTGACCAGCACACCAGACAGAGAAACACCACTTTGGTGACCAGCACACCATACATAGAAACACAACTTTGGTGACCAGCACACCAGACAGAGAAACACAACTTTGGTGACTAGACAGAGAAACACCGCTTTGGTGACCAGCACACCAGACAGAGAAACACCACTTTGGTGACCAGCACACCAGACAGAGAAACACAACTTTGGTGACCAGACAGAGAAACACCACTTTGGTGACCAGCACACCAGACAGAGAGACACCACTTTGGTGACCAGACACCAGACAGAGAAACACAACTTTGGTGACCAGACAGAGAAACACCGCTTTGGTGACCAGCCCACCAGACAGAGAAACACCACTTTGGTGACCAGCACACCAGACAGAGAAACACCACTTTGGTGACCAGCACACCAGACAGAGAAACACAACTTACATGACCAGACAGAGAAACACCACTTTGGGAACCAGCACGCCGGACTGAGAAGCCCTGCTCTGAACTGACAATATCACTCACCCAACGCCGTTTTGAAAGCGGACGCTGTTTTTATCCTCACTGACAGCGGGTCTAAATTTGACACAGGTGTACCTCTCCCACTCGGTCATTGCTCTCTTCATCATATACTGCTCCTTGTCATCTGTGGTAGCAAATCCAAATAATCACAGTTAGCAAAATAAGAGAAAACTGAACGGAGTTTGTTTATAGAAATATTTATTATAGAAATACACCAAACAATAAACCAGCTCAAACTGCCTCATGAGCCGTCCATAAATGAAGTCACGAACCTGAGAAGGTGTTACACATTAGTGACGAGGTGGAAGGGGGGAGGGAGTGTTAAATAACTGTGACGTCACATCAAAGCGCGTAACTTTAAATAAAAGTTTCGCTTTTAAATATTTGATTGCTTATAATTTATTTGATGACGTTTTAAATGACTACACGAGTGTTACGGTATTAGAGTGCAGCCTTACACTAAATGCACACTTAAAAATGACCCCCCCCCCAAAAAAAAAGGTGTCTTGAAAAATGCTCATTTTCAAGTAGAAGATACCGGGCTGTCCATAAAGGACGTCACGCGATTTTTGCCGACTTTACCCCCCCCCCTTTTCCAAATCACATTCCGCCACAAAACTTCGTCCAGAAATTGTCGTGATGTCCGAAATACTTCCCAAAATGCTTCGGCGCCCCCGCCCCCCCCCCACCCCCACCGTTCACTCGCGTTGTTCCCATTTGTTCGTGCTACTGTTTGTGTCCGTCCTCCCCCCAGCCCACTTTTCTTTGCACTATGATTAAGTCTGCGGCGTATGCTACGCTGCGGGTCGTATCTAGTTCTAACAAAAGGTCCAAATAAAGTGTTGTTTTTGTTTTGTATTTTTTTTTAAATTTCCAAATAATTTACCAAAATGCCCTTTGGCAAACAGGTAGGGAATTTCAGCGTTCGTCCACCTGAGCGTCGTGCTCCTTGTCGCCTTCCGCTTGGTTCTGGAGCTGTAATCTTCCGCAAAGTCAAAAAAGTAGTTCTCGTCCATGGCGACCCCAACAGGTGCTGGCATCATGCCCATCTTGTACATTTCACTGTGGATATAACGTTCACGAGCTTTAGATGAAGAAATCGTGTCTACAATTTTATAAACCTGAAACTGTGGTTTAACTTCTTTCCACATCGAAAAGCTATTTTTTAAAAAGTAAAATAAAAACAACCCGTAAAAAACCAAGTTTTTTACTATAAATCCTTTATGTACGAGAAGTAACTAAAAGAATGTTCATTATAATACGCAGCGCCAGACCATCCAGAAATACAAAATTGAAGTTGTGTCGTAAAACATGTTTAATATAATACGCACCGATCAGGAATATGTTTATAAAAAGAGCTGTCAATAAAATACGCACCTTATTGCGCGACAGAAAGGTTGTTCAATATAATACGCACCGCGACGCTCTATCTCAAAAAATAGCATGATACATAGGAATAAATAAAATAATCTAAAAAATCAATAATTTAATTACGGTACATGCGATCGATCTGAAATTTTGATACGTTGTTTTTATCATCGGTACGAAACTGCCTGCAAAATTTCAGCTCGCTATCTTGCGAGCAAGTGGGTTAAAAATCGATCAAAAGTTTTGGCGACAAGCAAGCAAGCAAGCAAGCAAGGTCCGCCGCAGACACCACGAGTTAATATAAAGGATTTAAAAATTAATTAATCTAAAATTGTTAATTGATTTCTTTCCTGTCTCTAGTCTCTACAAACTTGCAATTTACTTGATTCCAGCGTGTTTAGCCTCACTAATACTTTTAACGATAAATGTAAGACATTTGGGCCCTTGTGACAAGGGTGTCCAAAGTCTGGCCCCTATGAAAGTCTGTTGCTGATTCGTGATTTTAAAAAAAAATTGATTCCCTCTTTGACTAACTCCCTATAGAAGTCTACATCCTCAAGGACGAATAAGCGCTTGACCACTCACTGACCAGCACTCACTCACTGACCAGTACTCATTCACATACAAATACTCAGTGACCAGTACTCCTTCACTGACCAGTACTCACTCACTGACCAGTACTCACTCACTGACCAGTACACACTCACTGACCAATACACACTCACTGACCAGTACTCACTCACTTACCAGTACTCACTCACTGACCAGTACTCACTCACTGACCAGTACTCACTCACTGTCCAGTACTCACTCACTGTCCAGTACTCACTCACTGACTAGTACTCACTCACTGACCATTACTCACTCACTGTCCAGTACTCACTAACTGACCAGTACTCACTCACAGACCAGTACTCACTCACTGTCCAGTACTCACTCACATACCAGTACTCACTCACTGACCAGTACTCACTCACTGACCAGTACTCACTCACTGTCCAGTACTCACTCACTGATCAGTACTCACTCACTGTCCAGTACTCACTCACAGACCAGTACTCACTCACTGACCAGTACTCACTCACTGACCAGTACTTACTCACTGACCAGTACTCACTCAGCTTTTGGAGGCTGGTACATGCTGAGGAACTGCTCCTCGTTCAAGTACATGTCCAGCTCGGCCAGGATTTTACCATCGTCCGCCATAATCATGTTACTGGCCACTAAACCATGAGAGAAAACAAACATATAATCATGTTACTGGCCACTGAACCATGAGAGAATACAAACATATAATCATGTTACTGGCCACTGAACCATGAGAGAAAACAAACATATAATCATGCTACTGGCCACTGAACCATGAGAGAAAACAAACATATAATCATGTTACTGGCCACTGAACCATGAGAGAATACAAACATATAATCATGTTACTGGCCACTGAACCATGACAGAATACAAACATATAATCATGTTACTGACCACTGAACCATGAGAGAATACAAACATATAATCATGTTACTGGCTAATAAACCATGAGAGAAAACAAACATATAATCATGTTACTGGCCACTGAACCATGAGAGAATACAAACATATAATCATGTCACTGGCCACTGAACCATGAGAGAATACAAACATATAATCATGTTACTGGCCACTAAACCATGAGAGAATACAAACATATAATCAAGTTACTGGCCACTAAACCACGAGAGAATACAAACATTATATAATCAAGTTACTGGCCACTAAACCATGAGAGAATACAAACATTATATAATCATGTTACTGGCCGCTAAACAATGAGAGAATACAAACACTATATAATCATGTTACTGGCCACTAAACCATGAGAGGAAACAAACATTATATAATCATGTTACTGGCAACTAAACCATGAGAGGAAACAAACATTATATAATCATGTTACTGGCCACTAAACCATGAGAGAAAACAAACATTATATAATCATGTTACTGGCCACTAAACCATGAGAGAATACAAACATTATATAATCATGTTACTGGCCACTAAACCATGAGAGAAAACAAACATTATATAATCATGTTACTGGCCACTAAACCATGAGAGAAAACAAACATTATATAATCATGTTACTGGCCACTAAACCATGAGAGAATACAAACATTATATAATCATGTTACTGGCCACTGAACCATGAGAAAATACAAACATTATATACATCAATATACATAACTCCAGTTGTCTGTATGTATGGATGTAATTATAATGCTGTTAGGTGGCGCTGCGAAATTTGTAATGCTGTTAGGTGGCGCTGCTATCGATTTTGTTTTATAGTGCTGCACCAAAAATAACACTTTTCGAAAGTTCCGCATAAAATTGTTCAATATGATAATAAATGAATCAAATAAAAAATAAATAAAATAAATGAAAGTTCTGTATTACGTTATTTTTAGTACATATATTACAAACATTACATACATATGTATGTAAGGGCCGGCCTTAGCAATTGCGGGGCCCTCTGTGGCATAGTATGCGAAACGGATTGCGTGGGGCCCAGTCTGGGTAGGGATACGGAATTAATAAGAATAATAAGAGAAAATTAAGATAGACGGGGCCTATGAAACTGCGGGGCCCACTGCGGCCGCATAGGCTGAAGTGGCCTAAGACCACATTACATACATATGTATGGAGAGTACAAATTATACATACATAAGTACATATGATACAAATATTACATACACAGGAATGGAGAAAATAAACTATACATACATAAGTGCATATGATACAAATATAACATACATACGAATGGGGTATACAAACTCAAAATCAACACCCCAACCATCCCTCTACTCTACTCACCATCAACGCCCCAACCATCCCTCTACTCTACTCACCATCAACACCCCAACCATCCCTCTACTCTACTCACCATCAACACCCCCAAGCATCCCTGTGATGGCCTCATCCATAGACATGTTGGTGTACTTCTCGTACGGTCGTCTGAAATCGGGTGGAGGTACGCGGCCATCTGTAGACCTTATGATGGCTAGCAGACCCAACTGTGGATAGAACAACATCGTTGCGGGTTTAAGTCTAGATTACAAGGCTGTCATGCACATCAGATTACATGTCTGTACTGTAGTATAAGACTACATGACTGTCTCACGAAACAGATCACATGAATGGATCAAGTTTCCAAAATAATCAGTTAATCCCTAACCTCAAGAGACTAATACTCATGATTAGCAGCCCTGCAATTGTATGACCTTGACAAAACATCAACATTGATAGTAGTAGCCATAGTGGTCAGAGTATTTGTTTGAATCGTCCATTCCTTTATCATATTGAAAATCATGTTGAATTAAATAGAACTCTAGCACAATTTAACGGTGTCTCTCTTCGCCCTTAATCCTTAGAAAACTACACAAGTTAACTAGAAATGTCAATGATTTAGTCAAAAGACTTTGATTTTACGAGTACGAGGTATAATAGGTGCTACTGCAAGTAGAAACGAATCCTAGAGGTTGAACTGAATTGGGTAGTTGTGAGAATAGGCCAAGTGGCTAAATAAAAAAAATTTGTGAGAAAATTTATTTTTTTTAAATTTAAATACCTTCAAACACGTTTTTTTTAAAAAAATGTCATTAAAGATGATCACTTATGAACCTGATCACAATAGATTCAAGTATTGAATAACCGAAGCAATCCAGCAGATCACATAGGACATAGACCTAGTGGCACACTTTCATAGGCAGACAAAAACTTGGTGTTTCCTTACCTACCCCGAATGTGAATACAGCCAGACACTGCATGATCACCCGAACCTGTGGCCAGGTGTGTGAGCACACAGGTAAGTTAGGAGTGAGCTCTCCCATTCCCCCTCCCTCCCTCCCCCCCCCACGGACATGCGAGGAGCAGCATTCTATTTATAGCCAGATTTACATCGTGTCATTTATTCGTTTTTGATCCTCAGATCATCAAAACCTCTTTTTCTTTTCTTCATCAACCACAACCACCAGACAGGGCCGTCTTAACGCATAGGCTCGTTGGGCATTTGCCCGGGGGCCCACGGGCATAGGGGCCCCATGGGAATATGTTTATTTATATATAGTATGTATATTTATTTTTTTATTCCTGCGTGCGCACTCTTTCTTTGCCCAGGGGCCCAAAATGGTGTAAAGACGGCTCTCCCACCAGACAGCTATACTTAATAAGGAAGTTTAAAAAAAGTACGGTAATAGGTTTTATAATTATCGTTAATTTTTCCACTGAAAATGTGGATCATAATTTTAGATGAACTATGCCTATTTATAAGAAATCCAAGACTTGATGTCTTCATATACAACACAGTGCCGTCTTAACGCAAATGTCCGTTGGACATTTGCCCGGGGGCCCACTAGCATAGGGGCCCCATGGGAATATGTTTATTTATATATATATTATGTATATTTATATTTTATTCCTGCAGGGGGGCCCTCACTCTTTCTTTGCCCATGGGCCCAACACCATTTCTTTGCCCGGGGATCCTAAATGGTGTAAAGACGTCTCTGATAAAACATACATGTATATAAGAACGATCTTGTATAATATAGTCATACATCATACACATGTATATAAGAATGATCTTGTATAATATATTAACATACATAATTTGCAATCTCTGTCACGTCTGTCATGTCTGTCCGTGACGCTATTAATTTTAGAAATCAGCGCACTAAATTACTGCACCAATGCATCAAAAGGTGTGCAAATTAAAGATGCGCTGTAAAAAAAATTATATGACGTCATTGTTTTAGCTCATATTTTAATTTTGGAAAAGGGATCAATGTAAAAAGAGGATTTGATGATGTTTAATTATAAAATAAAAATACAAAGGGGGCGCCGTAGGCGCCCTACAACCCATATTATAAACTACTTTGTGTACATTTCATAAACTTTAATATTTCGTATTTATCAAACAAGGACAAGTTAGTTGGGCTTTTGAAAAAGGTGGGCGCCGTAGGCGCCCTAAAAAAAGTGCATTTTTTCAAAATAAATAGATTTCAGCTGAAAACTTCCGTTATTTTTGACGGGTAATACATTAATTTATATATAATACACATGTATATAATATAAGAATGATCTTGTATAATATATTCATATATAAAATACACATGTATATAAGAATGATCTTGTATAATATATTCATATATAAAATACACATGTATATAAGAATAATCTTGTATAATATATTCATATATAAAATACACATGTATATATGAATGATCTTGTATAATATATTCATATATAATACACATGTATATAAGAATGATCTTGTATAATATATTCATCTATAATATACAGGCATGTTCAGATTTAGGCTAATTTATGTTAACCATTGACATTGATAGTGAAAGAAAATATTTTTTATATAAATATAAGGGAAATAAAGTGTGTGGTTTGGGCAATCGTGTGTGTGGTAGCGGGTAAGAAAAGAAAGACGAGTTCATTGTACAGGGCAGGTGAAAGTAAGACCATGGTGAGGTCAAATAGGTAAGGACGTACAGTGCACTCTCAAACGTAAATACGAAAAATAGCAGACGGGGTATGTGTGTGTGGGGGGGGGGCGGGGGGAGGGGGGGGCGCGTTCTGTAGAATGAGTACAGGCTACGGCTAGAGAGTATCTGTCTGTAGGGGAAGGAAAGGTGCACTCAGTGCATGTAACGTGGTCTTATGTATTTTATAGGTTTGTGGTAGTTTATGTGCACTCAGTTTATGTATCATGTATTATATATATCTATATATATATATATATATATATATATATATATATATAAAAAATATATATATATATGTTTGTGTGTGTGTGTGTTTATGATATGGGGTGTGTGTGTGTCGGTGCACGTTATAAATATCGTATTTCATCATTAGTCATAATAATTACTCTTTTTTTTTAATGTCCAAGTTATAGAGTAAAGATTTTTTAAATCTTACACTGCATATCAATATACCAATAAATAAAATGTGCTGAAACATAATGAGATCCCAAGATGGTGTGTCGGGATAGTGATGTAAAAGTTGTCTTCAAATTTTAAGTACACCGACGCCACACTCATCCCGTTTTCAAATTGTGCACAAAAAAACAAAAACAATACTACTTCAATGATTTTCGCTTTAAGAGGCAGTGGCGTAGCGAGAGGGGGACAAGGGGGGGCGACATACCTGAGTTCTGCCCCGGGCGGCACACATCCACGCTACGCCGCTGATAGGAGGTGATTGTATTAAGTACAGATAAAAGCTCATAACTTCACATCAGCGGTTGTTGGTTTTTTTTTGCTTTTTTTGTTGTTGTTGTAATCAATAACCACATTGTTAAAAAATAAAAAAGTCTTCGATTTTGCCATCATCTGACGTCATTGTATTTGGTTCTCAAAACAGCACATAATTTCAATTTGTCTTATTAATATAATATAATGTCGCTGTTAAAAAAAAAGAAAATCCACAAGTCTAGTAATTATTTAAAATTAAGCCGCGGGCCAGGTCACATTAAAAAAGCGTGGGTCGTATTTGGCCCGAGGGACGGACTTTGCACACCCTGATGTAGACCAGAATGATTTAGGGACCTCCCATAAATGACGTCACGCGCCTGAGGGGGGAGGAGGTCACGCATTTGTGACGAGGGGGTGGGGGGTGTTAAGAAATGTGACGTCACATAAAGAAAGCGCGCCACTTTAAATAAAAGTTCCACTTAAATATTTGATTGCTTGCAATTTATTTAATGACGTTTTCAATGGCTTCACACGTGTTACGATATTAGAGTGCTGTCTTACACTAAATCACTCAATCATCAATATACATAATTCCCGTCGTCTGTATGTATGTATGTGTGGATGTAACACGCTACTAATTTAAGAAAGCAGCGCACCAAATTACTGCACCAAAAATAACTATTTTCGAACGTTCCTCATAAAATTGTTCAATATGATAATAAATTAATCAAATAAAAATAAATAAAACAAATGAAAGTTCTGTATTACGTTATTTTTTAATCTGATTTTGAAAACTTCCGTCATTTTTGACGGGTGATACGCTAGTACATACATAAATGACTGAAAAGTTATTTGCAGCATACTAATTTTAAATGGGAAAATACGGTTTTTAAGTGGGTCCAAAGCTTTTTGACGTCATATTTGGATTGTCTAAGTTTTTGTGACTAAGTGTGACGAAGGGGGAGGAGGGGGGTAAAAAACGGCCAAAATCGCGTGACGTCATTTATGGACGGCCCCTTATTGACGCAACCCAATGTTAATAAATTCGATTTTATAACAAACTGTCGACAAGAATAAATTACCATCACATAACTATCGACATCCACAGAAGAAACAAATATATAATTTGTTTTAAATAAGTGTAAAAACATTCCGGGTAAATTAAACACATCTTACCATCAGCCAAGTTAGTGAATTTGACATCGTGGAACCCGAATGTTTTCTTGGTCTCACACCTTGACTGATAACTTGACTGATAACTTGACTGATAACTTGACTGATAACTTGACTGATAACTTGACTGATAACTTGACTGAGAGCTTGACTGATAGCTTGATTTCTCTTTCTTGCTATTCTTTATTACTTAAGTCTGATTATTTAAACACATCTATTGAGCACCATTCTATAGAAAACACGTGTAACGTAGCTTGCATCCGATGAACTAGCGTGGAACTTATTTTAATTTAATTTTTATAACATAAATATTTCTCCGAATTTAAAAAAAAATCCTTAATAAATTTGAACAAAATAATGCGTTTTTTTTTCTTCACTCGATGCACGGATCTTCTCACACGATGTTAGAGTTATGTTAACCCAGTTTACGAACATCCTGTGGTGGTTCTATCGTTTATATACAGCCGGTTGCTAACGGTTAACTACTTGACACCGAAGTTTAAGATTGACACTGGCAACAATATTCATTTCTGCTCTCTTCTTTGCCCATTGCTCATCCGCCGTGCGTCATGAGCCGAGCCCCCCCTTGGACAGTTAACTAGGTCAGTGCGCCCCATCCTTAAATCACCCCCCCCCCTTTTTTTTCCCATCCAAACGTTTCATAATTTTACGTGAATTATACGTATGTTTCCGCTGGATGAGGTAAACAAACACAAACATGAAGTACAAAGAAAACGTGTGGCTCGGCTGGAGGGTGATTCGCGCCATTGCTGATTGTGGAAGCAAGATGACTCGCTTCGTTATCGATTACTTCAATTCGTCTGTGACTTGGAGACGATGAAATCGGTTTCTGCTCTCGTCTCAGTTGAAACAAAATTAAGCTCTCGTTCTACGTCCGTTACATATTTTGAAATTGATCAACGCACTAAAAAGAAAAGAAAACAATATTTTCAAAATTCAACGTAAATATTCGGTTTTCTTCTTAGGGGGCCGTCCATAAAGGACGTCACAAACATAGGGGGAGGGAGGTGTTTGAGAAATGTGACGTCACATCAAAACTCGCTAATTTCAATAAAATTTCCACTTAAATATTTGATTTCTTTCAATTTATTTTATGACGTTTTACATGGCTTCAAGCGTGTAACGATATTAGAGTACAACCCTACACAAAATACATACTTAAATGACAAAAAAGTGATTTGAAACATATATTTTTTCATTAAGAAAATTTAGTTTTTATGGGGGGTGTCAAAGCTTTGTGACGTCATATTGGAGGTGGGGTATAGGTTTTGGTGGCAAGGGGTAACGAAGGGGGGAGGGGTGAAAAATTTGCCCAAATCGCGTGACGTTATTTATGGACAAATATATATGTCAAATGTTCCACTTTCATTAATATAAACAAAGTGTTTTCGCTGTATTATTTGTTAATTTACTAAATGTCTTTAAAAAAATATTTTTGTAATTGAATTACAGATATTTGATGGACGCCGCACAAAAGTTTAGAATTGCCGTGCAAAAATATTGTAAAATAATGCCCAATGGATGTTTGAAAACTTTGAACACGAGTTGTTGTTTTTTTATAGTACTTTGCACACGGACAAACGAACCTTAGAGTTAGAGGGAACATTGGTTGTAACATGTAGAAAGTTATGGATAAGCGTAGGAAACAATAATTTTATGTATAGACGGAGCAACTGTAATAGATAAGATAAAATGAAGATCTGTTTTAGTTTTATTTGCCTCCAATTTGTTTATTATATATATATATATATATATATATAATTCTCTTCGTGGTCGGACCCTGCGAGACACCAAGCTGCAAGTATGTTCAACAGATACTAATTTTAGAAAGCAGCGCACCAAATTACTGCACCAATGCATCAAAAGGTGTGCAAATTAAATATGTGCTGTAAAAAAAAAGTATATGACGTCATTGTTTTCGCTGATATTTTAATTTTGTAAAAAGGGAACAATGTAAAAAGTTATAAAATACTTTGTGTACATTTCAGAAACTTTCATATTTCGTATTGATCAAACAAGGACAAGTTAGTTGGGATTTTGAAAAAGGTGGGCGCCGTAGGCGCCCTAAAAAGTGCATTTTTTCAAAATAAATAGATTTCAGCTGAACACTTCCGTCATTTTTTACGGGTGATACGCCGCGGGTCTCTCCAGAGTTCCTTCTTTTCATGCACTCACAGTCGTTTGCCCAAACCCACCCCATTTTGACAACTGTGTCTTTCAGGAAGTCTTCACCCGTCACTAAATCATTAGCGGCGTATGCTACTCCGCGGGTCAGCTAGTGTTTCTTAATGTTTAAATTCAAACTCTCTAACTACTCTTCGCCAGCTATCTACACTCATTCAAAGCCATTTTGGCATGATGTTTAATATTCACTTTTTCGTTCACTTTTTCGCCAGCTTAATCAACATTAAAATCTCTAATAAAAATGCAGGACTAAACACAAACCATAGATAAGCGTAGGACGCAATAATCTTCTGTATAGAAGGAGCGTCTGTAAAAAGATAAGATAAGATAAGTGTTAATTTATAAGAAGCAGTAACAAAGCACAAGCAAGGGGGAGTATATGTCAACCAACACTTTAGCTTGTGTCCAGTAGACATAGAGATCTCATCGTACAAGGCTGACTTCCGGTAATTGGCTGTTTTTTTGTTTTTTTTTAACAAGTTACCGCACGTGACCGTGAAGCACCAGGGTGATGCGACCACCAAACCCGGACCACTTCAACTTCATCCCTTCAAACAACAAAGGGTCATGTTCAAGAAATGTGAATCATTATCTTAAGCTTCACTTTGTTTCTAGGTGGGGTTGAAGGGGGGTCGGAATTTGTTGACATAAAGACGGATGCTACTACTACTACTACTACTAATAAACATTTTATTTCACAGAACACGGTCAAAATTAACAGTATTAACTTATCAACGATTTGACTAAGAAATTCTTACTTAAAACCCAGTTATCAGTGCTCGTATGCCCCTGAACAATTTCATTATCTGCCACACGTACGTGTAATAAGTAGCATCACTTGTACTTCATGGCATTCAAGAGCCACTGCACTCTCCCCGCCAATGGATTTTAATAACACATACCATACCAACACAGTACTTCTAACATTGCGTGTTTTTGTTGTTGCTGTTAATGAATCCAATGTATTATGAAATGTATTTTGAGATTATTCGACGACTGTTATTCTCAGTCAGCTTTCCGTGCACACTTCTCGTGTTGTGGGCGGGGGCCCCAGATAAATTCTTAAGCATAATCTCTATAAAATTGTAATAGTTTTAGGATGTGACGTAGAACGAACGGACCACACCCCCCACCCCCACCCCAATAGAAATGTGTTAGTGCGGATATGGGTTCAGCGTTATAGAAATGTTGGTAACCACTTCTCACAGCCAACAAGTCGAGTTCATCTCGTTTATAAACACACATGTCCATATCCTTAAAATTACGCCTGTATGGGATACGAATTACGACTGTACGCACGTACGTACGTCCACTAAAGGGGCTAAGTGTTATGCGCGTGTTTCTGAAATGTGATCGCCCTTTGGCCTGATTATCCGCCAACTCGACCACGTCAGAGATGGCCACTCTGACAAACATGACGAAACAGAGGAACTTTGGTGTAACCGTTGTCATGTTAGAGGAACTTTGGTGTAACCGTTGTCATGTTAGAGGAACTTTGGTGTAACCGTTGTCATGTTAGAGGAACTTTGGTGTAACCGTTGTCATGTTTGGGGAAATTTGGTGTAGCACTTATCATGTTTGGGGAACTTTGGTATAACACTGGACATGTTAGAGGAACTTTGGTACAATACTTGTCATGTCAGAGGAACTTTCGTGTATCCGTTGTCATGCTTGGGGAACATTGGTGTAACACTAAGACTTGTCATGTTAGAGGAACTTTGGTGTAATACTTGTCGTGCCAGAGCAACTTTGGTGTAATACGTGTCATGTTTGGGGGAACTTTGGTGTATTACTTGTCATGTTTTGGGAACTTTGGTGAAACCGTTGTCATGTTTGGGGAACTTTGGTGCAATACTTGTCATGTTTTGGGAACTTTGGTGTAACCGTTGTCATGTTTGGGGAACTTAGGTGTAATACTTGTCCTGTTTGGGGAACTTAGGTGTAATACTTGTCGTGTTTGGGGAACTTTGGTGTAACCGTTGTCATGTTTGGGGAACTTAGGTTTAATACTTGTCGTGTTTGGGGAACTTAGGTGTAATACTTGTCGTGTTTGGGAAACTTAGGTGTAATACTTGTCGTGTTTGGGGAACTTAGGTGTAGTACTTGTCGTGTTTGGGGAACTTAGGTGTAATACTTGTCGTGTTTGGGGAACTTAGGTGTAATACTTGTCGTGTTTGGGGAACTTAGGTGTAATACTTGTCGTGTTTCATAACACAGAGACCGACTGATCGTATTCATCACTCAAACTACGTCACCAGCCTGTAAGACCAAACACCATTTTTATCTGCTGGCTTTCTGAACTTCCTTTTCAGACATCGCACACCCCAAACTTGTTTGTTTGCCTGAAGAACACTTATTGTTTGGCTAAAGAACACTTATTGTTTGGCTAAAGAACACTTATTGTTTGGCTAAAGAACACTTATTGTTTGGCTAAAGAACACTTATTGTTTGCCTGAAGAACGCTTGTTTCCGACACCTTGTTTTTTTAAATTATTTTTTTTAAAAATCTGCCAACGCGTTTAATACTTGTGCAATTGATTTCTGAATAAGGGAGATAATAAAAACAATTTTCCAGCGTGAAACAAGCGCAAGGGGCAAAAACCAGATCACCGTTTTTTTAAAAGAAATTAGTGAGAAGAAAAGGAAAAAATTGTTATCGTGATCCAAACATTTAACATTGAGTGACACAAGAAGAAATTAAAAGACAGGAGGGGTAGAGTGGGAAACATGGTACAAATATTATTTGTTTATTTGTCTTGGTCAATAGGAAGATTTCTTTTCAGATTTTGACAACTTTGAGGAACTTATGATTTTTTTTAAAAAATGGATTGATCTTGTGTCACATGACCCAATTGAGGCACAGATCTTGTGTCATTTGACCCAATTGAGGCACTGAAGTAGTGCCACATGACCCAATTGAGGCACTGATCTTGTGTCATATGACCCAATTGAGGCACTGAAGTAGTGCCACATGACCCAATCGAGGCACAGATCTTGTGTCATATGACCCAATTGAGGCACTGAAGTAGTGCCACATGACCCAATTGAGGCACTGTAGTGCCACATGACCCAATTGAGGCCCTGAAGGTGTGCCACATGACCCAACTGAGGCACTGAAGGTGTGCCACATGACCCAATTGAGGCACGGAAGGTGTGCCACATGTTCCAATTGAGGCACTGAAGGTGTGCCACATGACACAATTGATGGACGGAAGGTGTGCCACATGACCCAATTGAGGCACTGAAGATGTGCCACATGACCCAATTGAGGCACTGAAGGTGTGCCACATGACACAATTTAGGCACTGATCTTGTGCCACATGACCCAATTGAGGAACTGAAGGTGTGCCACATGACCCAATTGAGGCACTGAAGGTGTGCCACATGACCCAATTGAGGCACTGATCTTGTGCCACATGACCCAATTGTGGCACTGAAGGTGTGCCACATGTCCCAATTAAGGCACTGAAGGTGTGCCACATGACCCAATTGAGGCACTGAAGGTGTGCCACATGACCCAATTGAGGCACTGAAGGTGTGCCACATGTCCCAATTGAGGCACTGAAGGTGTGCCATATGACCCAATTGAGGCACTGAAGGTGTGCCACATGACACAATAGAGGCACTGAAGGTGTGCCACATGACCCAATTGAGGCACTGAAGGTGTGCCACATGACACAATTGAGGCACGGAAGGTGTGCCACATGACAATTGAGGCACTGAAGGTGTGCCACATGACCCAATTGAGGCACTGAAGGTGTGCCACATGACCCAATTGAGGCACTGAAGGTGTGCCACATGACCCAATTGAGGCACTGAAGGTGTGCCACATGACCCAATTGAGGCACAGATGTTGTGTCATATGACCCAATTGAGGCAATGATCTTGTGTAACATGACCCAATTTAG
Organism: Ampullaceana balthica; assembly: GCA_944989445.1. Classification (NCBI taxonomy): domain Eukaryota; kingdom Metazoa; phylum Mollusca; class Gastropoda; family Lymnaeidae; genus Ampullaceana; species Ampullaceana balthica. Next base: position 671,267 of record CALYLW010000473.1, on the reverse strand, counting down.
GAAAACGATGCTTACTGGGTTATTTTGTGTCCCCCCCCCCTTTACGTGTAATGTGTTAGGGAAGATACGAAACAGTTTCTTTTAAATGACAATCGCAACAAAAACATAGATGAGAAGTGTTTTTACTTATGTTTCTATATATCATTAGGTTGTTTTGATACAGCCTAAGCAAGAACCAAATTTTAATGGTTAGTTCAGTCTGAAATATTCCTGCTCGTATTAGTGTTTACTGGCTTCATCCTAGACAATGTATTCACTCACTCATGGAAGTAAATATGTTACTATAAAGGCACTGATAATGGAATAGTAACTCACCAAGTCACCAGCGACACTTTTCATCATCTCGTCTGTTAACTATTACATTTGTAAAAATTATTTTGCTGTTGTTATTTAGCTCGATGGAATCTTAAATATGCAACGTCATTAAAAAAAAATACCGGGTTGGCCATAAGTCGCGCACCATGGAATTACGTGAAGTGTGATGTGAAACAATGTAAAAGCAGTGGGTTAAAATAATATATTTTCCTTTCCTTGTGTATAAAACACATTTTCTTTTAAAGAGTAATGAAACATTATTTGTATATATCATTTACTATATCTGTCAAATTTAATCCCAATTAAACTTTTTATCCCTATAAACTGGCAGCAGTTGAACAAGCTATGCGAAGATGACCCAGGCTGACGACTTCAAGAGGTAGCGAATTATTTGAAACAGGTGATTCAGAATCCGAATTTTGTGAATCATGATGTTCTGCTCATCAGCGACGGTGGTCGAGTGGCAGCGCACTCGACTGGCGTACCGATGGTCACGGGTTCGAATCCTTGTGAAGGCAAGGATTTGTTCCTGGGGCCTAGGGCGTCCCTGAGTCACCCTGCTCCGAATGGGTACCTAACACTAGTTAGGCGGCTGGGTAATGCGTGGAACCCACAGAGCCGAACGCTGCATCACTTGCCAACAGATCATCTGTCATGGTCTGTGGACGCAATTATCTTCTGCATAGAAGGAGCGTCTGTATAGATTAGATAAGAAGCTAACTTCTTTGTGAACGGAGACGTTTATTCGCGCAAAAACACGTATTGGTTGGATCCTACTAAAGACTCATCTCCTAAAGTAAGTGGTAGTGTGGTGCGGACTTTGGAGGATGGAATCATGTTTAGGGCCCGTTCTTTTTCAAGGAGACAGTGACAGTCGAGGTGTACTTGGAAATGCCATACAATGATCTTATGTCACAGCTTGAGCACATCGGTGAAGAAGAACCGCTTTGGTTTATGCACGATGTCGCCCCACCTCATATTTCTGACGACTATGCGAAATTGGCTGAATGGCAATTGTGAAAATTGGTTTGGGCGCAGATGTACCTTAGAATGAGTGGCAAATTACGACCATCTTCGGCAGCAGATAATTCCTGGGTGCAATCATTGAGATAAAACAGTGACTTAGGTGATAAAGTTTAAGGAAATTTATCAAATTTTGAACATCGACTGGAATTGTGCATCAACGCGAATGGCGAGCATCTTGAGTATTTGTGATTGTATCAGAATGTACAAGTAGTACAACGTGTTTATTAGTTCACTAGTAGTTAAGCTTATTTTTAATAAAATATATTTTATTATTATTAGAATTTTTTAAAGGCTTTGGTGCGCGACTTATGGCCTTCCCTGTATATTGACATGAACGAGTAAAAGAATTTTAGCTTATCGACTTAGCGAATACTGCAAAATATCACTGATATGGGCTTTCATGATATGAAATAAAATTTAAATGTACAATAAGTATTTCGGGGGGCTTTTATTTTCTCTTTCAAACATAAGATAGCTATTTTGGTTTTAAACAGGGTATTGGTACGGCTGAAAAGACACGTAACAGAACAAGTTGTGTCATTTCCGTGCTTACACACAATCAGATAATCACATTATTTCTACCTACCCACCCCCTTTTAAAAAAATAAAATTAATCGTGTTCTTGAACTTCTTCACTTAAGAGTTTTATGAATAGTTCTTAGATTATAATCAATAATAAAATGAACGACCAGGGACGGGTCTAGAAATATGTTTATGGAACCAAGGGCGTCGATGGCGGCCAGATGAACACCTCAAGGCGCGCTTCACACGTTTCCTCATCCTAGAAAGCGCCCATGCCACCATGCCCATATTACAACATGTACCGAGTGTCTGCCCATAATACAACATGTACCGAGTGTCTGCCCATATTATAACATGTGCCGAGTGTCTGCGCCCATATTACAACATGTACCGAGTGTCTGCGCCCATATTACACCATGTACCGAGTGTCTGCGCACATACAACATGTACCGAGTGTCTGTCCATATTACATGTACCGAGTGTCTGCGCCCATATTACAACATGTACCGAGTGTCTGCGCACATACAACATGTACCGAGTGTCTGCCCATATTACATGTACCGAGTGTCTTCCCATATTACAACATGTACCGAGTGTCTGCCCATATTACAACATGTACCGAGTGTCTGCCCATATTACAACATGTACCGAGTGTCTGCGCCCATATTACAACATGTACCGAGTGTCTGCCCATATTACAACATGTACCGAGTGTCTGCCCATATTACAACATGTACCGAGTGTCTGCCCATATTACAACATGTACCGAGTGTCTGCCCATATTACAACATGTACCGAGTGACTGCCCATATTACAACATGTACCGAGTGTCTGCCCATATTACAATATGTACCGAGTGTCTGCGCCCATATTACAACATGTACCGAGTGTCTGCGCACATACAACATGTACCGAGTGTCTGCGCACATACAACATGTACCGAGTATCTGTCCGTGCTCTACACGTCCTTTCGTGCTTGTGTTCACGGGATACTCTTGAACACATCCTAACTATCAAGGTCAGTGGCCACTGGCTGGCTACAACTTAAATGTCTGACCGAGGGAGACTGGAAAAGTGGGGGGGGGGTCAAGGTACGGCCAGGTGTCATCGTGGCACAAAGCCGCGGCCTTGACACAGTTCCACTTTTGACCACAATGTTTTCCGGTCTACTTTCAGGGCCGGTACATCCGTGTCCATCTGTGTGCCGTCCATCTGTGTACAATCCCCATTGTATGGTCCATACATGTACGGTCCATCTGTACACGGTCCATCTACGTATGGCACATTTGCGTGTATGTTTTCTCAGATTAATGCTTACTCCAAATACATTATGGTGATGTTATAAACTGGTATGTTTCATGGATGGCGCAAACATTAATCAAATACGATTTTGACTAATTAAGATATTATCTGCCCCCTCTCTCTCTCTCTTAGTCTTAGTATAAGTATAAGCTAGCCTTAAATCTGTAAGTCCACCCCCCCCCCACCTTTCCTTGATCACACTATTTCATTGGTGTGTATCAGTAAAGAGAACCAGTACCACACTGACCACACTCTTCGAGTTAAAGTTTAAAATATAATAAAAAGAAGACTATTTTAATTCTTAAAAAAAAATAATAATATAACTATTTCCTTAACAACTATAATCACTGGCGGTTAATTGACTTAGACAAGCTGATCCCATTTTTTGTTAAACTTTCATTTTAGATGACCTACCGTCACCTACCCACCTCTCGGTCAGTTCGGATTGAACACGGCCATTCCCCCCCCCAACCCTCTTGGATACTATAGTATACAAGTATTTCATGAGCTGCTCAAAAGTAATCGTTTGGTGCAATTACTTCTAAAAAAAATATATATATTGCTTATTCATTAATATTTCAATGGGAACCTCTTTTATATTAAGCCCTTACTTACGATAATTATGGAAGAAGGCACACGAAGTCAAATGATTTTTTTTTGATAATGTCTTTGGAGTGAGTTTAAGAGTGTGAGTGTGGGGGGGGGGTTAAGAATCAGTGACAATTGTGAAAAGGGGGTGGGGGGTGTTTCGGGTAAAATTAACAAATGGTTTCAACGACCTATCGCACGCGGCTGGCGCGCGCCAAACGAGTATGACAATGTCACCTGTCACGTGCTTCCTGTGGACAGGTGGTCGAAGACACGAGGATCCTGCACACACACACAGAGAGCAGGAGGGCTAAAAATAGATCGAGAAAACACTTGAGCAATACCATCTACAGCGCTAGCACAGCACTTGACCAATACCATCTACAGCGCTAGCACAGCACTAGACCAATACCATCTACAGCGCTAGCACAGCACTTGACCAATACCATCTGCAGCGCTAGCACAGCCCTTGACCAATACCATCTACAGCGCTAGCACAGCACTTGACCAATACCATCTACAGCGCTAGCACAGCACTAGACCAATACCATATACAGCGCTAGCACATCACTAGACCAATACCATCTGCAGCGCTAGCACAGCACTTGACCAATACCATCTACAGCGCTAGCAAAGCCCTTGACCAATACCATCTACAGCGCTAGCACATCCCTTGACCAATACCATCTACAGCGCTAGCTCAACACTAGACCAATACCATCTACAGCGCTAGCAAAGCCCTTGACCAATACCATCTACAGCACTAGCACAGCCCTTGACCAATACCATCTACAGCGCTAGCACAACACTAGACCAATACCATCTACAGCGCTAGCACATCCCTTGACCAATACCATCTACAGCGCTAGCAAAGCCCTTGACCAATACCATCTACAGCACTAGCACAGCACTTGACCAATACCATCTACAGCGCTAGCACATCCCTTGACCAATACCATCTACAGCGCTAGCAAAGCCCTTGACCAATACCATCTACAGCACTAGCACAGCACTTGACCAATACCATCTACAGCGCTAGCACAGCACTTGACCAATACCATCTGCAGCGCTAGCACATCCCTTGACCAATACCATCTACAGCGCTAGCACATCCCTTGACCAATACCATCTACAGCGCTAGCACATCCCTTGACCAATACCATCTACAGCGCTAGCACAGCCCTTGACCAATACCATCTACAGCGCTAGCCCAGCCCTTGACCAATACCATCTGCAGCGCCAGCCCAGCCCCAGCCCAGCCCCAGCCCTTGACCAATACCATCTGCAGCGCCAACACACCTAAAGAAACCCACAAGACGTATGGGCTTTACTTTGCCAACACTACTACTAGACTATAAAATAATTTTGAGCGCTAACACAAAAATTGCGAAAAACGGACCTCAAATCCTTTCTATCTGCCAGATTCATTACTGGAGAATATTCAAAACTGACAAGAATAACACCATTAGTTAAATCATTAAACCTTGAAACACTAGAGGATAGAAGAACCAAGAGCAAAGTAGTAATCACACATAAAGCAATGAATTCTAATTTAGAAATACAACACAAAGATAACTTAATACAACCCTCAGATAGACATAAGGATAAAAACACCTTTCTTATTCCGTATGCAAGAACAAACACATACAAGTTTTCCTTCTTCCCGTCCGGAATTCGGGCGTGGAATGGGTTGCCTGAAGAATCCAGGAAAACCAACACTTTATCAACATTTAAATATCTAATAAAAATGCAGGACTAAACACAAACCATAGATAAGCGTAGGACGCAATAATCTTCTGTATAGAAGGAGCGTCTGTAAACAGATAAGATAATATAAGATATCTAGCAACGAAAAGCTTCGTTTTAATGAGTTTAATGCCTCCTACCCACACCCAACTTTTTATCTTATTTATTTTAAAAAATATAATTTAAAATGGAAAAGCTGGCTGCGCAATAGAGTTATTAAAAGTTCATACGCAAGATATAAAAAAAAACACACACACAAATGATAAAAAGTTTTAAATCAAATAAGCTAACACATACGTTAACTCTATGATAATTAGAAAATATAAATTTTTTAAGTGGTTTGAATTATAAACTTTTCAATTCTTGCCAAATTCTAATTGGCTAAAAGAGCCAACATTACCTACCATCTACTGCAGGGGTCGGGAAACCATGGCTCGCGAGCCAGATGTGGCTCTACACTCTATTGATGGCTGCATGTGGCTCTCCGACAAATGTTCGATGATTTTTAAAAATATGTCAGACTCCTTTGATCTACATATTAATCGCAAAGGGGCCGTCCATAAAGTACGTCACGCTATTTTTGACCATTTTAACTCCCCCCTCCCCCCTGTCACACATCTTGGACCCCCTCCCCTAAAGTACGTTACAATTTCGAACAAAAATGTTGTTTTTTATTAACAAAAAAAAATAAAACAGCGGGACGTCACACATGGCCGGACCACCTCCCCCTGTCACAAACTGTCACACTTTTCTTACACCCCCCCCTCTGGAGCGTGACGTACTTTATGGACGTCCCCTAAGTGCACATTTTATTTAGCTTATCAATTTTATTTTACCTGTTACCTTATTTGTTTTCGTCTATTAGTTCGTTGAGGAAGGCAACGTTCGTTGTTTTGTGACGTCCTGTCAGGCAGCCCTATATTATAATATATACCCTGATTTAAATAACTCTTTTTTTTTCTTCTTCCGAAAAGCCTGGTTGCAGTCTCACCCATATTTTGTCCATTTAATTGGTCCATTTGATGTATATGATATCTCAAATAATAAATATATTTTCACATCTATTATCATTATTGTAATTTAACTTTATTAGCTTTTCCAGATAGCTCTCCACAGTTTGCGCGTAAATGTGACATCTATTTCCGTAACTCCGAGACTTCCATCCTTGACTCGCAACCTCATACAAATGAGACAGCTGTTTATGATGAGTAAGGTTGCAAGATACGTAGGCACCAAAAGGAGGACATAATGAAACAAAAAGTAGGACAAAGGAAGACATAATAAAACAAAAAGGATGACGAAAAATGAGGACATTTTGAATATTTCATTTGAGTCGTCCCGGATTAAACTCATAGTCACTATATTATAATAGCTGCCACTGTTCATGCAATAGTCGTTAAACTATTCATTTTTGTCTTGTAAAAATGACTTAAGATTGCAGTATCGGTCAAACAAGTACGCATCACCTACAATAATACCCTTCTCTTTCAGATACAATATGCATGCCAAAAGGTCATCAAATTTACAGTCTTTTATTTATCTAAGTACATCCAATTAAAGCATTGAAATTCATCAAAAGTGTAGGTCTGTGGAAATTAACGATTAATTTCTCGATTAATCATTAAAAAATTGTATCGATTAAAATTATTTTAATCGATAAAAATTCGATTAAAATTAAAGAAAATATTTATATTTCTAAATTTTTTTATTAATAAATAATTAATTAAACAATATAATTTGCAATTGTCACGCAAGTAGTGTCTGTCAGTCAGTCCTGACGCTACTAATTTTAGAAAGCAGGGAAAACCAAATTACTGCACCAAAGCATCAAAAGGTGTGCAAATTAAATATGCGCTGTAAAAAAATATTACATGACGTCATTGTTTTCGCTCATATTTTAATTTTGGAAAAGGGATCAATGTAAAAAGAAGATTTGATTATGGTTAGTTATAAGATCAAAAAAACAAAGGAGGAGCCTTAGGCGCCCTGCAACCCCTATTATAAAATACTTTGTGTACATTTCAGAAAGTTTAATATTTCATATTTATCAAACAAGGACAAGTTAGTTGGGCTTTTGAAAAAGGTCGGCGCCGTAGGTGCCCTAAAAATAGTTCATTTTTTATAAAATAAATAGATTTCAGCTGAAAACTTCCGTCATTTTTGATGGGTGTACGCTAGTTGTTAATAATTAATAATAATTTATATATTTTTTTACGTACAAACTTCTCCCGCGTAATATTATAATTTATTTTATTACTTTATGTTGACCGGCAGACGTCAACTAAAAAATGGCTGAAAGCATCAGCGCAGTTAAATTTAAAAATATAACTAGAAAGTTGAGCAAAATTTTGTTTTTAAGCTAACTGCGGATGGCAAAGTCGAAAATGGTGAAAAGGTTTACTGTGTTCACTGCCATAAACAATTCTCTTTTAAAGGATCAAATACATCGCTGACCTTCAGCACAAACATCCCATCAAGTATCAACACATTGTCATAAAATTTAGTTCAAAATATTCTTAATTTTCAATGTCCGTGAGAAATGATCAAGTTAATGACGTCATAAATTTCTTTTTTTGGCTTTAATCGAAATTATAGATTAATTAATCGATAATTTTTCTAAAGTTCACCATTAAATTTAAATTAGTCGATAACAGCCCTAATCAAAAGGTTTCAACCACTTTTCTAAGTAACTAATACATGCTTCATACACCAACTTAACATCTACCATAAAATTAATATACTCTTCTTCTCGACCACTTTCCTTAAGTCTTCTTAACATCTCCCCGACTTTCAGTGAAATACCTGTCTCCTCGAATCTATTTTTCCAAACTTCCAAGGTTGTGTGAAGACGGCGCATAACCTCCAATACTGATGTTTCTTCTCTTTCAATGACTGCAATATTTTTCCACATAGATCTAGTTTTTTTCGCCCTTGTCTAGGCTTCTAAGTTATTTAATTTAAAAAAATAACTATAATCTAGGTTTTTAAAACAACGATACTTAAAAATTATGATATTAAGTGTAAGAAAAGCAGGACATTTTAACGATTTTAGCTTTGCCTGCCGGACGGAGGAAATTGAGCTGAAAAGGAGGACATGATGCCGGACTTCTGGCAACCCTATTTATGGGTGAATCTGGTCCACTTGATTTATGCCTGTGCTTTTCAATTATAGTTAAGATATTCCATCTGCTGGACTTTGGTCTATAATACCCCCCCCCCACTCCACCCCCAGTCTCAGCCCAAACTTTCCTAATGACTTCCAGACTTTCCTCTCCTCTCCTCTGCCCACCGTTTTCATTGTGACGTAAACACTTCCTCTACAACCACCGGTCGTCTCATCAAACCGTATTCCTATCCCCCACCCCTGCCCCCCCCCCAGCATGGGTTCTGACTGACTCGGCTCCTTAGAGTGAAGTGGTCGAGTGGCTAGCCCCGGGCACACCACGGGTAGTTATGTACGTCTTACATCAGGAGGGAAACATTCGTATCCGGGCAAACACCAAGGGAAGTCTTTTATATCTTGCATCTGGAAGGAAGCATACATTAAATACATACCTAATTGGCTAGTACGATCTTTTTCAACTTCTTTCTGTGGCTATTTCTGTATTTTCCCTTTCTCGTTGAAGAATGCAATTGATAAGTTGTTAACCTTTTCTAGTCATCACGCCACGCCCCACTAGCGTCATAACGTGATAAAGAAAAACTCTGAAAATAACCGAATGCATGTCAATCCAGTTTTAAATAAATGCAATAGCCTCCATACAATTAGAACAAAAGATGCGAAAACAATATTCACCGTGGCCGTGGAACAAAGGGCATCCACTGTTACACATAATACGACTATTTGAAAATCTTAATAAAACTCATTAACAATGATCAAATTTAAAGGCGCGCTAAAAAGCAGAAGACATATTACGGTAAATTTTTAAAGACGCTTTCTCTTAGGCACGGAAGTCCAAGCAGACGAGCAGCCAATATCACCATTGAAGCATCCATTACTACGAATAATTAAAAAAATTTGAAAATCTTTTGAGAAAATAAAAACTCGTGATCAACGTAAGTGTCGTAAACGGCGCCCTACAAAGTGCCCCAAATAGCGCCCTGCAATGTGCCTCAAAGTCAAAGGGTGCACTACAATGTGCCGTAAAAGTAAAAGGCGCCCTACAAGAAGCCCTAGCCCTAGGAGGCATGAAATTAAATTTTCTTAAGACGCTTTAGTCCTTGACCATCCAACAAGCTGGTTAACCCCACCCCCACCCCCCTCTTTTTTCCTACACCCAGTGGTATTGCAGCTTCATCCCTGTTTTATTTTTACCGAAATATTGACCCTACCCTCCTAGGCTGGTTCAACACAGACTGAAAACATGTCTGGGAACATTATCATCTTCGTCTGCAAACTTGACGGAAGTTGTCTATCTGGAGGGCACGCCATTGTATGCCGACAGAGAAGAAACTCTCTTTGTTCAATGGCGCAACCCAACGTTTCCGTCTCCACGGCCCTGACATCAGCAGACGTCGGATGAGCCTAACAAATAAGGATCTCTGGTAAGACTGAAAGGCCCGGGTGGTCGCACTGACCACACTGGACATGTGAAGTGTCAGAACTTATCAACGTCCAGGTGTCGGACGGCTTGATCGTCTGGACGTGCACAATGGCCGCCCTCTCCTGACACCTCCGCCCCCGAGGCCAACCCGACCTGGTGGACGGGCTAATCCCAGGTGTTAATATCGTTAATCCCACGAAGTGTGTGTGTGTGTGCAGACACCGACCGGATGTTGCGTCATGCCTCGAGACGGCGTGACGAGGACTGCACTACGGTCTAGTCGGGTTAAAATAAGATTGGTATCGATTGATAGCCAGGTGTGTACAGTGAAGGACGTAACAAGCAAAGCCGCGTACGAGATTATTTGTGTGTTTACAGAGTTTGTTCCCATACATGAGCGCAAGAAGGGGAGAAGGTGAAGGATCCACAACACTAAGAGAAAAGTTCATCCCATGGACTCAAGAACAAAAAACACCCAAAAAAAATGTGTTGAAGGGTCAACTCATTTCCCTACACTAAACTAAACCATTTTACATATACACAGGATCGCATTAAAGCAAAAAAAATAGTACTATTGAAAAATAAAGATTTGATTATTAAACTTTGAGCGCATCTGTAATTTGATCGAGGAAATTATTCGTTGACTCTTAGTCTTATTAACTGAAGCGAGCAGTGGTCGGACAAAGAGGCAGTGTAGTGAATGGAACTTGGTCAGTGGGTGCTGGTGATAAAGGCATCTGACCTACTTAGTCAGTGGGTGCTGATGATAAAGGCATCTGACCTACTTAGTCAGTGGGTGCTGGTGATAAAGGCATCTGACCTACTTAGTCAGTGGGTGCTGATGATAAAGGCATCTGACCTACTTAGTCAGTGGGTGCTGGTGATAAAGGCATCTGACCTACTTAGTCAGTGGGTGCTGGTGATAAAGGCATCTGCCCTACTTAGTCAGTGGGTGCTGGTGATAAAGGCATCTGACCTACTTAGTCAGTGGGTGCTGATGATAAAGGCATCTGACCTAATTAGTCAGTGGGTGCTGATGATAAAGGCATATGACCTACTTAGTCAGTGGGTGCTGATGATAAAGGCATCTGACCTACTAAAAGCTAACTTGAATCTTTTCGTAAAAAACGAAGAAGAAAAAAGAAATCATGTAATTTGTTAATAACGTATGTATACAAATAATAATTAACTCATTATTCCATTTTGCAATCGATGTGAGGTAAGAGTATGGATGTAAAGGAAATGTTTCTCTAATCTATATTCCCATCTCCACGTGCTCCTTAAAAGAATGTTCTAGATATTAGGTGAAAAGAGTATGAGTGTAAAAAAGTGTTCTCTAATCTATAAACTGTATACCATTCTACACAAACTGCTTAAAAGAATGTTCTAGATATGAGGTAACAAGGATATGATTGTAAAGGAAGTGTTTCTCTAATCTATATTCCCATCTCCACAGACTCCCTACAAGAATGTTCTAGATATGAGGTAACAAGGATATGATTGTAAAGGAAGTGTTTCTCTAATCTATATTCCCATCTCCACAGACTCCCTACACGAATGTTCTAGATATGAGGTAACAAGGATATGATTGTAAAGGAAGTGTTTCTCTAATCTATATTCCCATCTCCACAGACTCCCTACAAGAATGTTCTAGATCCACACACCTCACCTCGTGCACGCGCCTCCAAACAGCGCCGTTCTGACGTCTGCTCACACAGTTGGTACTGACAGGTGGTCGGGACACCTGAACGCTGCCTTCCTCCAGACCTGCAGTTTGACCTTGTGTTGTAGGCCCTCCTACGTCTGGTAGACTCCACCACTAGCGGAGTCGGAAAGAAAGCCTGGGCGTGGGGTGGGGGTGCGTGGTGGGGGCGTCGGCTTGTATTCGGTGCCACCCCCTCCCCCACATTTTAAAACAATTATTGAATCTATAATGTGAAGTAAATTGGCAAAATATAATCAAAATAGACAAAAATTTCGTTACTGGCATGTACAGTCAGTGTTCAGTGCCAGTTCTATTTAATTTCTATTTGCATTTAGAATATTGAAATGTTGATGAGTGCTTGTACGATGTTATGCTCTGAATGCTCTGATGTTACTGGGATTTGACGGCCTGTCCAACTAAATCGTTACTCCATTTTCACCAACTCACACAGTTTTTTTTACCATAGCACACACTTGTACCACTATAATCATTGACTTTGCCATGAGCACAATGAACTTTTTTCTGCATCGCACTATAATTTTAAAGAACGATTGCGAGAAACTACAAATGGGGAGGGGTGGGGGAAAATTGTAGGAGGACAAAGAGAAAGTGGTAGGAGAAAGGATATGTAATAGGATGTGAGACAGAGAAAGTTGTAGGAGAATGGATATGTAATAGGATGTGAGACAGAGAGAGTTGTAGGAGAATGGATATTAATAGGATGAGACAGAGAGAAAGTGGTAGGAGAATGGATGTGTAATAGGATGTGACAGAGAGAAAGTGGTAGGAGAATGGATATGTAAAAGGATGTGACAGAGAGAAAGTGGTAGGAGAAAGGATATGTAATAGGATGTGACAGAGACAGTGGCAGGAGAATGGATATGTAATAGGATGAGACAGCGAAAGTGGTAGGAGAATGGATATGTAATAGGATGAGACAGAGAAAGTGGTAGGAGAATGGATGTGTAATAGAATGAGATAGAGAGAAAGTGGCAGGAGAATGGATATGTAATAGGATGAGACACAGAGAAAGTGGCAGAAGAATGATACAGTAAAAGGAGACGGTGCCAAAAACTGCCAGAGTCTAATACGACAGCAATGGATATCACCAGGAGAGACAGGATGAAAGGATTTAAGGGGAATGCATATTCTTAATGATGTTAATGACAATGTTTAGGCATACATCAAATTGGTGCGCTTCTTCTAGGTCGGATAGTTTTAGTACTGATCCATGGAAAAAAAAAGGTGTAATATTAATATTTAATAAGTATGCCAAAACGTACGGTGTAACGTACCATGTGTTACAATAACAACAGAAGTCAACGCACGCGTTTCGCTCCCTCACTCAACTCACTGTTCTTAGTATTAGCATTGATAATTCTGGAGAGGCAAAAAAAAGCGCGAAAATGTATTTACAATTATTTTTTTTAGTAACTTGTTTTCGCTGTGTCCTTCCACTTCTACATCAAATATCTAGCAAGCGCGTCGAATCTGTTTGATGTATATGTGTTTAAATGTAACTGTAGAAATGAAGAGGTGATTGCAGAAAGAATCCTGGGCTACAAATGTTAAAGTGAAGTCACAGTTTTGAAGATAAAATGACGTGACGTCTGCCGAAATTAAAGGATTCTAATCAGCGAATATGATGTTTGGGGCAAAAATTAATGTCCGCAGACAATTTACATGCACGGCACCACTGGATGAAATTACGTGCATTTATATAACGTGTGTACAGTGAACATATATTAAGTTGCCTTAATTAAAACTTGTTTCTGTTTATTTGCAAATGTATGAATTGTTAATTGTAGCCCCAAACGCATTTTTCTTATTTTAAACCACCATCCGATAAACCAGATTCCCATTGGGCTCGAGTTGTTCAAGAAAGAAGCCCTTAAAATAGACCGAGGCAGTCCGAGTCATAATCAGCTTGCGTAATAGTTTAGCCCTGTCTTTGTTTGGCCGCTGGAGCGAGGACAAAATAACCCCGTCCTGCAAACAAAGACCAAAGATGCGGGGAGGGGGGTGGGGGCACGGATCGATAGCTAGTGGGGCGAATCGTGGCAAGGGGATTCGGAAACTTTCCCGCCAGATGATCACGTGACTTAGAGGCCAGCCTCCTCTCACCCGTGGAAGTGGACGCTCGATTTGGAGGGAAAGGTAAAGAATGGGTATCCCCCATCCCCTCCCCACCTCTAAGCCCCCTAAACGTTCTTGCCCTCAGGGTACTGCTAGGACCAATAAATAGTGACCCAGTAGATGTGAGGCGCCAATTAGATCAGCTGCCCCCGACTGGACAGCATCAGGATGTGAGAACAACAAAGCTATGAAATATATCAATTAGGTCTAGGATTTCTTCACTTTCAAAAGTGATTGTAGTTCGTCGACTGTGAAATCTTGTGTGATCGTGTAGAAAGTAGAAAACTTCATTAAAAAAATAAAATAAATGCTACAGGATTATAATTAGGAATGTGATTCAAGTTAGATCTGTGATTCTTATAATTTCTAATAATGAAAACAATGGATTTTCTGAAGTGATTGCTTTGATATTGAAAATCAGGCTGATTGTTATATTTTCAAGTCATAAATGGTAAGTAAATTAATAAATAAGCGATTTAACTTTGGAGGAGGCTAGGACGGTTAAACTATTTATTATTTACTTATGTAAAGTTCATTTCTATGCTCATGTATAATTGTGACATGTTATGACATATTCATTTCGCTCACTCATTAACTCTGTCTTATTCTTTGTAGTGGTGGGTGGGGGGGGGACTCCTGGGTCGGGGAGACTGCATAACGAACTTTAAAAATGATAAAATTCAGCTATAGCTTAGTAAAATTGTTTAAAAGTGGGGCTTATATTAATGCCACTGTAGCTATGTAGTTTACAGATTTAATTTTGTTAGAGGTCGTCTTTTAGTACCATGCTTTCAGATCCATCGTGGTTTAAATTTTTTGCCTTTGTGTCATGTGCGAACAAAGAAGGGAAACAACACAACTTTATTTGATCCGTTTTTTTAACACCCCAATGGCCCAGTAAAAGGGAAGGTCGCGCGAAACACAAACGAGGCTTGCCAGATAGGATTTCTGTATTAAAAAGTTTTATTTTAAAAATAAAAAGTTATATTTTAAAAATAAAATTACTAACTTAAATAGTTTAGACTCACTTCGATTATTTAATTATGAATGCCTATATGTACTACCAAAAATATTTTATTTTATGAAATGAACTAAATTATTACAAGCGAATTATCAATTGCTATCAGCTGGATATGTGAAGGGAAGAATCTATTTAAAATCTTTTACACTCTTTTATGAGATTACTCTTTTTATAATCTTAATTATTTTTAAAAAGATATTTTATACAATAACTGAATTAAAATGTACAAGATTTTACGTCAGACAAAAGTCAATAAAAAAAAAGATAATTCAATAAGATCTTTATATTCTTTGGTCTATTTCCTGCTATTTCCTGGCAGTGATGTACACAAAGGAAAACTGCGGGAAAATGACACCGACAAAGGAAGGCGATGGAAATTCTCAAGAAAATGACGGTAAATAATAAATAAAACAGCTAACTCAGTATCTGAACATAAATAAGTTTATGACAGTTATGAATACTTTTATTTCAATCTCAACAGCTTGTTATAGATGCTTACTCAAAGTTAGTTGGTGACACATCGTCGTGCTAGAGGTGCGCTGAGCTTCCTTTTTCTTTATACTGATTTTGATGAGTCAACTTCAACGATCTTTGTTAGCGCTGGACAATGTGTTGTGGATGGGCGATCGTCACGATGACTATCTTAATCATTGTGATTGTCAATAATTAGGCATCATAACTTTGTCTCACGCATTTCAGGCATTTCTTACTTAAAATATATCCTCAATTTTACTGGTGATATTGACTAGTTCGTTACAGTTTTAGTTGGGTCTTATTACTTATTATTAATTAAACCACTGACACTTCTGAAAATAACTTACAACTTACATCGTTTTTTTGGTGCATGACATTGAACCTGTTCCAAATTGATGACTATTATTTAATGTCGGTAATCCCTTATTTCAGCGCATTTTAAATTTTTAGAACAAAATAAATAAAATAACTTACTTTTACTAATTTACACACTTAAATCAAAAATTAAAAAATGTATTTAATGCTTTACAATTAGTTTTTCGTGTGTTTTGTTGAGTTTAAAGTTTCAATGTAATGCTTCATATTATATATTAATGTTGAGTTTGTTAAAAGTATGGACTGTTAGTGTTAGGTTTGTCTTTTATAGAGTTATTTTATAAAATTCAATTTAGGTAACTTTAATTATTAATTGGCATTCAAATTTTATGATACAATGAATTAGTATAATATTCAGACTGAACAGTCCCAGCCTCATCTGCACCAACCTGTCTTTCAACCTTGGCTCTTAAACAAAGACAAGGGGCTCAGTGTTTTTTTTATCAGTTACCATCTATGATTTACCTATGCAATATCCATTTAAAATAAGTTGATTACTAAATAGTCCCAACAGATTTCATATTTGGCCCAATATTTTTTTCAATCCAGTTATAGTCATTACCTTTGGTATTGCATCAAGACAAGGGGCTCAGTGTTTTTTTTATCAGTTACCATCTATGATTTACCTATGCAATATCCATTTAAAATAAGTTGATTACTAAATAGTCCCGACAGATTTCATATTTGGCCCAATATTTTTTTCAATCCAGTTATAGTCATTACCTTTGGTATTGCATCATGAAATAATTTGACCATAATGATTATGAGCTTTGTTTCATAAACGACTCTGACTCTGATTCTATAGATTGAATGTTGTTTGTATGAGTATGAGGATTTATCTTAATTATGCTTCAAAGTGATATTGTTTTAGGCTTTAATATGATTTCATTATTTCTTAGGTGATGCCTACTCTCTTGCACAAAGTAGGTCCAGGAGGCAAAAGGTTGATAAAAAGGGCAGGCTGTCTGCATTTGAAAAATTGCGTCAAGCTAAAGAAAAAGGCGTAAAAAATAAATATGAAGTAAGTTTTATTTACATTCAACGTTTATCTATATTTTAAAAAAATGAATTTTTGTTTCATAAATTTGCTCATTTGTTGGCAACCATTAAATCATTTTTCACAACTGATCCACAGGTAGAGGAAGAAAAAAATGTCTATGAAGTTGTTGATGAAGGGGAATACTCGGAGCTTGTAAAGCAACGTCAAGAAGATGATTGGATTGTTGACGATGGTAAATAAAAATATATTGTGTATAATTGAACTTGAATACCAATTTTCCCTGTGTGTAGCATAACCCGCGTCCAAAGGTTGCACAGCATATATTTTAACAAATAATTTTATTTGTTCCTTGTAAATCTTTCTTGTGCTGTAATTCTAAACTGCTGCACGTCGTCAGCCATGCAATTAGAGATCATATGAGTGATTTACACGAACATTACTTTTTTCATAGCTTTATTGAATGATGCCATGGAAAATGTCCTTGTACCATAGGTACTTTGCTAACTTATTTTTATAATCAGTAAAAATTTAACACTTGCAGATGGTGCTGGATATGTTGAGGATGGTAGAGAGATCTTTGATGATGAAATGGAAGAAGAGGCACCAACAGCATCCAGTAGGTTTTTTTATTTTGGGTTTTATGTTTATTTAGTACATTATCAAGTAAGGTTGTTAACGGTTAACCGGTTAGCCGGTCCTCGGTTCAGGACCGGTCCTATTTACTCAGGATCGGTTAACCGCAAATTCAATAAGGCCCCCCGCAACTTTAATAAGCCCGTAATAGCTTTTTATCCAGGAGTTCTGTTGTTGTGTTGAGTTGACTTCAAATCGCTTTCTCCCTATTCTGGTATCTAAATAATATACACGTCATCACTATTAGTCTACTTCGCCTATGGCTAAGGAATGCTTTTTTTTTAAAATTTTAATTTGCTTAGTTGTCGAGGCACTGTATGAGAGCTTCATGAGAACCACGGTCAACTCAAAGGGACGGGGGTGGGGGTGGGGTGGGGACAAGTTACGGAGTTTTCTAGTAAGGGATGAGGGTGGTGGGGGGAGGCTAGAAGGTTTGAAATGTCTTTGATGTTTACGTAACAGGAAGCCTCTTGCTTTGACACGCCAATACAAGACCGCGCCAAGAGACACCTTTCCTCCCCTCAGCCACTGTTATACATCTACAGTGGGTTGGGGGAAGGAACATTTTTCTTTTTAAATTGAGTCAGAGCATGCCTTGGAAAATGGCGAGTGTAGCTCAACACCACCTAAACCCCACCCTATTGGGTTGGGGGGGGGTCGTCGTGTGCGCGTAATTCTGGCAAGTTGACGAGTGAAACAAAATATGGTATTTAATTTAAATAAATTCCATCTTATCACTGTTTACTCCGTTTTATCAGGACTGGTTAATCGTAACTTCATTTAGTCGGTATATTAGCTAATTACGTGATATATTAGCTTATTACCCGGAGTTAATTTTGTGTTGTGTTACGGCAGAATACCAGAGCCAACACGCGAGCGACCGTGACGTCAAAATCAAAGCGTTTTCTTAATAATAATAATATTCTTTTCAGTAAAACGGGCTTTTTAAAAAATGATTAACCGGTCCTCAAAAACAAACTGACTTGACAACAATTTATAATAAGCCGTTTTAATACTATTATTATATAAACATTGAATATCATTACAGTTTAATTCTTTGTTGGGGATGAATTCGCTGTTTTGACAGCAACACTAGAGTCGGTACATCACGGGCTCTTTGATGTCAAATTAAACGACGACGCACGCGATGGGAAAATTTGATCCATTCTCTTGTTGGTTCCCTAAACATGGTATAAATTGTATAAATACGGAGCGGCTAACCGGTTAACCGGTCTTTTTTTGAAAGGTTAACCGGTCCTCAAAAACGAGCGGTCTTAACAACCTTATTATCAAGATTTATAATTCACTTAACCTAAATAAAATTGTATAAATCATCAAGTGCCTTATTTTTTCCATAGGGAAGAAAAATCAAGATCAGAAAAAGAATAAAAACATAGTGCGACCTGGCACTAAACCAAAGCAAGATATCAAATCAATGTTTGCTGCCGCAGCTGTCAGTTCCAAGTTGAAACCAGAGGTTTGTTTTGTATTGATAAGTTTTGATATAGTGGTGTGCTGTTGATTCAGTGCCTTAATTTGTCTTATTCATTAAAAAGAAATATTTTTTATTTTATTTAAAATGTAAATTTGTATTTTACAGAAAGATGTTAGTTTGGCAAATGATGATATTTTGGATGGGCTTCTTGGAGACTTAAATAAACCTTCAGTCCCTAGGCTAGGAAAACAAGACAAAGACAAAACAGTCAAAAGGTATCTTGGGACTTATAAAGATTAAATATTTATTGGGGGGATTTGGGGGTTGATTTTTAATATTTTTTTGTGTGTATCATATCTGTGATTACAGATCAGCCTACAATCCTTTCAAAGTGGAGTCTCATCAAGCTAAAGTGAAACCATCAACTGTTGTCAACAAACAACCATCAACTGTTGTCAACAAACAACCAGCAGCTGGTCTCAACAAACAACCATCAACTGTTGTCAGTAAGCCAATTAAACGCGGACTGGACTTTCCGGTTGATGAGCTGCCTGCTAAAAAGTTGGCAACAATTCAAAAATATCAAGACCCACCTAAAATAAAAGTGGAACCTGATGAAGTGGAGCCCAGCCTTTCATTTAACCACAGTACAGATAACAAGAAAACAGGTTAGCACATCAACTCTACTATTTTTGTGTTCATCATGCTATTTACATGTTATTGTGTATGTGAGTTTGTAAACATTAACACAGTTCACCCCCCTTCCCCACCCCCACCCCATTTTTGTGTGTGAACACTACTATAAAGGTCAACCAACCTTACCATCACTCATGTTTGTATCTGTGTGTTCATCCTGAGTTGTGTTCACCTCAGCAGTATATCAGACTTGGCTTCATTTTCACCAGTCACTCTCTTGACAGCAGCAAACACAGTTACATCTTATGTATGGAATGAGCTTGGAGACCTGTGTGTTAGCTTAGGGTTTCTTCATTCTTCAGTTTTGTAGTTAGGGTGTTAATGATTTTGATTTGTGTCCTGATTCATTGGTTCTGATCTCAAACCAGTCTCAAGGATTTTTATTATAGCACAGCACAAGTTATTATACTGTTGGTCACTGAGGATTGTTAGCTTGTGTTATGGTTCACGTCTCATATCACAGCCAATAATCCCCAGTGAAGATCAGCCGACCCCTAGTCACAACAGTAGTTCAAAAAAAAAGACGGAAGACTCTCACTTGAAAGAGTTGTTCACTGGGTTGTATTGTTTGTGATTTGCTCATTTTCATATCACAGACGATGCTTCCCCGTGGGGCAGCTTTGATTTCATTTTTTAAAGGGTTTCTGCTTGAAGCCAGCCAATTATTCTTACGGGCGTATTTGTCTTGTGATGTGCTTCACTGTTCATATCACAGTCAATACACCCCTGAGATTTTTGGAAATTCACATTTACTATTAGTTCTTGTGGAAAATTTTTGTTTGTAGTAAAGCAGATTGCATATAAATACTATTTCAGAGGTTTACAGGTTGTGATGTGTTCAAACACCTTCATATCACAGCCAGTATACCCCTGTGAAAGATTTTTATGAACTTCATTATCCCTTACCCCTGTGAACTTTATTATCCCTTTAAATGCTTGTGTGGTTACTAGATCTTTAGTCTTGAATATAATTAAATGTGTTGTTTACGCTAGAAGACAGGTTTACCATAAGCTTTGTGGACCTACTACCCTGTTTGATGAATGTGATGTGATTATTTTTGTCCATATCACAATCATTGGATGGGTGTGTGGGTTTTTCATTGACGTCTAAAACACATCAAGATCCCAGACGAACTTCGTCTCTTCCTTCCTATTTGATGGATGTGATGTGTTGTAAACCATATCACAGCCATTAGGTGGGCTGGAAGAGACGATCCGGCTTCATATTTTCACCAATCTTGCTTTCAAGTTAATGGTGACATGCATGTGCACTTGTGGCCGTTTCTTGCCCTCTTATTGACATTGATATGTTGTAGACCATATCACAGTCATTAGGTGGGGAAGAAGGGTTACCATGTTCCATATTCCATTCTCATCAGTTGTCTGAATACATTCTCATTTATGCCACTATTCTTCCTGTTTGATGGATGTGATGTATTTAAATATATCACAGCCATTAGGTGGGCAGTATGGTTGTCAATACTCAACTTTATGTTGGATGTCTTGAAAGGATGCAGCTTAGTTGCATTGAAATGTTGGATATTCAACACTTCCCCGTTTGTTCATATGAATGGCGTGTCACTTGGTAAACCTCATTTTCTTCCCATTTAATAGTTGTGATTTGTTAACTCTTCATATCACAGCCATTAGTGGGCAGAAAGTAGTGTTTATTTCAACCCGGAATTTATATCCTTGAACTTGACGCATTTGGAGGGTTCAAATTTTTTCCTTTTTTGGTGTGTTTACACGAGCAAGCGGTCAAAGCATCTTATTCCATGTTTATATACATGTCCAGTTGGCTGAATGATTTTTTAAAATCATTTTTTAAATTTTTAATATTCTTTTGGGCGGTTAATTAGTACAATGTTTTATATAAATGTTCTGAATGATTTAAAATATTTTTTTTCCATTCTTATTACTACTGATAGTTTACAATGATCTTCCAAGATAGCACTCCATGTCACCTGTCAACGTGGTTGTGGGTGTTTTTTAATTCATCACAGCCATTTTGATGGGCAACAAGGTTTGCACTGGTTAAATTTTTGGACACATTTGTTCAGCAGGTTATAGCAATATACACTAATTGACCACCTTTTATGAATATTGTGGAATTTTGAATTACCTGTCAATCTTGATGTGATGGATTTATCGCCCACATCACAGCCAGTTTGATGGGTAAGGCAAATTTATGAGGCGTCCATTACTCTTGAATAGTTGGAATGTAGTCGGTTGTTAATGGAACTCTTGCCACTTGTCTGCTTGGCTGTGTTGGTGTCACACATCACATGTGCATTGTTGGAATGTAGTCGGTTGTTAGTGGAACTCTCGCCACTTGTCTGCTTGGCTGTGTTGGTGTCACACATCACATGTGCATTGTTGGAATGTAGTCGGTTGTTAGTGGAACTCTCGCCACTTGTCTGCTTGGCTGTGTTGGTGTCACACATCACATGTGCATTGTTGGAATGCAGTTGGTTGTTAATGGAACTCTCGCCACTTGTCTGCTTGGCTGTGTTGGTGTCACACATCACATGTGCATTGTTGGAATGTAGTCGGTTGTTAGTGGAACTCTCGCCACTTGTCTGCTTGGCTGTGTTGGTGTCACACATCACATGTGCATTGTTGGAATGTAGTCGGTTGTTAGTGGAACTCTCGCCACTTGTCTGCTTGGCTGTGTTGGTGTCACACATCACATGTGCATTGTTGGAATGTAGTCGGTTGTTAGTGGAACTCTCGCCACTTGTCTGCTTGGCTGTGTTGGTGTCACACATCACATGTGCATTGTTGGAATGCAGTTGGTTGTTAATGGAACTCTCGCCACTTGTCTGCTTGGCTGTGTTGGTGTCACACATCACATGTGCATTGTTGGAATGTAGTCGGTTGTTAGTGGAACTCTCGCCACTTGTCTGCTTGGCTGTGTTGGTGTCACACATCACATGTGCATTGTTGGAATGTAGTCGGTTGTTAGTGGAACTCTCGCCACTTGTCTGCTTGGCTGTGTTGGTGTCACACTACATCACAGCCAAACTGATGAGTGATGGGACTTACCCTGTCGGCAGATGGAGAACACAGCAAGGAAAAGGTTGCTGGTAACATCAGGCGGGTTGTGATCATGTTTCAATTGAGAAAAATTTTCATATCACACTCGTTTGGTGGGCCCTGACGACTGTCGAATCATCAGTTCACTTCTTGCCCATTTAATTCATTGCTTAGCCTGTGTGTTTGTTTGAATATATTGTTTGTTAGTTGCTCTCAATTTGTGAATAACATAAAGGCTGCCAATATAAGTGGGCCCCGAAACTATACTTTCAGAAGTTTGTGAAGATGATTTGGCTGGCATTGACTTTGAGGATGGGGAGTTTACTGAACCATCAAACCTTGAGGCTAAAGAACTTGAGATTAAACCCAAAATCAGGTATGTTACCTTAGACATTATCAGGTTATCAGGTGTGTACCTTAGACATTATCAGGTATGTTACCTTAGATTTATCAGGTGTTACCTTATATTTATCAGGTATGTTACCTTAGATTTATCAGGTATGTTACCTTAGATTTGTTTTATATTTTACTTACAATAAAAGCTTTGAAATTAACGGTTGCCATGCAATTACCCGGATTGTAACATTGTGCATGGGTACCCGTGAAAATGTGGTTGCATTTTGTCTATATTTTTCATTTGAAATATAAGCTGTGAAAAGCACCTAAACCATTAAGAATGAATATCTGTTCATAAAAAAATAAAATACGGTCTGGGACAAACAATTTTGACACATCTTTTTTCTCTGAACTTGAGGAAACAAAATCTCGTAAGACCATAAAGATTTTGGTTCTTAGTATGAATTGATGAAAACATTACACAGCCGAGAAGGGGCTGGAGATAAAAGAAAGGCTGTTTTTTGTGTTATTAGTAATTACACCCCTGCTTTTATTATGACAGGACGGGAACTTGGCTTTGAAATACGCCGAAAACATTGGGAGTTACAATGTTGTTTATCTAGATCTGCACCCTTCGCTCCTCAGTCCACTCCTATCACCACCATACTCATGTTAAAATAACACCTCATCGTGGGATTAAAAAAAAATAATTCAGTCTTCAGATTTTCGTTGTAGTAACAAAATTTTTTTTATCTCGACAGAAACTAAGGGTAAAAATAATTTGGGCTTGATGTAAATTTTTACGTCATAGTGGTTGATATAGTTTAGTCTACTGTAGTTTTAGTTGACCAATCCACTTACAGCGGGAATAAAATTTTGTAGAGCATCTTTCTTTATGCAATGAAAGGAAATAGATCATTTAAGTCAGTGCTTCTCAAAGTGTTGGACCGGTGCTGGTCCGTGGGCCTTCCGCTTCCGGTCTGCAGAGGTTATCAGGAAAGGACAGAAAGAATATAATTATAATTCTCCAGTTGCAACAATTTTTGCTAGCCCTTTAGAATATATCAAATTTTCGTCAATAAGCATATTAAATAAAACCAAAATTGCGCTACCAAGTCAGTACTGGGAAAATAGTTCAACGGTCTCTGATGCAATGGGAAAATTCCTGCTGGTTTGCCATTCTAAAAAGTTTGAGAAGCACTGATTTAAGGGATTGTGACATGGAACAGTTTCAGGGTATTTCTTTGCCCTTGAACATGGTAGCATATCTAAAACTATTAGTACCACTGATTCCTCCACAATTTGTACTTGGCGTTTAATATTTGAATAGAAAGCAACATTAACTTTAATTTTTATGTCAATTTTAAGTTTTCCCACTTTGTTAACCACATTTTGTGGCATTTTGTTTTATGCAAGACTTACTCATGCCTCAGTTTTGATCAAAATGGTAGAGATTTCTTGTAGTTTGAAATTTTATTGTACTTTTGAAGAAAAAAGTAGGAATAATAAAATATTTCCTCTAGCTTTGGTTTGTTAAGTTTTTTTGTTAATCATGTGAAGTCAACAGTATCAACATGTTTCCACATTTATTCCCCCGTAATCATTTTAGCTGCAGACCGGGCCTTTCCTTCTGACTGACCCAGTATTTTTTTTTAAATCAACCATTTTGTTCTTGTTACTTGTTGCTTTTAGCTGCTCTGCAACATATTCACTTGGCCTTAATTTTAATAAATTTTGGTCTCTTGGTCAATTAAATGGCAATGCTTTAAACAAAAAATTCACTCACCCGGCTATGTCTCTGGCCTTGATGGGTTTTCCAAATAACAGATTAGGGATAATCGTAACAAATTTGGTGGCAATAATCATGTGCTTAAAATCTTACTCATTAAATGCTTTTAAATGTCTCCTGACCAACTTTTTTCTTGCACACTATCTTTTCTGAATGTAAATCTCTAGAAACATAGTATTCATAGCAGTGGTAGATTCATTTGGTTGCTTCATGTGGTAGATTCATTTGGTTGCTTCATGTGGTAGATTCATTTGGTTGCTTCATGTGGTAGATTCATTTGGTTGCTTCATGTGGTAGATTCATTTGGTTGCTTCATGTGGTAGATTCATTTGGTTGCTTCATGTGGTAGATTCATTTGGTTGCTTCATGTGGTAGATTCATTTGGTTGCTTCATGTGGTAGATTCATTTGGTTGCTTCATGTGGTAGATTCATTTGGTTGCTTCATGTGGTAGATTCATTTGGTTGCTTCATGTGGTAGATTCATTTGGTTGCTTCATGTGGTAGATTCATTTGGTTGCTTCATGTGGTAGATTCATTTGGTTGCTTCATGTGGTAGATTCATTTGGTTGCTTCATGTGGTAGATTCATTTGGTTGCTTCATGTGGTAGATTCATTTGGTTGCTTCATGTGGTAGATTCATTTGGTTGCTTCATGTGGTAGATTCATTTGGTTGCTTCATGTGGTAGATTCATTTGGTTGCTTCATGTGGTAGATTCATTTGGTTGCTTCATGTGGTAGATTCATTTGGTTGCTTCATGTGGTAGATTCATTTGGTTGCTTCTTGTGGTAGATTCATTTGGTTGCTTCATGTGGTAGATTCATTTGGTTGCTTCATGTGGTAGATTCATTTGGTTGCTTCATGTGATAGATTCATTTGGTTGCTTCATGTGGTAGATTCATTTGGTTGCTTCATGTGGTAGATTCATTTGGTTGCTTCATGTGGTAGATTCATTTGGTTGCTTCATGTGGTAGATTCATTTGGTTGCTTCATGTGGTAGATTCATTTGGTTGCTTCATGTGGTAGATTCATTTGGTTGCTTCATGTGGTAGATTCATTTGGTTGCTTCATGTGGTAGATTCATTTGGTTGCTTCATGTGGTAGATTCATTTGGTTGCTTCATGTGGTAGATTCATTTGGTTGCTTCATGTGGTAGATTCATTTGGTTGCTTCATGTGGTAGATTCATTTGGTTGCTTCATGTGGTAGATTCATTTGGTTGCTTCATGTGGTAGATTCATTTGGTTGCTTCATGTGGTAGATTCATTTGGTTGCTTCATGTGGTAGATTCATTTGGTTGCTTCATGTGGTAGATTCATTTGGTTGCTTCATGTGGTAGATTCATTTGGTTGCTTCATGTGGTAGATTCATTTGGTTGCTTCATGTGGTAGATTCATTTGGTTGCTTCATGTGGTAGATTCATTTGGTTGCTTCATGTGGTAGATTCATTTGGTTGCTTCATGTGGTAGATTCATTTGGTTGCTTCATGTGGTAGATTCATTTGGTTGCTTCATGTGGTAGATTCATTTGGTTGCTTCATGTGGTAGATTCATTTGGTTGCTTCATGTGGTAGATTCATTTGGTTGCTTCATGTGGTAGATTCATTTGGTTGCTTCATGTGGTAGATTCATTTGGTTGCTTCATGTGGTAGATTCATTTGGTTGCTTCATGTGGTAGATTCATTTGGTTGCTTCATGTGGTAGATTCATTTGGTTGCTTCATGTGGTAGATTCATTTGGTTGCTTCATGTGGTAGATTCATTTGGTTGCTTCATGTGGTAGATTCATTTGGTTGCTTCATGTGGTAGATTCATTTGGTTGCTTCATGTGGTAGATTCATTTGGTTGCTTCATGTGGTAGATTCATTTGGTTGCTTCATGTGGTAGATTCATTTGGTTGCTTCATGTGGTAGATTCATTTGGTTGCTTCATGTGGTAGATTCATTTGGTTGCTTCATGTGGTAGATTCATTTGGTTGCTTCATGTGGTAGATTCATTTGGTTGCTTCATGTGTTAGATTCATTTGGTTGCTTCATGTGGTAGATTCATTTGGTTGCTTCATGTGGTAGATTCATTTGGTTGCTTCATGTGGTAGATTCATTTGGTTGCTTCATGTGGTAGATTCATTTGGTTGCTTCATGTGGTAGATTCATTTGGTTGCTTCATGTGGTAGATTCATTTGGTTGCTTCATGTGGTAGATTCATTTGGTTGCTTCATGTGGTAGATTCATTTGGTTGCTTCATGTGGTAGATTCATTTGGTTGCTTCATGTGGTAGATTCATTTGGTTGCTTCATGTGGTAGATTCATTTGGTTGCTTCATGTGGTAGATTCATTTGGTTGCTTCATGTGGTAGATTCATTTGGTTGCTTCATGTGGTAGATTCATTTGGTTGCTTCATGTGGTAGATTCATTTGGTTGCTTCATGTGGTAGATTCATTTGGTTGCTTCATGTGGTAGATTCATTTGGTTGCTTCATGTGGTAGATTCATTTGGTTGCTTCATGTGGTAGATTCATTTGGTTGCTTCATGTGGTAGATTCATTTGGTTGCTTCATGTGGTAGATTCATTTGGTTGCTTCATGTGGTAGATTCATTTGGTTGCTTCATGTGGTAGATTCATTTGGTTGCTTCATGTGGTAGATTCATTTGGTTGCTTCATGTGGTAGATTCATTTGGTTGCTTCATGTGGTAGATTCATTTGGTTGCTTCATGTGGTAGATTCATTTGGTTGCTTCATGTGGTAGATTCATTTGGTTGCTTCATGTGGTAGATTCATTTGGTTGCTTCATGTGGTAGATTCATTTGGTTGCTTCATGTGGTAGATTCATTTGGTTGCTTCATGTGGTAGATTCATTTGGTTGCTTCATGTGGTAGATTCATTTGGTTGCTTCATGTGGTAGATTCATGAAGATCAATGAAAGTGTATTAATCAAAGCCACCTTATTATTCAGCACAAAGCATATGGGCAACTATGCTCAGTTTGTATATTTTATTTAATATAAGATCATTGCAAAGTCTGCATATATTTCTTGAATTTACAGTAGCATCTGGGACTCGTGCCATTTGAGAAGGGTGAGATCATCCCTTTCAGGATTATTGAGATGTCCCACATCTCGCAGCCAGTGCTATATTTACCTATATGCTAAACAAACTATAGCTCAGGGCCCCTGCCTTCTTGGGGGCCCCCCGGAATCATATTTTGTACTGACATAGAATATCTCCACTTCAAAAATGCCACCATATCTCAAATTGCTTAGGACCCCATCAAGTCTAAATTCGTCCCTGGTTCAATGGTAATTCACACAGCTGTTTCTAATGCAACATAATAGGATTTTGATTTTTTTTAATATGAACTCAAAATTACATTACACTGAAATTGTTAAAATTTCACAATGGAAATGTAGATCTTGATGTCTTCTACTCTGAAAATGTGTAATGAGATAATAATTTTTTAGGGAATTGGTCATGGGAGAAGATTTTGAGTTGCTAAATTTAGTAGTGCTCAAGATATTTGGCGACAAAACTTAATAGAACTTGAAGTAAATATGCTTAGACAAAGATTTTGGCAGTTTCTTGAACGTTAATAGGTTTCAGGTTGAAATAAATGGGTTTCACTGTATTAACAGTGATAGAAAAATGCTTTAGGTAATATAATTTAACTGGTGGTCAGAAAGAGAAAACAAAACTAAATATGACACATTATACACAACACATTTTTTGACAGGTTAAGCACATTTATTATCTATACTACTTATGGGATATTGGAAGGATTAAGCTTAACTCTCAAATGTTCTTTGAGTTTTCCCCCTTTTATCCACCTGATTTAGGTAGTTACAGGAATTACTTTTTTTTAAAATGAACTAAACCACCAATAATTGCATGTTATGCATTTTTGTGTTCAAAATTGACTTATCTATCTATTGATAGCAAATTTAACTCTATTGTGGTAATGTAGCTTGAAAATTATTTTTTTAATGGATTTTTTTCATTTAAATTTTGTACAGAAAATCACATGTCACAAACTGTATGAAGGAAAAAATAAGTGGTTGTAGCAAGCATAAATTCTTTATTAAAGCCATATAAACATTGTCCATTTGTACATGGACTATCAAATATTCAAAGCATTTTGCTCATATAAAAAAATATATATATATTTTTATATGAGTATTCTTAAAGTCTTAAAATAGATCATTTTTTCCTTTATTACAAAAATTGTACATTTTAACAGGCAATAATTCTATAACTAAGTTTTTATTGACAATAATTGAACATAACAAAATATTATTCTTATAATCATTATTAGCCTAAAAATCATTTTTCATTTGATAAAAAATGTTGGAAACTATTAATTATGATATAAAATAAGACAAATTATCTGCAAATTATAACAAGAACAAATTTAATTTAAAAACACACATTGGTGAACATTTATTTCTTAGTTCATATTCTTAAAATAAGTTAATAATAGTAATATATTTAATTCTTATTTTGTAAAATGTCATTGGCTTATGAGTGGTATACGGATACGAGCCGTCAGCCGAATATATTTGTATAATCATATCTTTCTTCTTTCTTACCGGTATCATTCTTTCCTCAGTTGAAATGTTGGGTCTAGAAACAGTTTCATTCACTTTCTTCTAGAACCATTGTAACATATATATCGCTTCCCTGATTTTTTTGTTTACCTCAATATTCCTTTTTGAACATTTCAGAAATATAAAATTTAAAGTCTAAAATTTGAACCGTCTTCTCAGTAAATTCTCAGTAATAATACTTTGTTTTTATTCCTTTCAATAGAAATAACTTGTCAAGTATGAATATAAGCGATTTCTTCGCTAAATAATGAATCTTTGGTTTTATTTTTAAACAATTGCGGCCGACTTGTCACAGTAAAATTAACAAGAATTTCTCAATGGCGAACGAAAATAGCGTTCCGGTAAAACAATAACACGATGGTCGGGCAAACTTAAAAAAAATTTTTTAATTTAAAATTAATTTATAATATCGTGTTTTTTCCTAATTTATTTAATTATTTTGGCATAAATTTTAAAAATTAGAATGTAAATTTTTTTTTAAAATTAAAATTTAAACTGTCGACCAGCCCTGATCGAAAAGTCAATGTTACGTCCTTTGAGAGTTAAGAGAACAAGAGATCACCCCCTCCCCCCCACCACCGTGCTTGTCATAACCAATGTTATAAATTTACTGCTTCCGCCAAAGAAACGTTTTGTGACTTTGTCCTGAGAATGAAATCATTGCCATATATAATCATTTAGTGTTGCAGTTTTGAAGCTAGTATATCTGCCTCAAATAAGACAAGGTTGCACACTTCCAGCGCCCCATAAGACCGACTTGCACACATCCACAATGGTTAAATAATTAATACTTCATTTTACTAGTCATCTATGAGTGGTACCTCTTGCCCTCTTGCTTACATGATTATTTTTACTATATAGTGTATCAATAGGTACATCTTAGTTTAAAAAGAAGTTTGGAGATGAGGGTAAAACAACAATTCTTGATAGTAATATTCTCACAGAGCTCAATCTTAAAGATTCTTTAAAACATCTTTAGTAGAAATGGGAATATCCCCCAAAGACAGAATGGGTGTTTCATTAACATAACAGTTCAAGTCTTCATCATCATTTCTGATCAGTCCTTAGACCGCTTGTTCTTTCAATGCAGGCTCAATTAGGTTTCAGGAAAATAATGCTTTATATCATGATTAATGTAATAATTTAATAGACCATTCAACTCACAGGTAATTAATCCATTTAAAGAACTGTTTACAATAAGAACATTTTTACTGTGTGGATACTAGTTATTCAACTAGAATAAATTACATATTTTTGGTTGGGGTTTCTTTTGTACAACCATAAAATTAATATTGATATTATAGATTTGTACAACCATAACATTAATAATATTATAGATTTGTACAACCATAACATTAATATTAATATTAAAGATTTGCAACAGGTGGTGAGACCATTCAACATTCACAATACATATAATCCACCAGATTTTTTATGCTAGATAGCATTGAAACTTTAACAGCATTTTACACACCTAATTTTTGCATAATTGACAGGACTTGTAAAATTGTACACAATTTTTCAAGGCTCCAGCACACAAGATGCCTCTTCTATATTGGTGTCTATGTAAAACTTATTACACAAAGCGTCACAAGCGGATGTAACATTTAATGGGCATGTATTGGTCTATGAACTCTACTTGACCTAGCAGTAGCAAATCAGGCTGTCTTTACATCTGGCACTTTTACCATAAAACCTAGATACAAATTAAATCAATATAAACAGGGGTGGCCAGACCTGTAGTAAAGTGCTATTTAAAAAAAAATTAAAATTCAGAGCTGCCCTATAGTTCATGACCCTACTCCCAATGAATATGAACAATTGCTTTAGTGATTAAATTTTTTAAATTGTTTGAATTAAACTTTTAGTGTTAACCCTAACTGTATGTTGAAGAAATTTCAGTGACATTTAACAAATATGTAAAATTTATTAGAACCACACTGCGTCTAGACTCATAATAATAGTTAACATCAATTGCTATGATTCTACTGAGAAGCCTTTGAACTACCAACTTTCTTAAAATCCGGTTGGTAGCTAGTAGTTGTGTGAATAAATATTGCCAGATGCTGGTTACTAGTTAATTCTTGATGCTTTGATTTTATGAACTTCAATGTGGCATACACAGGTTAGTTGGAATTTATCAGTCGCCAAAGTATGGAATTATTTGGATCTAATATAGAAATTACTCTCCAATATTCTTTTTAATAAAGCCCCATCGGCACAAAGTTGTTTAGCACTAGCAATATTCCAAGCGATGGATAAACTTGCCACAGTTAATGTGACGCCTTCTTTGCTGAAAGCAGAAAATAGTGTCTGCTGTTGACACATTCCAGACTTCAACTTGCTTTTTCAAGTTATAGTGGATGCAAACTCTACACAATTTTTTGATATCATGACTTCAAATTGATAGCTTTGTAATTTGCTTGCAGTTGCAGCATTTGCCTTGGGCATATAGTTTTATTGATAAATGCAAAGTCGTCTTTCCATTCTGGTGGAAAACTTCTATTTTATGCTATAATCGGCGTCCTTCTGTCTGGCGAGACGATAGTGCATCACCGTTGGGTTGGGTTGCATTTCCTCTTGTGACTGTGCAGTCCTATCCTTGAGTGACAGTCTTTACCACAGCTTTTGCACACGAGTTCTGTGCTTCTCAAAGTTTTGGCCTTTCTCCTAGCTCTTCTGTCTGTAGCATCCTGCGCTCCTAGGCTACTATGACGCTCTCTTTGACAACTGTGTGCCACGTGGATCAGTCTTCTGCTTGACACTCCCAATGGCTTGTGCTTTTTCTGGCTGCTATCATATCCCTTTAAATCGCAGACGTGGGCGACCTGTCTTCCTCTTTCCCGTTTCCAGTTCTTTATATAGGAAGTCCTTAGGGATGCGGCCAGGGCTCATTCTTTTTACAAATTTAGTATATTTTATAAGTAAGATGGACAAATGTTTGCATGAATTCCTGAAAATATCATAAATTAAATAAATTAATTTAAAAAAAACTGATTTTATAGGCTCACTAAGAGAAAATATTAAAGATTATTGTTTATATTTTTAAACTTCACCTTTTTCATCAGGCTCGTGTGGTCTTGAGGTAGAAAGTCGCCCTGTTGTGCAAGCGGTCACGCGATCGATTCCCGGCGTGGGCACAATTTTTTTTAAAAAATTGTATTTTTAAACTCATTATTAGGATACCGGCAAACAGTTATTTCTTTATATTCCATTTTTTCATGAGTAATCTTTGGCTGGGAAGGCCGATCCCGTAGTACAGACAAATTATGTTAAAGGAACAGATGAACTATTTAATTACAAGTTACAGTCTTATATTAGCTGCTAGCAATCATTTTATTTAAAGGGACGCTGGCTGGATAGGGCCCCAGTTTGAATTGCAGCCAGGGGCCCCGTGCAGTCTTAATCCGCCCCTGCATTCAACTTAAAAATTTTTAATCAAGATCACATTTTTCCAACCCCTTGTGTTGGTTTTAAGAATTCATTTTTAAAAAATGTTATATATTTCAATATTCATAAATTTTTCGGGACCACAATATGAACAAAGAAAACCACCAGTTTTGGCCACCGTTGATATAGAATAACATTAAACATGAAATGTCAATGAAACCTTGTGCTTGATTTACATCAAACAGATTTTCATTTATGAAATTAAGGAAAGGAAACATTGATGTAAATTATGCAGTGTTGCATAGCTGGGCTGAATTTGACTAATGAAATTTTATATTTGAAAACCATCGAAACCTGGTCTTTCATGCCCAAATATATGGTTTTGTTTTACAGACCACACAAGTGGTAAAAGAAATTTTAAAAAGTAAATTAACTTTTCTAAATTTATTATGTCAACAAGAAGATATTTTTTAAAAATTGTTAAAGGGAATCTTTTGGTTTAATTTCTTGCATGTTCCCTTTTTTACAATGCATCTCAATCTTCAAAAATATTAAAAATTTATTATTAATTTATTTTCCTTGCAAAATAAAAAATTAAATAAACTATTTGCTAATTTTGATTGTTTCCCTAATGTTACATACAGTGAAGAAGTGTTAAGTCTTGGTTGGGACAACGTGTCCGAGATATCTGAAGCTCCAGCAGACGTGCAAGTGGACACATCACAACTGCCTCTGGTCAGTAACTCTGTTGGGGATCAGGTGCTTCGTTTGTATTGGCTGGACGCTTATGAAGACACCTACCACCAGCCAGGTTAGTTATACTTGTACAAGGGCTACGTATTATAGCTAAGCTTGGTCATTGGGTATTATGGTATGGTATGGTTGTGTAAGTGCTTAATTAATACTGAATAATATTTCAAACACAAAGCTTATTGCAACAAGCATGACAGGATTCTTTATTAAAATCTTTATATATTATAAGAAAACCAAACTGAGTTTTGGCTATGGTTTAAGTAATGGATACTTTTTCCAGAAGTCTTTATTACATTAATTAAATAGAAAAGGTTCAGTTTTGCAATAGTATTTTTTTTTGTGGATAATTGTCATAAAATTTGCACCAGCACCTTTATTGTATTTAGATTTATTTTGAGACAATCACTGTTTGTTAACAGCATCAACTTTTTTCAGGAGTTGTCTATCTTTTTGGTAAGGTTTATGTGGAGTCTATCGAAGCATATGTCAGCTGCTGTGTAACTGTTCGTAACATTGAGAGAAGGCTCTTTATCTTACCTAGGATCAAGGTATGCTTTTTAATTTTCGTATTGAAGTTGCAGTAAGAAATATTTAAATTTGAAAATAAGTGCATTCACATTTACATTCCCATTAACATTAATACAAAGTGGATGTAATATTTTTATTTCAAAATCTTACATTCAGCATCTTATAAAAAAAAGAGTAAAAAATTATAATTTATGCATTCTATTGCAGCGCATGAATTTGAAAGCAAATGTGGAAACATCAGAAGACGTCACTATGCCCATGGTTTATGAAGAGTTTAACAAAATAGCCGACAAGCACAGGATAGACAAGTTCAGATCAATGGTAACTTTAGTCTTCAAATTACTCAAGTTTTTACTTGTAGTAGTTCCAGTTTTTCTGATTTTTTTAATTTAAAAAATGATACAAAATTGTTACGCATCACAAAACTTTGTTAAAAATCATTCCCCCTGTTGCGACTTAACGCGTTCTTTGTGGGTCTATAGGGATGTGTCCAAATGTGCCACGCACAAAGCAACACACTCACATTTTTAGTTTAAGCGGCATCAATATATTGCTCTCCTCAAGACTTCTGGCTATTGTGTGATTTAACTTGATTTCCATTTTTAAAAATCAAGTTAAATCACACAATAGCCAGTTGTTATTCAGTTTGACGGAAGCACATATTTATCTGCATTATCAGTCACTATACGTAATTTTCTTTTTTTGCAGTGAATGCTATATTATTATTAAACGTAATTCATTTCTTGATGCATTAATCAATCTGTTTTTAAGATTAATCAAAATTTTAAGAAATGAAAAATATTTTTCAAATTAAATTAAAATGAAGTTACTTCCCATTTATCAGGAAAATTTACTAAATACTGCACTTGCTTTAGGGTTGACTAAGTTAAAGTGCAATTTAAATTTGTTAAAGTAACATTATGGAATCAATTAAGCCCAGAACAATTGTTACAATATTTTTAGATTAAATAATTAATGAATTTTTTTTAAAAAATGTATAACGTAAAGTTAGTTTTGACTTCTGGCATTGAGATAAAGAAACTTTTCCAGGCAAACAAGTTAGGACATTGTTTATTTAAAAGAAATTACTTACCATAATAGCACAACACCAGGTTATTTAGTAATAGATTAAATTGTTTATTTAAAAGACATTACATTACCTACCATAATAGCACAACACCAGGTTATTAAGTAGTAGATTAAATTGTTTATTTAAAAGAAATTACCTACCATAGTAGCACAACACCAGGTTATTTGGTAATAGATTAAATCGTTTATTTAAAAGAAAATACCTACCATAATAGCACAACACCAGGTTATTTAGTAATAGAT
Organism: Ampullaceana balthica; assembly: GCA_944989445.1. Taxonomy (NCBI): domain Eukaryota; kingdom Metazoa; phylum Mollusca; class Gastropoda; family Lymnaeidae; genus Ampullaceana; species Ampullaceana balthica. Next base: position 635,993 of record CALYLW010000473.1, on the reverse strand, counting down.
TAAAAGGTTAATGTAACATTTCAACCTTTATTTTCTATATTACTATTTGAAGTTTTAAAACTTTCAATGTTTTTCTAGAAAGTCAAGAAAAACTATGCTTTTGACAAGCTGGACGTGCCAGTAGAAGCAGATTATTTGGAAGTTCGTTATGCAGTAAGTAGAAATTGTGACATTTTCTAGTAAGCTAAATATATTTTTGTCAGATTTTAAAGGAGAATCTGACACAAGGTCATCTTGCGTGTTGTCAAAACTTAAAGATGTATATTTTTGTAAATTTTGACCAAAGTACTCACCACAATAATATTAAATTTATCTGTACTCAGGCCTGCCAACCCTCCCGATTTTTTCGGGATTATACGGATTTTTTACCCATGCTTACAAAATCCCGATAAGACCCTTAATCTCCCGATTTTCCGAGAAAAAAAAATTCACCATGAAAAATCCGAATGCGAAAAAATTATAAAAAGAAAAAGCTAATACTAATAATGGCGGTGATGTATTTCGAAAATGAAAATGCCACTTCCTAGGTTTTTTCCTGTACTTCCGTTATCCAAGCGAACCGCGATATCTAACTATTTCTTCGTTGGCCATCCGATCTTACATTATTCCTTTTACCAGCCTAATAATAAAACAAAAAAAAATTCAGCTGTTCTGTGACTTTAAAAAAAAAGGATACATTTGTAAGGAACGCTGCTAAAAACGGTTTTCCAGTGACTGAGCTTCAGAGTGTTTGTACTAGTACTAAGACTAGTCTAACTAAACAAATAAAAAAAAGACGTCATTGGGACATTCGTTTTCGAAACAGTATCAGTATTTGGAAAAACACTCGCCTGTGGCCGTGGCGCAACATTTGCAATCTGTGCCAGACCTAATTATCTTTTGAAAGTGGTGGGTTCAATAACAATAAAAAATAGTTTAATGCAAAAATCACAACTGCTGATTAGTAAAGTAAAAGTAGTGAATCTACATCTGTTAACAATTACTTTGTTATTATTGTTGAAGGAATAGGAAATTCAGATATGAGATGGAAAGTTTTTTTTACCATCCTACTTTTTGGAAGAAATAAAGATTTTTCTAATACCTATCTTTTTAATGCCAGATTCAAATAAATGTTTCCAGAAAAATTACAATGAAACAAGAGCAATCATTAATTCGGTTAATTCCGATGAATGATACTCTTTCTAAAGTCTAAAGTTTCTAACTAAAAACTAATATTTATCTAAAAGCAAAGCTAACTTCAATTGACGAAAGAACTGTTCAAGTTCAAAAAGGTCACTAGGGAAATGCTGGAAAGCTGAACTCTATGCAGCCTCTGTTCATATGTGAAAAACATGGTTATTCTCTCGTGTATCTGAATGCAATGTAAACATTTCCAGTATTCTGTGGTGTTCTGTAGACACTTAAATTAAAAGATAATGGATTTAACTTATTACTTTATATTTATTTAGTATGTAGTTCTTAAACCAGCGCAGTGGGGTGCTGCAACGCCGTGCGTGGACCCCTCTACAGATTTTTTTTCTTGGCTGGTTGGCAGGCCTGTGTACTACTTGTGGCACTGAAAATAAAAAACACTTAGAAATCATCCTCATTTTTTGGCATTTCGGCATGGAATAGGTTGCCTGATCAAGTCAGGAAAATCAACAAAGTAACAACATTAACAATGGTAATAAACATTCAAGACCAATTTTCCCCTCGAAGGTTCATTGAGTTCATTGGTCTGTGTGCAAAATAAAAATAGTTGCACAGCATCCATTTAAAAAATAATGATTTTACTCCCCATAAACTCAGATTATATTTTCCTTCAAAATTTTCTGCATGATTATTCTAAATTCTAAACTGATGTGAGGTGTCTATCCGATATCTGCGTGACCAAGCAGCTGCTCAATGTAAAGGGTACATTGTTAAAGACTAGACATAAACCGTGGATAAGCATGGGATGCAATAATTTTCTGTATAGATTGATATGGATAATATGATAAGGGGTCGTCCATAAAGTATGTCAGGCTGTTTTTGACCATTTTTAACTCCCCCCTCCCCGTCACAAACTACTGTTCAAAATCTCTCGCCCCCCCCCCAGTACGTGACACTTTCCATCAAATTTTTATTTTTTATTAACAAAATAATTAAAATTTAATATAAAACACTGTGACGTCACATATGGCCAGACTCCCCCCCTCTGGAGCGTGACGTAGTACTTTATGGACGGCCCCTAAGAAGATACATTTTTAAAACTTATTTAAATAGTTTTTCAAGTGCAGAATACATATAATTCTTTTTTAACTATTGGGAAAAGACTAATGTAAAAGCATATTTAAATTTCATCTTGTTTTTTATAACATAAGATTTTTTACTTTTAATTAAAACACTTACGGGTCTGAATTCCAGAGCTAAGTATTGTTAACTAAAACCATAATTGACAGTCATGAAAGAAAAACAAATTATTTTGAACTTTTTAGTCCTTAAATTGCCATTAAATTTTTTTATCACATTTGACAAATATCTCACAGGCTGACTTGCCAGCCTTGCCTTCAGATTTGAAAGGGGAAACATTCAGTCACATATTTGGAACCAAAACTAGCAGGTATGTGCAAGTATGAAACATTCAGTCACATGTTTGGAACCAAAACTAGCAGGTATGTGCAAGTATGAAACATTCATTCACATGTTTGGAACCAAAACTAGCAGGTATGTGCAAGTATGAAACATTCAGTCACATGTTTGGAACCAAAACTAGCAGGTATGTGCAAGTATTTTATTGGACAGGTCAGAGGTTGTAAGAAACCAAGTCATGTCATGTTTCTCATGCTGCAGTCAACCATTTATTTTTCATTTTATTTAATAAGTAAAAAATCATTTCAAAGTTCCAATAGTTTGGGGTAAAACTTAGTATTCAAAAACTCTTACTATAACAAAACTTTTCTAACATCAATTGTCATGTTATGTCATGTTGGTTTCTCTTAATAAATTTAATTATTGTAATGTGAGAAAAATCTGGGTGCTAAGACTTAATAGGATAATTGGCTGCTCAGTGAATATAGCTACTTCCTTGTTAAGATTACAACTCGTATTAGGATTAGATATTAGAAAATGTATTCTCAGTTTAATAGTAAAAATACAAAATGTAAAGAAGATAATTTATTTTTAGTTTTCTCATGAGTAAAACTTATACAATGTTGGTATTTTAGTTCTCTCATGAGTAAAACTAATACAATGTTGGTATTTTGATTTTAGTTGATATTTGATGATATAGCAGAGTTATAAAAAAATTAATTACTGAAAAATTAATATGATTTTTGTTCCTTCCATAAACAAGCCTAGAGCATCTTTTGTTGAATCAGAAAATGAAAGGACCAGCTTGGCTTGATTTAAAATCTCCACGTAAGTTAGAAACGCGTTTTTTATTATTTCTGTTTAACCACTTGCAAAATAATAAGTGGAAACAATTGAACTAGGCATTACCCGGTTTTAAAAACATATTTCGTTATATACTTTAATCACTATGACAAATGTTCATAATTCTGATGAAAAATTCATCATTCTGCTTATCATTTACTAACTGGTAGGGGTCTACCGATATGCCTTTTTGCCGATACCGATATTACCGATATTTTTTTTGCCGATATGAGTATTTGTTAGGACAAAAACCAGTGGTCATATTTGATGACGTCATTCTTAAATTTATCACTCGTAATTATTTATCTTTTATATTAGGGGACTACACATGCATTTTTGCCGATATTACCGATATTTTTTGCCGATATGAGTGCCGATAGGGTATTTGTTAGGACAAAAACCAGCGGTCATATTTGGTGACGTCATTCTTAAATTTATCACTCCTAATTATTTATCTTTTATATTAAGGGACTACCGACAAGGATTTTCGCCGATATTACCGATATTTTTTGCAGATATGAATATTTGTTAGGACAAAAACCAGCGGTCTTATTTGATGACATCATTCTTAAATTTATCACTCCTAATTATTTATATTTTATATTTGGGGTCTACCGATAAGCATATTTGCCGATATTACCGATAGATATTTTTTTCTGATATGAGTGCAGATATGAGTATTTGTTAGGACAAAAATAACAGCGGTCATATTTGATGACGTCATTCTTAAATGTATCACTCGTAATTATTTATATCTTATAATTAAGGGGTCTACCCATGTCCAGTCTTGCCGAAATTACCGATTTTTTTTTCCCGAAACGAAGTTTCCGATGTGTTTACAAGTTCCAGATCATTACCTACATGGGACTCAACAAAACGAACCGCCCTTTATAAAAATGTACAAGCATATTAGGTACTCGTTTTGAAACTTCAACCTTGACTCATAATTATTAATTCTAACCAATAGTTTAATTGCTTTTGCACACGGCCACCTTTTATGAATGAAACAATGAGAACAAAGTACAATAGTAATAGAGTGAAAATGAGGCTGAAGGTTGAATGGTTGCCAATGACAACAAGTCTTCACACGGTACATTTTGTTATTCCATACGAAACGAAATGTTTTAGACATCTGCGATTCTGCGTGCATCTTTGCTATTAGAGCAATTACGTGAACATAATGTTTACATGTTATACATTTATTAGAGCAATTACGGTATACTTGGCATCGGCACAGTATTTCTGAGTATACGAAAATCGGCCGATACCTAAACAATATCAAAGCACATGAAACACTGTATCGTGGCTGCAAATATTAATACTAGGACTCTTTTGACTATTTCAATACCGGTATCGGGGTCGATGTATTAATTTGTCGAGATATTGTAAATCTAAATGATAGTTTTTTTGTTTCCGTTTTTGTGTGTGGTCAAAATGTCACTTATTATGAAATATCGGTGACGTCAATATCGGGACCTTTACATGCTACCGATACCGATATTGCCGATATCCAGATATCGGTACCGATATATCGGCCAGCCAATATATCGGTAGACCCCTACTAACTGGTATTATTTTTTTTTCTACCAGAGCTACCCTCTGTAGCAACAAGTTGGTGCAAACTGGAGGTAAGAATCAAAGCAAATTATTTCAAACCAAAACACCCACCCAATTCAGTCTTTAAATTTTCTTTTGTTAACTGGCAGAGAAAGTTGCTATGACACACGGTGGTCTTAATGCAGAATCACTATATTTTACAACCTTGTATGTTATTGCAACATCGCTATATTTTCCAGCAGCTATTTATATATATATATATATATATATATATATTTACAACCTTGTATATTATTGCAACATCAGTATATCTTCCATCAGCTAATGAGAAAATATATAACTTGATTACAGTTCCTAGAGTGGGCATTAATTATTCCATTTATTTTGCACCAGGCTGTCTTATCCAAACCTGAACATGTCACGATTAGTGACACCACTCAGTCTCCCCCTCCATTGGTGATTATGACCTTGAACTTACAAACTTTGCCCAACCCCAAGACACGCCAGAATGAGGTAAATAAAATAATAAAGAAATGAAGTAGGATTGGCTAACATTTGCAGTAAGTGTTAAAGATATAGGCCTACATTTGATCTGTACCTATTGTATCAAAGAGGATAGTACTTACATATTTTGTTGAAAGCTGCTTACAGTTAATAATTGCTGGAAAAATATATTTATTACAAGTAAACTTACTATTTACTTAATGATATTTTAAAAGCATTTATTTCAAAATATTATTTATAAATAGAATATATGACCCAGTTTAAAAACTGATGAAATTTTTTAGTTTATGCCATGAATATAATTTTTACAATAGATTGTGGCTGCAGCTTGCCTGATTCATCATGAATTTTACATGGACAAACCTGCTCCTACTCAGCGATTTCAGCAACATTTTTGTGGTAGGAACTGAAAATAGTTTTACAAGTATTCATTTTTAATCCATTTGTTATATAAGGAAAAGGAAATAATTTTTTGATTTTTTAAATCCCTTATATTAACTTCACCACCGTCTCTCTCTGTCTCTCTCTCTCTGTCGTTCGTCGTCGGTCGGGCAGAAAAACAAAAGTAAAAAATGACCCACTTCCCATCATGCCATCGAGCTGAAATTTGGCACATAGACTCGTGTCACCTAACAATGCATCGTATAAAAATTTCAGATCGATCAAACGTACCGTAATTAAATTAATGCATTTTTAGTTAATCTATATAAAACTATATGTAGCAGTCGCTATCGTTTTTACGGGTCACTTGACTTCACGCCAGCCATTGCTGACCACATCTCGTGTTTTAACCAGGTGAAATTCACTCATTTTCAGGCTGTAAATGTTTGTCGCGTTGGAACATAATCAATACTATAAGTTCTGTCTCATATATAAGGGATTTATAGTCAAAAACTTTGTTTTTACGGGGTTGTTTATTTTAAAGTTAAGTTGAAGAAAGAAAAACAAGATATACATATATTTTTTTCAACTTGATTTTTCTTATTTCAGTTATCAGCAAACCTTCAGATCTTATCTTCCCCTTTGATTTCAGGGAACAGGTTAAAAAAATGGTAAAAGCTTTATTTTGGAAATATTTGGTTTCCAGTGGAAAAGCACTGATTCTCTTCTTAGTACATCTTTAAGCATGGGGGATCAACCTTTTGTAACTTTAGGACATATTTATTTTAACATGAGTTAAAAAAAAATTTTTCCCCAACTTTAAAATTTTTTCTCTAGGCTGATCGAATGAAAATAGACATCATGCCAGGTGAGAGAGGGCTGATAGGATTTCTGCTGGCTAGAATTCACAAAATTGATCCTGACTTAATTGTGGTAAGTTTTTGCCTACTGCATTTATCTCAACAGTAAGACCATGGTATTTGAACAATTTTCATGTTTCTCTTTTTCAGTTAATTGTTTGTTGTATTTTTCTTTCTTCTCCTAAGAGAATATAAATTTCGTTTTTAATGTAGCTTTAACATTTTATTGTAGGGACATGATATTTATGGATTTGACCTTGACCTGCTCCTCCATCGCATCAATGCCAACAAAACCCCCCATTGGTCTAAAATTAGCCGCCTCAAGAGGACAGTCATGCCAAAGATCAGTGTAAGTTTTGTAACAATATATTTTAACACTTGCAGCTTTTCTCTGGATTACATATCTAAACAATTCTTGCTAAATAAATTTTGAAATTTCGTCACTTGCTACAATACATTTTATTTTATTGTGTGATTTAATATTAAAATAGCATAGGTAAATTAATCTTTATCAATGATCCTATTAAATGGATAGGACAATACATATTAAAGGTTCGTGTTGACATTTTTATGAACTTTTTGTGTACGAGCTTTATTGTAAGCATCTAATTCTTTAACAGCACAATCATGGCAGAGCAACTTTTGCAGAAAAGTCTGCAGTATGTGGACGCATGTTGTGTGATGTGCAAATTTCAGCAAAAGAGCTGATTCGCTGCAGAAGCTATGACCTGACTGAACTGACAAGCCAGGTGCTGAAAGCCAAGCGTGAAGAGGTGGAATACGATCAAGTCAGAGACATGTTTTCGTAAGTAATTATTATAATTTTTTTTAAATCCCTTATATTAACTTCACCGCCGTCTCATGGGCGGGCGGAAAAACAGAAGTCAAAAATGACCCACTTCCAATGATCCGATCGAACTGAAATTTGGCACACGGACCCGTCTTACCTAACAATGCATCGTATCAAAATTTCAGATCGATCGAACGTACCGTAATTAAATTAATGCATTTTTAGTTTATCCTTATATGAGGTATGTAATTTAAATTCACGATTTGTTATTGTTTTTTTGCCACGTGAAAGTTTGAGCATTGAGGCGACCCAACGAAACGACGGTGCGCTTTTGTTTACATTTTACGTGTCACTCTGAGCTCGGTCAAGCGAATCGGTGACCAGACTTTTCCCCTCTCCCCCTCCCACCCACCCCTCCCCCCTAGGGTTATGAAGCAAACTTGTGTTAAGACAGATTCAGTCTGTAAATGTTTGAAAATAATCAATACTGTTAGTTATGTCTCATATATAAGGGATTTATAGTAAAAAAACTTTGTTTTTACGGGTTTGTTTTATTTCTTTTGACATTCATTGAAAATAAACTTGGACAAGTGACAATGTGTTTTATAAATATCATTTTAAAAATAAATTGAATATTAATCAAATATTTTTTAAATTCATAAACCATGTGAATTTATATATATATATATATATATATATATATATATATAATTTCTTTCTTTCTGTCTTTATTTATGTATTTATTTTTTTTTGCTAAAAAAATGTGTGTTTGTCACCAGCTCACTTAAACTTTTCAGTCCAATCACTTTTGCACATTGGAGTTCTTCCCCATGGCTGAACTTCAAGCACTAAGGGGCCGTCCATAAAGTACATCACGCTCCATAAGGGGGAGGGGGTGGGGTGTAAGAAAGTGTGACAGTTTGTGACAGTGGGGAGGGGGAGTCAGACCATGCGTGACGTCAGTGTTTTATATTAAATTTTAATTATTTTGTTAATAAAAAACACAATTTTTGTTGGAAAGTGTGACATACTTTTGGGGGAGGGGGGGGTTCCGAGATTTGTGACAGGGGGGAGTTAAAAGTGGTCATAAATTGCGTGACATACTTTATGGACGGCCCTAAGCAACCAAGTGACATCTGATAATTAAATCAGCCCAAACCAATGAATTGGCCCTTTATGAAGTGCACCTTTATTGATAATAAATACAGAGTTAAATGTTCTTGTCCAAATTTTGATTATACAGTCGAACCCACTTACCTCGAGCTCGGTTAGCTCGACCACCCCACTAACTCGACGTTTTTTATTGGAACCGCCAAATTCTCTCTTTGTCTTAGCATTTTTTCATCGGCTAATTCGATTTTTCTAAGTCGCCGAAACCTAATACCTCGAGCACAAAAGAAGGCCAAATTTGCAACTTAACGTTGGTTAGCTCGATCCTCGTCGGTTCGCCTGGCAATGCATTTTTAGTTCAAAATAGTGTTGACATCTCGCTTTCTTCGAGACTTCCGGCTATTGTGTGATTGTACGAGATTTCAATAAAAATTACCGGATGTTATTATCTTCTTTCTCTTTCGATCCATGTTTGAATTAGATGTATTCACCCGAGGTGCCCGTAAATCGGCGTTAGCGATCTTTAATCCGTCATTATTTCGCAGTGCATGTTATATTATTAAACTTAATTCATTTTCTGATGCATTGATCATTTTATTTTTTAAGATAAACGAATATCTTTAGAAATGAAAATAAAGGTTTGTATCGAGAATCGACGGTGGTTTTTATATAATTAAACAAAAAATTATTATTCTTTTAAAAGTTAGTTGTTGCTTTGTTACCAGTAAGATACGTGACTGTGACACTAACACGCGCGTGACGATGAAATCAAATCATTTTCTTAATATTCCAGTACATGTATATAATATTATTAATATACACGTCATCACTTTTGTAGGTCGAATTCTGATAAGGAATGATTTTTTTTTAAAATTCGCTTAGACTTAGTCTTAGTTGCCGGCCGAGGTCTAACACACAGCCCACAGCGTGCTGTGATCAACGGTCAAGGCCGCAATAGTTTTATTTATATTATTACAAGACTGAGGAAATTCGAGAGCGTTCTGATAGTAACAGATATCCTGCACGTCAAAAGCATTAAACTTAAAATTACCATATTGATATGTTTATTTTTATTTTTTTTAATTCGCTGATTCGACGGCATTGCAAATGCTAGCAGCTGTGACACGGCGAGGCGTAAACTTTGACCTTTTAGCGCATGCGCAGACAATTATAAACTGGTAACTTATTTTTCATTAAATGGAATCGAAACATGACAGAGACGTAATCAAATACTTCGGCATATATAAATAAATATATATATAAAAATTCCCAATTAGTCATAACTTTTCCCGACTTTCAAGGCCGAGAAATTTTTTTAAAGAATTCCCGACTTTTTTCCGTTTTCCTGAGTGGGAACCATTGTTAAACCATTGTTATATTTAAATTTTAAACGGTCCTTAAAAACGAACGGTCATTACAACCTTAGGAAAGAGTGAAGAAATATTAGGGTTCCGATATGATTCCGATTAATCGTCCCATCACTAATTAACGCTAACTAATTAATCATGTACATAAAGAAATTTCAAGCACATGTTAATATTTTGCCGCCATATTTGTTTTCGTTTTAACTCGATCATCGGCTATCTCTACGCCATTTATCATACCCAAACGCCGTCGACTTAACGTGTTTCGACTGTAATAGCAACCAAAAAATTAATTATTTTCACCAAAAACATGTGTAAAGAAGTATGTTAAAAATTGTTTACATTGTTGGCATTCTGCTGCCAAATGTCCATAACTGAAAGGAGAAAATGATGCATTTGGTTATGATGAACAATATTAATGTGTATTTATATACAGCACATGGGTAATTTTTACTCAAAGTATTTTAATTTGTAAAAAATGTACTTTCAGGTCAAGTCAACAACTGCTAAAACTTATTGAGTTGACATTGATGGACTCCACCTACATCCTCCAAATCATCTATGAACTTAATGCCATCCCCCTGGCCCTGCAGATCACAAATATTTGTGGGAATGTCATGGTAAGATAAGAACAAAAAATTCTTTCAACTTGAAATGTTACCTTTAAGCTGCACGGCCACGCAGATATCAGCCTAATTAGAGGACCACGTTCAAAGACAGTTCAGAATTACAGCGCAGCAAATTTTGTAAAATATTACACAAAAAAATGGATTCTGTGCACCAGTTTTTTTTACTTTGCACATGGACCAAAGAACCTTAGAGCAGTGCTTCTCAATCTTTTTTAGTGTGGCGGGCCGGCATGAATTTTTCCATTGCACTAGGGACCGGTGCACTATTTTCCCTGTACCGATGTGGGAGCGAAATTTTATTTTATTTATTTCATTTTATGTACTCATTGCCGAAAAATGGACCTATTCGATATGGTTAGTATTAATGGTTGAAAATGGCGGATTATAATTAGATTTTTCTGTCCTTTCTCGATACGTCCTGCGGACCGGCGGCAGATGGCCCATGGACCGACACCGGTCTGCAGACCACCACTTTGAGAAGCACTGCCTTAGAGGGAACATTGTATTCTAAAGTGCTTTTCAAACTTTTTAGTATGGCGGACCGGCAGTGATTTTTTCCATTGCACCAGGGACGGGTGCACTATATTCGCTGCATTGACAATTTTTAATGTCCTTTTTTTTATAACTTCTGCTGACCGGCAGCGGATGGCCCACGGACCGGCACCGGTCCGTGGACCACCACTTTGAGAAGCACTGGTCTACTAGACCTATTCATAAGAAATTGTACTGCTTTATTGCTAGTACCTTTTTTTTGTGTGTACATTTATTGTAATTTAAATGGAGGTTTGTTAGAACTGATTTCTTTTCCCTTTTATGTTATTAGTGTTATTACAGTGCTACTAGAGTGCTATTACAGTGCTACTATAGTGTTATTACAGTGCTACTATAGTGTTCTTACAGTGCTACTATAGTGCTATTACAGTGCTACTATAGTGCTATTACAGTGCTACTATAGTGCTATTACAGTGCTACTGTAGTGCTATTACAGTGCTACTATAGTGCTATTAAAGTGCTACTATAGTGATATTACAGTGCTACTATAGTGTTATTACAGTGCTACTATAGCGTTATTACAGTGCTACTATAGTTTTACTATTTTTAAGTGAAGCGCTGTAAGCCTAGCTGCTTGCTGGGGTACTGCACTATATAAATTCTCAAATTATTATTAAACTACTAGGTTGCGCTGAGGCGCCGTGGCGCCTACGGCGCCCACTTTTTTCAAATGCCCAACTAACTTATCCTTGTTTGATAAATACTTAATATTGAACATACTGAAATGTACACAAAGTATTTTATAATAGGGATTGAAGGGTGCCTACGGCGCTCACTGCAGCTTGGGGCCTACCCTTTTTTGTCAAAAGCCCAAGTAACTTATCATTGTTTGATAAATACGAAATATTAAACTTGCTGAAATGTACACAAAGTATTTTATAATTATAAATCATCAAATTATATTTTTACATCGTTCCCTTTTCAAAAATTAAAATATAAGCTAAAACAATGATGTCCTATAATATATATTTTTTTTACAGGCGTCTTTAATTTATAATTATTTTGCACACCTTTTTGCGCGCCTTTCCATGCAAGCCTTGTATTAAAATATAAGCACAAAAAATGACATCATAGCGTTCCACATCCATCCAGACAGCCAGCCAGTGACTTGGGCTTTTATATTATTTATTATTATTATTACATGTATTATTATTATTATTATATATGTCAGAAACTTTTTCAAAATCACAGAAGGGGCATTAAATAAAATACTTGGAGGAATGAGAGCCCCTAATTTTGAACCGTTTATTGCCTCTGGTCTAAATAATTAGTTTTTAAGCTTTAGAGAATATAGTCAAGATATAATTAAATCTACCTGTGCGACATCTTGTCAAACAGTCAAGGACATTAATGGGAGGCAGATCAGAGAGGAATGAGTTGCTTCTCTTGCATGCATTCCATGAGAAGCATTACATCTGTCCAGACAAAGAATTCAAGAAAAACCAAACTGTGAGTGGTACTTAATATATTTTCTTTCAAATAATCTAAAAATAGGTCTCAGCGAGTTAAAAAGCTTGGGGCCAATCTTCTAATCTATTTTTGTAAACATATCTATTTTATTTTAAATATTACATAATCATGATATTATGAAAGGACCTTTCAGGTGAATGTAAAAGAGCCATTTTCTCCAAATATTCCCATTATTCTATCCTGGTTTCCACAGGCTGTGGTGACTGAAGATAATGAAGAACTTGATAAAGGTGGAGCCAAGAAAGCCACGGCTGGTAAACGCAAACCTGCTTATGCAGGTGGTCTGGTATTGGAACCCAAGAAAGGTAACTCCATCCAATCCTTGTATTGCTCCCCATGACTCTATTTATGTTATGGTCTTTGCCTTCAATTCTGCTACCAACTTTGATTTTCATAAATCATGAGTTGTTCCAAAATGTTGTACTTAAATCTCAACATTTGCTGTCTTTTGAATGTGCTCCTCTAATTACGCTGAACACTTTTTCCCCCCCAGGTTTCTATGACACGTACATTCTGCTGTTGGATTTCAACTCCTTGTATCCGTCGATCATTCAAGAGTACAACATTTGCTTCACCACGATATCCAGAGTTCCAGAGTCACACGCAGAAAACGTGAGAAAGCCATGCCTAGTATTTTAACCTTTTCTATCCCGGGGCGTAAACATTTCTCTATTGTACTGTCACACAGAAAATGTGAGAAAGCCATGCCTAGTATTTTAACCTTTTCATTATCGGGCTTAAAAATTTCTCTATTTTACTGTTATCATAATTTTTAACTTCAAAATCATTCACTCAATGACCAAACTAGATTTATTGGTAAACAAGATACTTATTTTTTTTAAAAGTCTGATTAAATACATTCATCATTATATCTTTTTTAAATATTTTAAAACTTTAAATTTGATCATCAAAGATGAATATCTGTAATTGATAGCATCCATTTTAGCTAATAACCTAGAGTTGAGGTATATTATTTCAGCATAATAGTGGAGTAATTTTCATTGTATTGCTCATTCCAGGACGTAAATTCAATATTTGAAATTCTTCAGTTTTGTAAATTGATAATAAATATATATTTTATTATTTCATATCATGACAAGCAGGCGGATGACGACATAGCAAATATAATACTTCCAGATCCTGACCTTGAACCTGGTGTACTTCCCACGGAGATAAGAAAACTTGTGGACAGCAGAAAACAGGTTAGCAAAACTGTTGAGAGAGATTTATTCTGGAAACTCTAGTATTCATTTACATTACTTGTGTTCTATCACTTGTCACACTACTTTTGTTATTTACCTGTTTTGCATTACTTGCTTTGTTTTCTTGTGTAGTAATACTTGCCTGCACATTGGAAAATACAACCGTAAGAGATATTGAAACATTCGCTATATATTATGTCCTATCAAACTGAAAACTTTTTGTAGCATAGCACCCAAGTTTTATTATCACACGTGTTTTAAAGCTCATAAATTTAGTCATTATTTCCTGCTCAGGTGAGGGCACTGATGAAAGGGGATGTTACTCCGGAACAAATGATGCAGTACGACATCAGACAGAAAGCTCTCAAACTGACGGCCAACTCGATGTACGGATGCCTGGGATTCACCTTTTCTCGTTTCTATGCCAAGCCCCTGGCAGCTTTGGTTACAGGCAAAGGGAGAGAAGTAAGAGTCACTTTTCAAATGTATTTTTGTGTTTGGTGACTTTTATATGGGTACATAGTTGAAAACAGAAATAAAATGTCAATTAAATGAAGACATGGTATTTGTAATGTTAAAAGTTGATATTATGTTAAAATAGTTTATTGAAATTGAATGATTGTTTATGCTTTGTATGATTGTTTCTACATTGTATGATTGTTTCTACATTCTTCCTTTCTATATTTTCTTATGGAGTTAAATTTAGCAGGTCAATTATTAATAAAAAGATTTTTTTTTACTATTTTAAAACTCAATTTTCAATTGTAAAACAATTAGTATAAACCAGTATTTTTTAGTTTACCAACAAATTGACAATTTTGTGTTGTTGCTTTTTCTAGATTCTTCTGAAGACCAAGGATCTTGTCCAAAGTGTGAGTTTGACTTTTTTTTTAGCCATGTCTACTTTACTTGAAATCATGTCTACTTTACTTGAAGTCATATCTACTTTACTTTTTAAATCCCTTATATTAACTTCACCGTCTGCCTGTCCAGGTTCCGCGGAAAAACAAGTGATCCTATCAAGCTGAAATTTGGCACATAGACTTTTGTCACCTAACAATGCATTCTATTGAAATTTCATATCGATTGAACGTACTGTAATTAAATTAATGAATTTTTAGATTATCTCTAAATATCTCTATGTAGCATGTAAATGTTTCTGCTAGTCTGCAGCGGGGTGCGTATTATATTGAACATACTTTTATAATATTTTCCCGATCTGTAAATGTTTACGCTAGTCTGCAGCGGGGTGCGTATTATATTGAACATACTTTTATAATATTTTCCCGATCTTTAAATGTTTCTGCTAGTCTGCAGCGGGGTGCGTATTATATTGAACATAATCAATACTTTTAGTTATGTCTCATATGTAAGGAATTTATAGTCAAAAACTTTTTTTTTACGGTTTGTTTAATTTATATTATAAAATATCAGGGTCAT
The DNA here is from genome assembly GCA_944989445.1 of Ampullaceana balthica. NCBI lineage: Eukaryota > Metazoa > Mollusca > Gastropoda > Lymnaeidae > Ampullaceana > Ampullaceana balthica. Next base: position 620,741 of record CALYLW010000473.1, on the reverse strand, counting down.
ATCCTCTCCAACAGCCTAAAGCTAGTATGGACAACTGGGTTTCACGCGGTAATTTCAACAAACTTTGTTTTGATAATAAATAAAAGAAAATGATAAATTCTTCTTTCCTCTCTTTCTGGACATTAGATGAACCTTGATGTTATTTATGGAGATACTGACTCCATTATGATCAACTCCAACAGCACTGATTTGGACCATGTTTACAAACTTGGCAATAAGGTCAGTTAATTCTATATAAATATTTTTTATTTCCACAAAATCTTACATGTAAAACTTTCATTTAAATTTTTTAAAACAATTTTTTGTGTGGCTAGTGGGCAGGTTTATCCAAGAAATGCACTCATGACGTAATTTGTGGCTATATTTCATGACATAATTTGTTGCTATATTTCATGACTTAATTTGTTGCTATATTTCATGACTTAATTTGTTGCTATATTTCATGACATAATATGTGGCTATATTTCATGACATAATTTGTTGCTATATTTCATGACATAATATGTGGCTATATTTCATGACATAATTTGTTGCTATATTTCATGACTTAATTTGTTGCTATATTTCATGACCTAATTTGTTGCTATATTTCATGACCTAATTTGTTGCTATATTTCATGACCTAATTTGTTGCTATATTTCATGACCTAATTTGTTGCTATATTTCATGACCTAATTTGTTGCTATATTTCATGACCTAATTTGTTGCTATATTTCATGACCTAATTTGTTGCTATATTTCATGACCTAATTTGTTGCTATATTTGTCAATTCATTTAGGTGAAAAGTGAAGTCAACAAACTGTACCGCCTACTGGAAATAGACATTGATGGCGTCTTCAAGTCGATGTTGCTTCTAAAGAAGAAGAAATATGCCGCCCTAAGTATCGCCCGGGGCGCAGATGGGAAGGTGACCACCACACAAGAGATGAAAGGATTGGATATTGTACGAAGGGATTGGTGTGACCTGGCTAAAAAGGCTGGCGAGTGAGTCTGGGCTGGCTATTTGACCATTGCACTGTACATAAACTATAATAAAATAAAACCAAAAGAAAAAGCTTTATTAGCATTAGAATCAATATAATAAAAAAATTCTTTCATGTGACCATTTGCATAAGATATATCAATATAAATCATGCCTATGAGGTTTACATTTTTCATATGTTAGACCTGATGAATGCTGGGTAATATTTCAGGTTTGTTGTGGGGCAAATTTTGTCTGGGGAGTCAAGGGAGACAATCGTAGAAAACATTCATAACAGACTGAAGGAAGTTGGAGAAGAAGCAAGAGATGGAAAACTTGATGTAGAACTCTTCTATATCACCAAGGTAACAATGACAACATTTAGTCCTCATAGAGCTCTTCTATATCACTATGGTAACAATGGCAACATATAATCAATATTAAGTGTCATCATAACAAAACACATGACTTTATTGTTCTCAGTCTACATGATGAGGTTTGAAACCATGACATTTTCAGTGCTCCGAGACTTATGCTTATATTTGACATTTTCAGCAACTGACTAAAAATCCTGAAGATTATCCTGACATGAAAAGTCTTCCCCACGTTCAGGTGGCCTTGAGATTTAACACAAAAGGGGGGAAAAAGCTGAGGGCAGGAGACACTGTGCCCTACATTATTTGTGAGGTGAGTATTGACTGACATTATTTGTGAGGTGAGTTTTGACAGACATTTGTGAGGTGAGTATTGACTGACATTATTTGTGAGGTGAGTTTAGACAGACATTATTTGTGAGGTGAGTTTAGACATACATTATTTGTGAGGTGAGTTTTGACAGACATTATTTGTGAGGTGAGTTTTGACAGACATTATTTGTGAGGTGAGTTTTGACAGACATTATTTGTGAGGTGAGTTTAGACATACATTATTTGTGAGGTGAGTTTAGACAGACATTATTTGTGAGGTGAGTTTTGACAGACATTATTTGTGAGGTGAGTTTAGACGGACATTATTTGTGAGGTGAGTTTTGACAGACATTATTTGTGAGGTGAGTTTAGACAGACATTATTTGTGAGGTGAGTTTTGACAGACATTATTTGTGAGGTGAGTTATGACAGACATTATTTGTGAGGTGAGTTTTGACAGACATTATTTGTGAGGTGAGTTTTGACAGACATTATTTGTGAGGTGAGTTTTGACAGACATTATTTGTGAGGTGAGTTTAGACAGACATTATTTGTGAGGTGAGTTTTGACAGACATTATTTGTGAGGTGAGTTTAGACAGATATTATTTGTGAGGTGAGTTTTGACAGACATTATTTGTGAGGTGAGTTTTGACAGACATTATTTGTGAGGTGAGTTTTGACAGAAATTATTTGTGAGGTGAGTTTTGACAGACATTATTTGTGAGGTGAGTTTAGACAGACATTATTTGTGAGGTGAGTTTTGACAGACATTATTTGTGAGGTGAGTTATGACAGACATTATTTGTGAGGTGAGTTTTGACAGACATTATTTGTGAGGTGAGTTTTGACAGACATTATTTGTGAGGTGAGTTTAGACAGACATTATTTGTGAGGTGAGTTTTGACAGACATTATTTATGAGGTGAATTTTGAAAGACATTATTTGTGAGGTGAGTTTTGACAGACATTATTTGTGAGGTGAGTTTAGACAGACATTATTTGTGAGGTGAGTTTTGACAGACATTATTTGTGAGGCGAGTTTAGACAGACATTATTTGTGAGGTGAGTTTCGACAGACATTATTTGTGTGATGAGTACACACAAGGGTATTTCGAAACATTCAATTTGCTTTCCATCTAGTATGGTGTTAGCAATGAATAGCTATAAAATATTCATTATAACATATTAAAATGTTTTTAAAATGACATCCTAGGATGGCAGCACATTGTCAGCAACTCAAAGAGCCTATCATCCGGATGAACTGGCCAAGAAAGAAAATCTGAAAATAGGTCTGTCTACATTCTATCTCGCATCAATCTGCAAGCTCTGTTTATCTATTTTTTTAATGTAAATTATGAAAGGCGTTAAATTGTAACATGTTTAAAAAAAACTTATTTTCCCTGTATTTTATTAGGTTATTTTTTATCACTGGTCCACAGATGTTAAGTATTACCTGGCTCACCAGATTCACCCTGTTGTTGCCAGATTGTGTGACCCTATTGAAGGGACAGACAGTGCACATATTGCTGATTGTCTTGGTGAGCATTCTCAGTCAAATATGACATTACAATATAATAGTTAAATATAACATTACAATATAATGGTTAAATATAACATTACAATATAATAGTAAAATATAATACAATATAATAGTATAATATAAAATAGTGAAATATAATATTACAATATTATAGTAAAATATAATACATTATAATAGTATAATATAAAATAGTTAAATAAAAAATTACAATATCATAGTAAAATATAATACCTGGGTTGGGAGTGGGAAATAAGCACCCACTCCTCTCGAAATATCCCCCATGGCTTGCGACTCAAAATAGCCTCTGCTAACCAAAGTCCAACTCCTGGCCTTCTCGAATGACTTGTAACCAAGTCTGGCGGATCACGTTTCAAGTGAGAGAAGAAGTGGTGAAGGCGGGCCGCTGGCGCCTTAAAACCAGCAGCTTCAGGCAGATGGGGCTCTTCAGCCTTGATAGGTAGCTCATCTAGGAGAGGGAGACTCCAATCTCAAACCTCCGCTGTCTTGCGGCTACACCAGTTTGTTGAGAGACTAAGGGAGTAAACCCTAACAGAAAATCCGGAGAAAATCTTAGGCAGTTTTATTGCGAATATAATGTAAAATATAATTGTAAAGTATAATATTACAATATAATATAATACAGTTTAGAAAAGGTCTTGAAGCCCTTTGAGACTTTTCTCTATAATGAAATTTTAAATATAATAAATTTAATAATTCCTGTTATAGGTTTGGACCCATCTGGTTACCGTCGCTCAACACGCCAAGAAGAAGCAGAGGAAGAGGACCTGGTAACATTACAGCTCACCATAGAAGAAAGATTTCAATATTGTGATCGTATTGTCTTCCCTTGCCCCTCAACTAAATGTGGCAGTCAGATTGTTATAGATTCTGTATTCAAAGGAAATGTAAGCCGATAATATTATTACTAATTTTTTTTATACTTGATATTGATAATTTCCTTTACTTAATATTGATACTTTTTATACTTAATATTGATAATAATTTTTTTACCATTTTGAATAATTAAATAGGGTATTAAATATTTTAGCTGTTGATAATCATTAGTGATTGTGTTGGTTTGTGCCAGTAAAATTTTGATTGTTGTGTTGGTTTGTGCCAGTAAAATGTTGATTGTGTCGGTTTGTGCCAGTAAAATGTTGATTGTGTTGGTTTGTGCCAGTAAAATGTTGATTGTTGTGTTGGTTTGTGCCAGTAAAATGTTGATTGTGTTGGTTTGTGCCAGTAAAATGTTGATTGTGTTGGTTTGTGCCAGTAAAATGTTGATTGTGTTGGTTTGTGCCAGTAAAATGTTGATTGTTGTGTTGGTTTGTGCCAGTAAAATGTTGATTGTTGTGTTGGTTTGTGCCAGTAAAATGTTGATTGTGTTGGTTTGTGCCAGTAAAATGTTGATTGTTGTGTTGGTTTGTGCCAGTAAAATGTTGATTGTTGTGTTGGTTTGTGCCAGTAAAATGTTGATTGTTGTGTTGGTTTGTGCCAGTAAAATGTTGATTGTTGTGTTGATTTGTGCCAGTAAAATGTTGATTGTTGTGTTGATTTGTGCCAGTAAAATGTTGATTGTGTTGGTTTGTGCCAGTAAAATGTTGATTGTGTTGGTTTGTGCCAGTAAAATGTTGATTGTTGTGTTGGTTTGTGCCAGTAAAATGTTGATTGTTGTGTTGGTTTGTGCCAGTAAAATGTTGATTGTTGTGTTGGTTTGTGCCAGTAAAATGTTGATTGTGTTGGTTTGTGCCAGTAAAATGTTGATTGTTGTGTTGGTTTGTGCCAGTAAAATGTTGATTGTCGTGTTGGTTTGTGCCAGTAAAATGTTGATTGTGTTGGTTTGTGCCAGTAAAATGTTGATTGTTGTGTTGGTTTGTGCCAGTAAAATGTTGATTGTGTTGGTTTGTGCCAGTAAAATGTTGATTGTGTCGGTTTGTGCCAGTAAAATGCTTCTAAACATAAACTTTTTGAAACAACTGCTGCATGATGGTTGGTCATGATGGGAATGATAGAGATGATAGGGATGAGGGGGATGATAGGAATGATAGGGATGATGGGGATGATGCTTGAAGGTTTATTCAACTGCATTTATTTCAATTTCCATTTCATGCTTATTGAGGATTTTTTATTGACTGGATTTTGCAAAATATTTGTGTATACTTTCCTATGTCTGTCATTGACAGGATTCTGCAACAAAACATTTTTGTATACTTTCCTATGTCTGTCATTGACAGGATTCTGCAAAACATTTTTGTATACTTTACTATGTCTGTCATTGACAGGATTCTGCAAAACATTTTTGTATACCTTCCTATGTCTGTCATTGACAGGATTCTGCAAAACATTTTTGCATACTTTCCTATGTCTATCATTGACAGGATTCTGCACTACATTTTTGTATACCTTCCTATGTCATGTCTATCATTGACAGGATTCTGCAAAACATTTTTGTATACCTTCCTATGTCTATCATTGACAGGATTCTGCAAAATATTTTTGTATACCTTCCTATGTCTATCATTGACAGGATTCTGCAAAGCATTTTTGTATACTTTACTATGTCTATCATTGACAGGATTCTGCAAAACATTTTTGTATACCTTCCTATGTCTATCATTGACAGGATTCCCAGGATTCTACACTACATTTTTGTATACTTTCCTATGTCTATCATTGTCAGGATTCTGCAATCCTACCAGCCCTTCAGGCCTGTCCAAACACTGAGTGTAGAGAACCTATCTGGAAGTCAAAAAATCAACTTAAAAACCTACTACAGCTGAACATACAACAGCATATCAACAAGTACTATCAGGTAATATAGTACAGATATCAATATCAGGTAATATAGTGCAGATATCAATATCACATAATATAGTACAGATATCAATATCAGGTAATATAGTACAGATATCAATATCAGGTAATATAGTACGGATATCAATATCAGGTAATATAGTGCATATATCAATAACAAGTACTATCGGGTAATATAGTACAGATATCAATATCAGGTAATATAGTGCATATATCAATAAGTACTATCAGGTAATATAGTACAGATATCAATATCAGGTAATATAGTGCATATATCAATAACAAGTACTATCAGGTAATATAGTACAGATATCAATATCAGGTAATATAGTGCATATATCAATAACAAGTACTATCGGGTAATATAGTACAGATATCAATATCAGGTAATATAGTGCATATATCAATAAGTACTATCAGGTAATATAGTACAGATATCAATATCAGGTAATATAGTGCATATATCAATAACAAGTACTATCAGGTAATATAGTACAGATATCAATATCAGGTAATATAGTGCATATATCAATAACAAGTACTATCAGGTAATATAGTACAGATATCAATAACAAGTACTATGAGGTAATATAGTACAGATATCAATATCAGGTAATATAGTACAGATATCAATATCAGGTAATATAGTACAGATATCAATATCAGGTAATATAGTACAGATATCAATATCAGGTAATATGGTACAGATATCAATATCAGGTAATATAGTGCATATATCAATAACAAATACTATCAGGTAATATAGTACAGATATCAATAACAAGTACTATGAGGTAATATAGTACAGATATCAATATCAGGTAATATAGTACAGATATCAATATCAGGTAATATAGTACAGATATCAATATCAGGTAATATAGTACAGATATCAATATCAGGTAATATAGTACAGATATCAATATCAGGTAATATAGTACAGATATCAATATCAGGTAATATGGTACAGATATCAATATCAGGTAATATAGTGCATATATCAATAACAAATACTATCAGGTAATATAGTACAGATATCAATAACAAGTACTATGAGGTAATATAGTACAGATATCAATATCAGGTAATATAGTACAGATATCAATATCAGGTAATATAGTACAGATATCAATATCAGGTAATATAGTACAGATATCAATATCAGGTAATATAGTACAGATATCAATATCAGGTAATATAGTACAGATATCAATATCAGGTAATATGGTACAGATATCAATATCAGGTAATATAGTGCATATATCAATAACAAATACTATCAGGTAATATAGTACAGATATCAATAACAAGTACTATGAGGTAATATAGTACAGATATCAATATCAGGTAATATAGTACAGATATCAATATCAGGTAATATAGTACAGATATCAATATCAGGTAATATAGTGCATATATCAATAACAAATACTATCAGGTGCAGATTTCAATATTCTCTGGTGTGTCTTGTGCAGGGTTGGCTAAAATGTGAGGACACTGGCTGTAACATGAGGACTAATAAGATGCCGTTAATCATGCGCAGAGGTCACCCTGTCTGTGCTGCTTGTAAAAAGAGCTCTTTGCACTTAGAGGTAATTAAAGCTTTGCAACCCACTGAAGGCAACCACTGTTTACTATATGGCTTTTACATTTAACATGGCTTTTACATTTTACATGGCTTTTAACTAACAATTTGGCTACAAGAATTTATTTTAAAATTACTTGTGTCAAATTTGTACAAAATGTACAAGAGATACAGTAAAAGAGAACATAATGAAAGATATTTGCTTTTTTGATTACTATAAAAATGAGAACTCCTCACTAAGAGAGTTTATTTTCTTAAAGTTAGCAATATGCAAGCCTTTAGCAACAAACTTAATACGATTTTAAGGGTTAACAATAAAGCTACCTTAAGTTTTTACTTTTTGATTGAGACGACAAGATTGTGGTTTTTGTGTCCTACATGTTTCACTGTCGTTTCACAGTACTCTGATTCAGAGCTGTACAACCAACTATGTTTCTACAACTACATATTTGATGTTCAAAAGGCGTCAACCTACTTGAATGACCACGAGAAAAGTAATCGTTTTGTGTTTTTTTAAAAACTTATATTAAAATGTTTATGTCTACTGAATGTACTGAAATACACATAATTTATTTCCTTTTGAGGCTATAGATTTTTGATTCCACTTCTATTTTTACTCGTTTGTTTTCATGTGTCTTGCTTAAGTTAAACATCAACCGGTTAAAAACAGTTGTATCGATAAGTAAACTGATGGCTCGTTTTTATAGATATCTTTTAAAATTATTATCGCTTTAATTCATTTTTCTTTTCAGTTGTTACTCGCAAGATAAACCCAGAGATACTGGATGTCTACAGAGAACTTAAAAACATGACTTCCCGATGGTTGGACAGAAGCGCTTACTCCAATGTTGATCTGGGGAAATTGTTCCAAAATCTTGGGCTTTCTAGGGTTAAACTTGAAAGAGAATCATAAATGGCGGTTATTTCAAAATTATTACTTATCAATGCCTTCTTCAAAATTTGAGACGCTTAAGTGATAGTTGGATTTGTTCCCACCTTAAGTTTTTCCACTTAAATGTGATAATTTTTTTTTCTTGTTTCTGACATATTTGACTAGATTTTAAATTTAACTAAAAATTTATTTAAAAGAATTGGTTTAATATTGTCTTTTAACTTGGCATTTCTTTAGAGACATGTCTTATGCTTTTCATAAATGTTAAGGATACTGTGTTATTAATTCTATTGCCTCTGCTGTCTTATTTGGGAAACTGCCCCTTATAGTACTTTCAGACCAAATCATTGATATTGTATTTAAACTTTAAATTAGCAAAAGCCTGTTCGTAAAATTTTTTTAAAGTAAATACGTTTGTAATAAATAACCCTTGTTACTGTATTTTACTTAAAATTGAAAAATCTGCTATTTTTCTGTGCTTGTAAAATTTCTCATTAAGTCACCAAATTCTTGGGGCACCATCCTATACCCATTTATACTTGTAACATTTCACTTCATTTGGTTGTACTATTTTACTAATATATTGAAATAAAATATAACAGAAGAAATCGGCTTATGTTTAACTTGCTACTTATTCATGTTCTGTACGGTAGCCAAATCCTGGCCACTAAGTCTACTGTGTCCAAATCTTGGCCTGTGTCCAAATCCTTGACTACTGTGTCTAAATCCTGGTCTCTACACATCCAAGTCCTGGCCTACTGTGTACGTTAACTTCCTCTATTTTTAAATAATTTAGTGCATCTATCAAAATGGCCCCATGATGTAAAGGGCCTGAGGCCCCCCTCCCAAGAGAAACACGGGAAAACAACAAGATTGCTCTTCCACTAGTTAGGTCCCCGATTGTTTGCATGTTAAAGTTGTACTTACAATTAACCTTAAAATGGCCCCATGATATATTTACTGCATCAATCAGCTCTTCCATGCTATCGCGTATCAAGAAATGACATCTGTTTAAACTGCAGCTGTAATTAGAAAACTTTCCTACGAAGTGTGGACATGGAAGATAATGCGTATCAATGTTTTTAAGTACCAAAAAGCATTTAAAGAGTTCATTTTAGTTGAAGCAGCATGGTAACACCAGTTTTAATAAACTGTTAGAGCAATGTACAAATTTGACTTTAATACTTATTTGTTTGTTTGTTGTTGTTTAACGTCTTTTGAATTTCGGTATGTTTTCCAGCCATGACAGCAGTATTATTATCATACGTTCGATCCATGCATGCTATTATAATATACTAGCTAAATACCCGCACTTTGCAGCGGAAAATTATGATTTTAGTTAGCGTTGAGAACCCACGTAACACCAATTCAAAGGAAAAAAAAACTAATAGATTTCAATTTGGATCATGATGGATATACTTTTTTGTCAATATTTGTCAAGGTCGTGTACAATCGAATGTGGAATAAAATTACATTAAGGGCCCCCGTGGAAAATGGGTGCAGGATGTGTGTATCTCATAGGGGCCTAGGGCGTCCCTGAGTCACCCAGCTCTGAATGGGTACCTAACACTAGTTAGGCAGCTGGGTAATGCGTGGAACCCACAAAGCCGTGGCCTGTGAACGCTGCATCACTTGCCAACAGATCATCTGTCATGGGGACGCAATCATCTTCTGCATAGGAGCGTCTGTATAGATAAGACAAGGCCTGAAGATTTCAGTCTAAGTCATTATGGAGATAGTGTCTATATTTATTTAAATTGTCTGAAATCTAATGGGGGAAAAAGGCTTTACAAGTTTACGAAAAAATGATTTTGGGCCCTGGTCCCAAAGGAACAGACAGGAGTTCAATACCCTATGGAATTTTAATTTTTTCTATATCAAATTTTGTCAATTCATCCATATACCCAGTAGCCACTGTTTAAAAAGCCTTTCATATAACTCATGTTTAAAAATGGCATTACGGGCCCCCAGCCCCTAATAAGTGGTTTGTAAACACTTTTAATGTTATTAATGCCAGAAACCTTCAAGGGAGCGTACTCAAAAACTTCCCAAATTTTCATGCTTCTACCTACACAGGAAGTTGGAGAATTAGTGATGAGTCAGTTTTTATATAATAAAAAAACTACATTTGGGCCCCCGTCCCCAGTGAGTGTTAATTTAAATATTTTTTTCGCCTTTTACCATCGCAGGAGTGTACTCAAAAACTTCCCAAAGTTTCATGCTTCTACCTACACGGGAAGATGGAGAATTAGTGTTGATGCGGTTTTATATAGCCCAAACTAGGAAAAAAACTTTTTTGGGTCCCCGGCCCACATGAGTGGCAATTATAAAATTCTTTTTTCCCAATTATCGTCCTCAACAATTTCCCAAAGTTTCATGCTCCTACCTACGCCGGAGGTTGGAGATTTAATGTCTGATTTATATAGCTCATAAAAGAAAAAAACTACATTTGGGCCCCCGGCCCCCAGTGAGTGATAATTTTTTTTTCGCCTGTTACCATCGCGGGAGATTACTCAACAACTTCCGAAAGTTTTAACGTGTTACCTACACGGGGAATTTGAGAATTAGTAATGAGTCAGTTTTTATATAGCTCATTATCGGAAAAAACTACTTGTGGGCCACCGGTCCCTAGTGAGTGTTAATTTAAATATTTTTTTCGCCTGTTATCATTGCAGGAGTGTACTCAACAACTTCCCAAAGTTTCATGCTTCTACCTACACCGGAAGATGGAGAAATTTGTTGATTCAGATTGATATAAATATAACCAATAAAGGAAGAATTTATTTTTCGGGCCCCCGGCCCCATGGGTGGGAATTTTAACATTCTTTTTCGCCAGTTATCGTCGTAAGAGAGTACTCAGCAAGTTCCCAAAGTTTCATGCTTTTACCTACACGGGAAGTTGGAGAATTAGTAATGAGTCAGTCAGAAAGTAAGGGCTTTGCCTTTTATTAGTGTAGAGTATAGATTAATATCATCAGCTTTAAGGGTCATTATAATTATTTCAGAAATTTAAGCAGTTTCATTTTTTAACATAATTTTTTGTTTGTTTGTTTCAAAGAATTTGTTTTCAAGGTTTTACATTAGTTCTGAATTTGTTTAATTCTATGAGAAATATTCATAGGGGCTGTCCATAAAGTACGTCACGCTCCAAGAGGGGGTGGTAGGGGTGTAAGAAAGTTTGACAGTTTGTAACAGGGGGAGGGGGTCCGGCCATGTGTGATGCAGGGCCGGACTTAGCCTTTCAACCACTCCGTGCTAAAGTGAAAAATTTCGCCCCTATGGGGCCTTCAATAATTGACGTTGGGGCCGTCCATAAATGACGTCACGCGATTTTTGCCGATTTTTTACCCCCTCCCCCCCCTCGTCACGCGACGTCACAAAAACTTAGACCCCCCCTCTAAAAATACGTCACAAATCTTTGACCCCCCCCCCAAAAAAAAACAAACAAACAAACCAAAAAAAAATAACAAAGAAACAAAAAAACAACAACTTTATTTACTATTTGAAAATAAGTATATTTCAATCACTTTTATTGTCATTTAAGTATTTATTATTTATTTAGTGAAGGTCTAAATTGTAATATCGTAAGCCGCGTGAATCATTTTTAAAAACGTTTAACCGGCCTTCAGAAAACGAACTGTGTTAACATCCTTAGCTTATATTTTATTTTAATGAATACAAATTAAACATTGACTATTGATCATCACGGTTAACGTCTTTGTTTAGAAAAAAAATTATTTAAAAATAACATTTTTAAAATGTATTTTTTTTAAAATCCCTCAATTGACTGACGGGCATCCCGTAAGACAGAGGTCGGCGAACAGAGGTAAATAACCTGAACTGGGGTCAAAAAGGGAATTCTTGGGGGTAATGCAGACTCATTTGGGACATATAACATCCACTACAATCCGCTAGATATATTAAAATACGTCATGTGTACGTGTACGCTTGGAACATATGCCCATTATTAAACAGGTTCCTTCCAGAAAAAGCATTTTTTTAAAAATTTGACAACTATGTAGATTTCTTACCTACGCACTATATGAAGACACCTAAATCTACCATACTTTCATTTATATTGACACGAGTGACAATAATCTTAATCCACATGACTTGTCTTTATCACGTATCATTTCTGTGATATTTAAAATTAATGCCTTAAAAACTGAGCTAAGAAGAAAAGTTGTTTTGTTCTCCTCTCGAATTGCAATGTCAAGAATTTGATGCATTCAATAAAATTAATGAATACTTGACTAATTTTAAATGGGCTCATTTACCATTATATCTAGAACAGTGCTTCTCATACTTTTTAGTATTGCGGACCAGCAGGAATTTTTTCCATTGTACCAGGGACCTGTGCACTATTTTCCCTGCACTGACATTTTTTTCTGTCCTTTTTTTGAGAGCATCTGCGGACCGGCAGCGGTTGGCATCGGTCCGCGGACCACCACTTTGAGAAGCACTGATCTAGAAGACTAGAATGGCCAGGGGCGTTTTATCAAAAACCATCGAACAATTATATCAAACTTAAAACGTTTTTAATTCTATCAAATAGATTCCCTCCCCCCTCCCCTTTTAAAGAAAAAGGATATTCCGTGTCGTTTTGACTTAAAATATCTACACATAATCATATTCAAATCATTTTTAGACACTTGTCATGCTTGTAAAACTCACCAGTAGCATTTTCGGGGGGGGGGAGGGGTGGGCGTGCTAAAGACGCTCCCCCAAATCCCCGAGTCACATGAGCAGGACCTAGAGTCTGGGGGGGGGGTAACGCATACATAAAATTGTATATTTTGTGGTAACGGGCATGAGAGAACCAAACGGAGCTGCGGTTAGATCACAAATGCTTTGATGTCAACATCAAACGACGCAGTGTAACAATTTCATATGTTATCTTGTGGATTCTCAAACTTAAGGATTATAATTAGATTTAATTTTCGTGTCTTGATAGCATACGCCAACCAGCGTCTGATGGCCTACCGACCAGCACATTGAGAAGCACTGATTTTTTTTAAAAAAAGAAGAAAAAAAGTCATTAAATAAATTGTAAGCGACCAAATATTTCAGTGGATGTTTTATTTAAAGTTACCCTTTTGATGTGACGTCACATTTCTTCAACCCCCCTCCCTCCCCCTCGTCACGCAACGTCACACAAGTGTGACCCCCCTCCCCCCTAGGTGCGTGACGTCATTTATGGACGGCCCCGTTACACAAATCTGGCCAATTTTTCAACCCCCCCCCCTTTTTTTTCGTCACACGTTTTCACATAATTTTTGACCCCCCCCCCTCCAATATAACGTCACAAAGCTTTTCCCCTCCCCATAAAGGCCGTATTTTCTATTTGCAAATGAACATGTTTCAAATACCTTTTTTGGTCTTTTTCTTGGGAGTTATCCCGCCCTATATCATTATACGAATTGATTATTCGGAGATATCTCATTATATTATCTAAACTCTAAACCGAGGCTTATTACAGACGTATTTGTTATAAAGGGAAGTAATTCACCAGTTAAAATTAAAACACATTTAAATATAAATTTTTCAAGTTTATGATACAGGAAATAATAAATTTGTATTAGCCAAATTTTTATTGCATATAAGTGCAATAAACCATATGTTTTAAATTATTATTTTTAAGTCAGTATATAGAAAAGGTCCTATTAAGTAGTTACGTTGTAAGAAAAGTAAACTCATAAATAAATATGCATATGTTTAATATATATTTTAAAAAAATAAAGTATTGGTGTGTAGTCTTGCAGATTCTTGCTTTCTAGGTTCAAGTGGCATGCCACTTGCTTTCGATCCCTAAACTAGGGATAAAAAGTAATTTTAACAGAGTATTCTACTACCCAACATAGTACAGTGGTAACCAGACAAAACGACAAGTTGACAAAATAGTTCAAAATGGGACGACGAAACATAGGCAATGATTTTGACTGAAGAGTGTTTTTAGTTTTAGCAGCCGAGCTATCAAGTCTGACACCCCTTGTCTATGTTCACAGGGACATAGCTACGGGGACCTCATTAGGGGGTTCAACGGTCATCTACGTTGTTTCTATGAGAGCTTGTCGCTTTGTCACCTTGTTGTTTGGTCACTTGTCGTTTTGTCATGGAACCAGTATAAAGCCTCGGCAAGAATTGCTTTCAAAATCATAATTTATTGAAAAACGATGACTAAAAAACGTGTTTTAGATAACTAGGCAATTAGCTGTTTTATTGGCCGATTCGTTTTTTGGTCCTAAGGGAACTAAGAAGGATAAAACCAACACGTTATCAACATTTAAAACTCTAATAAGGAGCATCTGATAAATAACATAGAAATGGGGCAGGTTGTAACATAGATATATGGCAGGTTGTGACATAGAAATAGGACAGGTTGTAACATAGAAATAGGGCAAGTTGTAACATAGAAATAGGGCAGTTTGTAACATAGAAATAGGGCAAGTTGCAACCAGGGGCGTAGCTAGGGAGGTGCAGGGGGGACATATGTCACCGGGCGCCACCTTAAGGGGCGCCAAAATGAGTATTAAAATTAATTATTTAAATTTATTTTGATGTAAACTAATGTATTTCAAATACTTTTGCAACATTGAATTTGGAGCTCCACAAATATCTTTATTACAAACCAGTTGTCAAGCATGATATTGGCGTCACCATTGAGCATAAGGGGCGCCATGTGGATTTTCAAACTAAAAAGATTAACCATTAAAGAATCATTTTTAGGTTTTGATCAGATACATTCCAAAGACGCAGCAAGCCTTTGAAAGGGTTATCGTAGAGAAACTGAAATATGATAACATACGTCTAGCCGACTGTCGGTCACAATAACATAACAATGCTGATGTAATGACTGGGAATATATCCGGCCTTCAACAGCAAATGTGTGCCAGAAATCACAGAGCATTGTTTGTCAACTGTGACAACCACAGCTTAAACTCAGCTAAACATAGGGTTGCCAGTCGTCGGGCTGAAGGAGGACATGTCCTCCTTTTTAAATCCCTTATATTAACTTCGCAGCCGTCTCATCATCTCTCTCTGTCTTGGGCTCGGCGGGCGGAAAAACAGAAGTCAAAAATGACCCACTTCCCATGATCCGATCGAACTGAAATTTGGCACACGGACCCGTCTAACCTAACAATGCATCGTATCAAAATTTCAGATCGATCGAACGTACCGTAATTAAATTAATGCATTTTTATGTTTATCCTTATATGAGGTATGTAATTTAAATTCACGGTTTGTTATTGTTTTTTTGCCACGTGAAATTTTGAGCTGACGCATTGAGGCGACCAACGAAGCGACGGGCGCTTTTGTTTACATTTTACGTGTCACTCTGAGCTCGGTCAAGCGAATCGGTGACCAGACTTTTCCCCTCTCCCCCCACCCCCCCCACTAGGGTTATGATGCAAAGTTGAGTTAAGACAGATTCAGTCTGTAAATGTTTGAAAATAATCAATACTGTTAGTTATGTCTCATATATAAGGGATTTATAGTCAAAAACTTTGTTTTTACGGGTTTGTTTTATTAAATCCCTTATATTAACTTCACCGCCGTCTCTGTCTCTCTGTCTCTCTCTCTGTCTGTCTGTCGTCATCTCATGGGCGGGCGGAAAAACAAAAGTCGAAAATGACCCACTTCCCGTGTTCCGATCAAGCTGAAATTTGGCACACGGACCCGTCTGACCTAACAATGCATTGTATCAAATTTTCAGATCGATCGAACGTACCGTAATTAAATTAATGCATTTTTAGTTTATCCTTATATGAGGTATGTAATTCAAATTCACGGTTTGTTATTGTTTTTTTCTTCCACTTCCACGTGAGTTTGAGTTGACGCCGACCGTCGTGCCGACACCCCCTCATGTCCCACCCCCATATATTAAAGACAAGGGACATCACTCGGTGTTAGTTTGTCAATGTTTGTAGCGTTTGAAAATAATCAATACTGTTAGTTATGTCTCATATATAAGGGATTTATAGTCAAAAACTTTGTTTTTACGGGTTTGTTTTTTAAATCCCTTATATTAACTTCGCGACCGGTCATCTCATCATCTCTGTCTTGGGCTGGGCGGGCGGAAAAAGAAAAGTAGAAAATGACCCACTTCCAGTGATCCGATCGAGCTGAAATTTGGCACACGGACCCGACTCACCTAACAATGCATCGTATCAAAATTTCAGATCGATCGATCGTACCGTAATTAAATTAATGCATTTTTAGTTTATCCTTATATGAGGTATGTAATTCAAATTCACGGTTTGTTATTGTTTTTTTCTTCCACTTCCACGTGAGTTTGAGTTGACGCCGACCGTCGTGCCGACACCCCCTCATGTCCCACCCCCATATATTAAAGACAAGGGACATCACTCGGTGTCAGTCTGTCAATGTTTGTAGCGTTTGAAAATAATCAATACTGTTAGTTATGTCTCATATATAAGGGATTTATAGTCAAAAACTTTGTTTTTACGGGTTTGTTTTATTAAATCCCTTATATTAACTTCACCGCCCTCTCTGTCGTTCTGTCGTCATCTCATGGGCGGGTGGAAAAACAAAAGTAAAAAATGACCCACTTCCCGTGATCTGATCGAGCTGAAATTCGGCACACGGACCCGTCTCACCTAACAATGCATCGTATCAAAATTTCAGATCGATCGAATGTACCGTAATTAAATTTATGCATTTTTAGTTTATCCTTATATCACGTATGTAATTCAAACTCACTGTTTGTTATTGGTTTTTTTTTCACGGGATTATTCAGTCACGCGTTGGCGCGACCCATCGAAGTACCGGTGTGCTTTTGTTTACATTTTACGTGTCACGCTGAGCTCGGTCAAGCGATTGGTGACCAGACTCCCCCCCCCCAGGGTTATGAAGCAAAGTTGAGTTAAGACAGATTCAGTCTGTAAATATTTGTAAAACTTTTAGTTATGTCTCATATATAAGGGATTTATAGTCAAAAACTTTGTTTTTACGGGTTTGTTTTTTAGCTCAATCTTCTCCGTCCGTCAGGCAAAGCTAAAATTGTTTAACATGTCGGGCTTTTCTTGTCTTTTATATTATAATTTTTTTATCGTTTTTACAACTATTACATCGTATTTTTACTTTAAATAAAAATAGATTATGGCTATTTTTAAAACTTAGAAATCTAGACAAGGACAAACAAATGTAGTTCTAGGTTAAAAAATATCGCATACATTTAAAATGAAATGGAAATAACAGCAGTATTGGAGGTTATGAGCCGTCTTCACACAACCTTGTAAGTTTTGAAAAATAGATTGCAGGAGACATTTATTTCACTGAAAGTCATGGAGATGTTGAGAAGACTTAAGGAAAGTGGTCAAGAAGAAGATCTTGGCAGATGTTAAGTTGGTGTATGAAGCATGCATTAGTTACTTACAAAAGTGGTTGAAAACTTTTGATGAATTTCAATGCTTTAATTGGATGTACTTAGATAATATCAAAGAATGTAAACTTGATGACCTTTTGCTGTGTATATTGTATTTGAAAGACAATGGTATTGTAGATGATGTTCAATTGTTTGACCAATACAGCAATCTTAAATCATTTTTACAAGACAAAAATGAACAGTCTTTAAGACTATTGCATGAACAGTGGCAGCTATTACAATAAAATTGTACTGACTTTAAGTTTAATCCGGGACGACTCAAATGAAATATTCAAAATGTCCTCCTTTGTCGTCCTCCTTATTGTCTTTTTATGCCATCCTTTTGGTTTCTACATATCTGACAACCCTAGCTAAACAGGATCACGTTTTTTTGGAAGTATATATTTGTTTTTCTCTCGTTCAACAACTCGTTGGGAAGAATTAAAAAGAGTTGTGCCAATCACAGTGAATAGGGAGTCTAAAACATGCTGGAGTGCACGATCAGAAGCTGTTAAAGCTATTTATAAAGGACTATATGAACTAGTTGGGCTGTTGGAAAAATTATCAGAAGATGCAACTATGACGCCAGACAACAGAAGTGATGCAGAAACTTTACTGGCAGGTATATTAAATTTAAACTTCCTAGTTTTGATACATTTCTGGAACATCATGCTTGGGAAAATTAATCGTGTCCAGAAACTGTTGCAGGATCCTACTGTGAATTTCAAGGGAGCAGCATCTGATCTTGAATCGCTGGTGCAAGAACTTGTCAACATTCGTGATAATTTTAGCCTAATTGCAATAGACAATGGAAAAACAAGATGCACAACTTGGGGAATTGAGGTTGACAGAAGGATTAGACGACATCGAAGGATACCTGGCGAGTTAGCAAGAAATGCCGGACTTTTGGCAGAAGAAGAAATTGCACGTGTTATGAACAGCCTAATTGAAAGATTCCTACAGGAGATATCAATACGGTTTTTGTCTAAAAAGCACCAAATTTGTATTTTAATAAACGTCAAAACTCTACTCGCTGAGACAAATGTCGATACACTTCGTCAAAATTTCTTAGAATTTGGAAATTTCTATGACACTAACGTCAACGGTCACAAATTGTGCACAGAAATCGGAGACTGTAAATTGCTGTTCAGTTCCCGGACTGAAGTTCTACAGGAAACTCCTTTGGAGCTTTTTGGTTTTATTGTTTCATATGGAGATGACAGTTTTCAAAATCTGTGCATTCCACTGCAAATACTTCTAACAGTTGCTGTTTCAATTTCAAGTGGTTAGCGGTCAGGGGCGGATTAAGACTGCACGGGGCCCCTGGCTGCAATTCAAACTGGGGCCCTATCCAGCCAGTGTACCTTTAGATAAAATGATTGCTAGCAGCTAATATAAGACTGTAACTTGTAAATATTCATCCAAAATGATTATTCATGAAGAAACTGAATTCGAAGAAATAACCTTTTGCCGGTATCCTAAATTTGAGTGTAAAAGACAATTTATAAAATTTAAAAAACACATGAAAAAAAAATTCACACCCCACCCGGGGATCGAACCCGCCAACGCTTGCACCATAGGCCTACGTACTTCACATTAGGCATCGTGAGCTCATTTAGGGTTGTCAATTTAAAATATATATATAATATTCTTTAATAATTTCTGTTATTGAGCCTATCAAATCAGGTTTTTTGACTGCTAAGACCATCGTGTGGGAAAAGAGATCATTTTAATAGATAAGATTTTATTAATTTATCATATTTTCAGCAATTCATGTATACATTTGTCCACATTTATTATATAAATATGCTAAGTTTGGGGGCCCTAAATCATCGGGGGCCCCTGGCTTTAGCCCGTGCAGCCCCCCCCCACCTTAATCCGCCATAGTTAGCGGTCCTTCAGCAAACTGAAGCTTATTTATCTTATCTTATCTTATCTATACAGACGCTCCTTCCATGCAGAAGATAGTTGCGTCCACAGACCATGACAGATGATCTGTTGGCAAGTGATGCAGCAATCACAAGCCACGGCTTTGTGGGTTCCAAGCATTACCCAGCCGCCTAACACTACAAGTGTTAGGTACCCATTCGGAGCGGGATGACTCAGGGACGCCCTAGGCCCCGGGAACAAACCCTTGCCTTCACACGGATTCGAACCCGTGACCATCGGTACGACAGTCCAGTGCGCTGCCACTCGACCACCGCGTTCGCTTATTTTGTCTTATTTACAAGCTTCAATGGGACAAGATCGTCTTGGTGACATTACACTCCTTAGCATCGAAAGAGAAACACTAGAGAATATTAATGTTGACAACGTGATTGACGAGTTTGCGACTGTGAATCAAGGTTGATCAAGTAGTTATAGACTTTCTTTATTCGTATCATGTATAATTAGTAGTCGATTAGTATAATTTATTTTTTTCAAATAAATTGTTTACAATCGCATAGAGAATTATTAGTCTGTATTCTACTTCACTAAAATACCAGGTGCTTCGAAAATGAACCATATAAACCGTACAATTTCAAATGATTTCTAGGGGGCTCAGTGAGCCCCCAGAATTTGACGGTCCGGGAAGAGGCGCAAAATTTGTGTCATGTGCCCGGGCGCAGATGACCCTAGCTACGCCACTGGTTGTAGCATAGAAATATGGCAGGTTGTAACATAGAAATAGGGCAGGTTGTAACATAGAAATAGGGCAGGTTGTAACATAGAAATGGGACAAGTTGTAACATTGAAATAGGGCAGATTTTAACAATGTAATGACTACTATAGCATTATACTGTGTGTAGGTCCAAGTCGTAACAATGTGGGGCAGTGATGTGAATAAGTCCCCGGTCCCAAAGTACAGGGGCGTAAAAATTAGGCTTTCAGCGTTATATCATAGTAAAATTTGATAAAACGGAAAGGGTCGCGAGCGCCAATTTATATTTTTTAATAAATTTTCACTGGGCGCACCATTTGCGACGTAGAAAGAACGATATAACCTCTCGTCAGGAAACTCACTGCGGCCTTGGTTAAAATTAGGGACCAACCGGAAATCGCTCCGGACAATCGCCCGGGCCGGATATCTGGTTTTTCGGAACTATTCGCCTCGGCAAATAGTGCCCACGCAAATAACCAAATATCTAAAAAAAAATACCTTTAAAAACAAATTTGGAATTTGATAAATATCAAGATTAGTATACTTATAAATTGTTTAAAAAATATAATTTTTTTTTCCAAATTATAGAAATTAATACTTTGAAATTTAAAATTGTCTGCAACAATTTTCATGTTTACTTCTAGCGATTAGCCGCCTTTATAAAATTTAAACTGTTTAAATATCGAATAAAATAATAAAATAAATTCAAATTAAAGTAAATATATTAACTAAAATTAGCAGCGACAAACAGTTAAAAAGTAAATAAGTAACATATTAACAAGAGAAACCAACTTTACTAGTAATACATAATGAATTTATTATTTTATATTTTAATAAATTAATAGTCCCTTCTTCTGGCCATGATTATAATTTAATATCATTGCATTTTGCATGAGTAGTGTAGAGGGTGGGAAAGTAAACAATAAAAAATACAGTCAATAATAATTTAATAAACCAAATTGAAGGCCTAAAATTAAATTTTATTTGTAGAAAACTTGAAAGCTAAATACAAGGCGGTTATGGTTTTGCGAAATAAAGCAACCGCTAAATGATTTACCCAACAACATCTCAACAGGTACAAAAGTTAGGTTATTTGCTGATGATTGTATAATCTATAGAACAATTAAATCAGAACAAGACAGCAAAATTTTAAAAAAAGACTTAGATGAATTGATAAAATGGGAAACTAACTGGAGTATGTCTTTCCACCCCGAAAAGTGTCAACTGTTAAGAGTAACAAAGAAAAAGAAACAAATAAATTCAAAATATTACATTCATGGAAAAGAACTGACCCAAACTAAAGATGCAAAATACTTAGGAGTCTTAATAAATGAGAAACTATCATGGAATCCCCATGTCAATGAAGTTATTAAAAAATCAAACAAAACCTTAGGCTTTATAAAAAGAAACTTTAACAAATGTAATAGAGATATAAAACTAAAATGCTACCTCACTTTGGTGAGACCTGTACTAGAATATGCATCTTCTGTATGGGACCCATCCACCAAAGAAAACATTGATAAACTAGAACAAATTCAAAAAAGAGCTGCCAGATTCATTACTGGAGAATATTCGAAACTAACAAGAATAACACCATTAGTTAAATCATTAAACCTTGAAACACTAGAGGATAGAAGAACCAAAAGCAAAGTAGTAATCATACATAAAGCAATTAATTCTAATTTAGAAATACAACACAAAGATAACTTAATACAACCCTCAGATAGACATAAGGATAAAAACACCTTTCTTATTCCGTATGCAAGAACAAACACATACAAGTTTTCCTTCTTCCCGTCCGGAATTCGGGCGTGGAATGGGTTGCCTGAAGAATCCAGGGAAACCAACACTTTATCAGCATTTAAATCTCTAATAAAAATGCAGGACTAAACACAAACCATAGATAAGCGTAGGACGCAATAATCTTCTGTATAGAAGGAGCGTCTGTAAACAGATAAGATAATCATTTCAAAACCGAAATTAATTCGATTTTCCGATTTTCGTCTAACAACCCTAGTACTTGGATTCGTACCCGGATCCGGCAAATAGTACATCTAAATATTCCCAGTACCCAGTTGAAAAGGTCTACCCGGTTGACACCTATTTAAAATCTAATTTTTGCTTTATAATATAATAATTAAGAATCATCTATTATTTAAAAGGAAAAGTTTATACGCTATACTATTTAAAAATGGATTTATGGCCTCATTTTAGGAACTTGTTTTCTAAATTAATTTTTCGGATCGCTCCTCCACATTTCCATAAATGAATTTTGCGCCCCTCGATTTTTTTAAATCCTTTATATTAACTCGTGGTGTCTGTTTGAACCCTTGATTGCTTGCTTGTCGGGTCGCCAAAACTTTGAATCGATTTTTAACCCACTTTCTCGTAAGCTAGCGAGCTGAAATTTAGCAGGCAGTTTCGTGGCAATGATAAAAACTATGCATCAAAATTTCAGATCGATCGCATGTACCGTAATTAAATTATTGAATTTTTAGATTATTTTATTTATTCCTATGTATCATGTTATTTTTTGAGATAGAGTGTCGCGGTGCGTATTATATTGAACAACCTTTCTGTCGCGCAATAAGGTGCGTATTTTATTGACAACACTTTTTATAAACATATTCCTGATCGGTGCGCATTATGTTAAACATGTTTTACGACACAACTGCAATTTTGTATTTTTTGATGGTCTTGCGCTGCGTATTATAATGAATATTCTTTTAGTTACGTCTAGTAGCCTACATAAACGATTTATAGTGAAAAACTTTTTTTTTACGGGTTTTTTTCATTGCTCCGTGCATTTGCAAGGAAAGACGGAATGTTTAATTAGTCCGGCCCTGATGTGATGTCACACATTTATTTTTTTAAAATATTTTTTTTTAAAATTAATGTTTAAATTATTTTTGTAGTAGAATTTAAATAGCTTTAAAAATAATTTTCAAAATTTTTGTTAAACATTTGAATTAGTTTTATGTCACAATAGCATGAAATGCTTATCTCTTGAATGTGTTGTTCATAAATCTCAATTAGATGCAGAGGGACTGATATGGAAGGATCAGGAATGGTTTGACAATCATGTTCGCACCAGCCAATATTTCACTCAAATTGTGAAATATCAGGACACAAAATGTTGCGACAAAGCTCGAGGCTCATATTTCAACGTTTTACCTTCGAGACTCTTTCCTCTTTCAATCCCAATCAACCAAACAACTAATGGACTCAAAGCTTCAGAAAGCGCAGATGCAGATTCTCATAAATGTCCTTACTTGTTTGTGGCACAAACTTTCAAATTTGTTGACATTATGCCGAGATCAACAGGAGTTTTCAAAGTACAACCATATGATCTTTATTGTCCATCATTGCAGACCAGCTTACTTGATCGAATTTGCAAAGTATATTTTGCCTCACAACAATGTTGAAGAAACATAAAGGACAACACAGAGCTCGGCCTCAGGAGAATGTGCCCACCCAAACTGTTCAAGAATCAGTTAAAAATCATAAAACGCATCCGTCCTTTGAGAATCGCTTATAGAAGGCAAAGAGAATCCATGGCAGTTATTGCTAGAAGAGAAAATGCAGACCCAGAGGCTGTTGAGTGGCTAGATGAGGACGAGTTGATCTGTCTGCAATTATCCTTCAAGGAAACGATGACGGTGACAGATTGATGTCAGTCGTAACTATGGATGAACACTTCACTTCACCGTTGTAAGATGATGTCCAGTGAATATTTTTGAATTAAAGATAATTCACAGGGGCATAATAAACAGATTCAATACAGCAAAAGAGTTGGTCACATAATTTGTCAATCTAGTCTTTTTTTAAATTAAAATTATTGTGTTTCCTTTTATTATTTAATCACTGGGTGATGTCAAGTTTCGCTAATCTACTTCTTATCCTGTGTCAATAGAATGCATAATCGGAAGATAATTTAAAACTTGACCTCATCCATTGTAAATGAAAGGGTAGCAGATAAATGATGTGTATTATATAATTGTCAAGTGTAATTTTTGCAATTTTTGTTTTCAAATTCGACCTAGATTGCATGAGTTACTGTTTTTCATTGAATAACTGTGACAACTGTTGACAATTAACTATTCTACTATTGAAGTCATTTTAATATTCTGATTGTTCTTATAAGTAGTGGTGTACTGGATTTCGGCTCCAGCTCCGGCAAATCCGGAATCTGGCTATTTTTACAAATCTGGCTTCGGCAGGATTTCACTTCATAAATCTGACTAGGGCCGGATTTCAAAATTTTGAATCCGGTACATCCTTACTTTTAAGTGGAAATTTTATATTTTAATTAGAGCTTTTAACGATTAATTTAAATTTAATCGTTAACTATTGACAAATCAACGATTAATTAATCGTTAATTTCGAATAAAGCCAAAAATAGAAATGTATGGTGTCATAAGTAACATTTATTAAAATACTTGACGAAAATCGAAATAACACTGGAATGTCTTCTTTATCCTCTATTAACCAACAACGCAAACAGACAAGTGTATTGACATTAATTTGGTTCAAGTGATGAGCGGGTCTTATTGACAATATAACCAGCCGAGCTGAACAATCGTTCATATAGTTTTAGATTGTCTCAGGCGAAGTTTCTGACACTGTAGTGGATGTTTGGTTTGCAGGTGATATGTAAGCGAAGTGTTAGAACCATGGTAGCGATGTTTCCTTTAAGGAGCACTGCTGCGCAGATATTTGACCGACGCCACGCAGGAGTTTAGAATCCCTCCCAGTAATTTTTTTTAAATATTGCACAAAAAATGGACGTTGTTCACCATTGCACACGAGTTGTTGTTTTTTTTTAAAACTTTGCCCACGGACCAACAAAGCTTAGACTTAGAGGGAACATTGCATGGTAGGCAAACGATTTCTCTCAATGGACACAATAACCTTTATCAACATTTTGAACATTCACGTCAGTCAATAGTTTAAAACCAAAATGTTCGTGTAATGAAAAATGACTAACGCTAAGAAAGTCCTCCGCTGACCTGAAAGAGAATTGGGGCACCCACCAGGTATACGAAGCCCCGACTAAGCCCTAATGGAAACATCAGGGACCCCCCTACGACCATCGGTCATGGGACTTTACTTTACACAAGCAACATTAAAAGCAAAATAGTGACGCTTGAGAAGGGGAATGTAGTTGTTTGTCTGTTCTGATTGACGGGGACCGTTTTCATCACATTAGTGGAATGGATGATTTCAACGACTTGAGAACCGTTCTCATCACATTAGTGGAATGGATGATTTCAACGACTTGAGGACCGTTCTCATCACAGTAGTGGAATGGATGATTTTAACGACTTGAGGACCGTTCTCATCACAGTAGTGGAATGGATGATTTCAACGACTTTCGCTGTGAATTTGTTTTATGTGAGGAAGATTCGCGCAACGCGTCGACCTGACTCTCATCTGATCCAGCAGCAAGACTCAGAGAGGGCCGAGAAAGGACCGAGAGAGGGCCGAGAGAGGGCTGAGAGAGGGCCGAGAGAGAGCTGAGAGAGGGTCGAGAGAGGGTCGAAAGCCGAGAGAGGGCCGAGAGAGGGTCGAGAGAGGGCCGCCTGGACCACTCTGGAAAACGGTCGGGGGTGTCTTCCACGAAATTCACCCCACTAATTCTACTCGCTACAACCTCGGCGTCACGCCGGCCCAGCATACGAGTCTACTGGCCATGGACCGTCGTTAAAATTGATGTATACAGCTCCACTTTCTTTTACAATAACTACCGACACGGTCTCTGCCACCGTTAACAAAGTGCAACCCGGGGCATTAGCCTCTCTTGATGCCCTCGCTACGCCACTGGACCACTAGATTGTTGGTCCACCCGGGGCATTACCCTCTCTTGATACCCTCGCTATGCCACTGGACCACTAGATTGTTGGTCCACCCGGGGCATTAGCCTCTCTTGATACCCTCGCTACGCCACTGGACCACTAGATTGTTGGTCCACCCGGGGCATGAGCCTCTCTTAATACCCTCGCTACGCCACTGGACCACTAGATTGTTGGTCCACCCGGGGCATTAGCCTCTCTTGATACCCTCGCTATGCCACTGGACCACTAGATTGTTGGTCCACCCGGGGCATTACCCTCTCTTGATACCCTCGCTATGCCACTGGACCACTAGATTGTTGGTCCACCCGGGGCATTAGCCTCTCTTGATACCCTCGCTACGCCACTGGACCACTAGATTGTTGGTCCACCCGGGGCATTAGCCTCTCTTGATACCCTCGCTACGCCACTGGACTACTAGATTTTGGTCAACGGAACGCGGCCAGTTTGAAAGAAATCGATTTGATTGTTGTTAATAGGGGCCGCATTTGCTGTGTGAAGGAGGCTTTGCTAAGGGGTTCGTTCAATGCATCAAAGCGCAATGAACGCCACCATGACTTTTACAAAAAATACAGCAAGTCACTCTTGGCCGCAGTTATTGCACAAACACCACACCCTTATGCAGCTGATATTAGTTTATTCTGAGGTTAAAGTTCGAAATTAAAGTCAAAGGCTTCTCTGTTTACATTTTCTCAACAATTCATTACATGTCAACTTTGTTATTCGTTTGTTGTAAGTCCTCTAACCACTTCACCAGTACAATAGTCAGTTAATATCGCAAATCCCGTTACGGAATAACGGTTCCTTCAATTAACAACGGATGCGATATTAAAAGGCAAAAAACAGTCACGCCTGTTCCTGATGTGACGTGTGAACTGGGAACTGCCGTATCCACATATTTTGGTTACCGGACACGACCTCTGAGTGGTCACGTCACAACAAGACCCTCACACATAACGTCCACTTGGGGACAGAGACAAAACAACTACCCTGTGACTGACAACGTGCGGGGGGGGGGAGGGGGTGGATTGTCAACATGTCAGATGATCGCCTCACACCCCCCCCCCACACACACTATATATTATTTGGGGAATCGATTACAACCCTCGCGAGAGAACCAGGTCTACTTACTACTTCGGTTAGCGGTATTTACTTAGAGGCTAGATGCACTTGTCAGTTCGACTATGCATGTGAACGAGGTTGACCTGGTCCATGTGTTCTCCTCTACTGCGTGTAGTAGTTGTCAGTCAGGATGTTTTCGTGTTATGGCAAGCTATGTGGATGCACTAGCCAATCTCGCATGGAATTGGATATACTAAACTAATGTCGCTTGGATATACCTAACTAATGTCGCGTGGATATACCGTTAACCAATGACGCATGGATAATGCGTGGTGAATAAATATTGCATGACTTTTAAGTGTGAGATTCGGTGGAATACCTTTGAGGTAAATATACAAGTACCAGCTGAATATATTTGAGTATGAGGTTTTCAATGCACTGCAATTGTGGAAAGTATTTTTTATTATGATAAAGGAAATAGGAATTTGAATGAAATTTTGTGTGTGTTTTTTTTTGTTTCGCGGATATAAAATATGAAAAAAATTACTTTTCAATACTATCTTGGTAATCCCGATAAGTGAAAACTTCCTACTCTTGATTTGGTAATATTTAAATTTGAACATAAAATCTCAAAATACTAAAATAAAATGAGAAATTCCTTTACACAACCACAATAATAGATACTTCTTCCCTTAGGGTCCATCGTATTTTTAAAAATTTTTTTTTAAGAAAGAAAAAAAAAGAACCATAACCTTGACCTTCCCTTACTACTTTCTGTAATTCCTATCAATGGATTATTTGGATCACGGGACATAATCATTGCGTCACATCTGGCAATTGTTGTTTTATTTTTTAAGTTACCGGTATTATTAGTTGCTGTATAAAATGTCTGATACTTATATGACATCAGGGTCGAAAATTTTGGGGCGCATTTATAAAAATGATGTTTAATCAACTTTTGAACTGTTCATTGCAATTGTTAAATATTGATTTTTTTCGGCTTTGGATGAAACCGCAGCTAAGTTTTCATTTCATTTAGGGGCCGTCCATAAATGGCGTCACGCGATTTTGGGGGCCGTCCGTACAGTACGTCACGCTCCAGAGGGGGGAGGGGGTGTAAGAAAGTGTGACTTACTTTCGGGGGTGGGGGGTCCGAGTTTTATGGCAGTTTATGACGGGGGAAAAAAGGGGGGGGGGTAAAAATTGTCGGAAAATAGCGTGACGTACTTTATGGACGACCCCGTGGCTGATTTTTACCCCCCCCCTTTTTTTCCCTTCCAATATGACGTCACAAAGCTGTGACACCCCCAACCTCCTAAAAGCGGTATTTTCTATTTAAAAAACGAGCGTGTTTCAAATCACTCTATCGTCATGTTAGTGTGTATTTAGTGTGAGGCTGCATTTAGTGTGAGGCTGTATTTAGTGTGAGGCTGTATTTAGTGTGAGGCTGCATTTAGTGTGAGGCTGTATTTAGTGTGAGGCTGTATTTAGTGTGAGACTGTATTTAGTGTGAGGCTGTATTTAGTGTGAGGCTGTATTTAGTGTGAGGCTGTATTTAGTGTGAGGCTGTATTTAGTGTGAGGCTGTATTTAGTGTGAGGCTGTATTTAGTGTGAGGCTGCATTTAGTGTGAGGCTGTATTTAGTGTGAGGCTGTATTTAGTGTGAGGCTGTATTTAGTGTGAGGCTGTATTTAGTGTGAGGCTGTATTTAGTGTGAGGCTGTATTTAGTGTGAGGCTGCACTCTAATATCGTAACACGCGTGAATCCGTGTAAACGTCATTAAATACATTGTAAGAAATCGAATACTTAAGTGGATCTTTGATTTAAAGTAGTCTAAGCGTGTTTTGACGTGACGTCACAATTCTTAAACCACCCCCCCCTCGTCACACATCGTCACAAATGTGGGGAACCCCCCCCCCTTTTTTTTCCCCCGCCCTCTAAGTGCGTGACGTCATTTATGGACGTCCCCTTATTCGTTTTATTTGTTTTTGTCTAGTTGTTAGTCGATGAAGGCCTTTTTGCCGAACCGTTCGTTTTTCTGCGTCGTCTTGTCAGGCCTACACACATTCACTTACCATCTTTTAATAATAATAATAATAATAATAATAGATAATTCATATAGCGCTGTATCCCAGTAAGGAACCGGGCTCACAGCGCTTTACATGGAGATCATAACATACATATAATAATTAAATAACCATCCATACTCCATAGGATCATAGCAACATAAAGGACAGTACATTACACATAAGCTATGCTAATCATTAAAACAAATGTTGTTTCATTAATTTTGTAAATACATTTTGAAAATATGCGTCTTAAGTGCAGTCTTGAAGGACTTGGTAGTTGGAACACTACGGATGTGTAATGGTAGAGAATTCCATTGTTTGGCTGCACAAAAAGAGAATAACATACATTTGTATATTTATTTAAAAATATATGTTGAATACCTGAAATTCGTGTACTCAAAGTTAATTTAATTTGAAGGGAAGTAACAGCTGACGACCACACACAAAAAAAAACAACTAATTATTATTTGCTGTTGACTTTTAAGAGCAGAACATAAGCGTCATAGGAACGTGGGTGTGGTGTTGTGGGGTGGGGTGCAGGTGGTGTCACGTAGCAGCTGTGCCAGGAGTCTTTGAGCTGTTCTTAGAGTTCATTTCATGTCCAGCAGGGGCGTCACTTGGGATGGGCGGTAGGTCTCTATGTCACCCTTCACGACTGACCCCATAGACCTCCTCCGAGTCCGCCAGTGCCAAATAACGGGAGGATACGTAATTTTACACTGTGATGTCACCCCTTGTGATGGTGACACCCCCTTGTGATGGTGACACCCCCTTGTGATGGTGACACCCCCTTGTGATGGTGTCACCCCTTGTGATGGTGTCACCCCTTGTGATGGTGTCACCCCTTGTGATGGTGTCACCCCTTGTGATGGTGTCCCCCCTTGTGATGGTGTCACCCCTTGTGATGGTGTCACCCTTTGTGATGGTGTCACCCCTTGTGATGGTGTCACCCCTTGTGATGGTGTCACCCCTTGTGATGGTGTCACCCCTTGTGATGGTGTCACCCCTTGTGATGGTGTCACCCCTTGTGATGGTGTCACCCCTTGTGATGGTGTCACCACTTGTGATGGTGTCACCCCTTGTGATGGTGTCACCCCTTGTGATGGTGTCACCTGGTGAAGTCCGCACTCCCCGCACCCCCTGGTGACGCCTCTGATGTCCAAATTTCTGAAGTGCAGAAGGGTCGATATAGAATTCAACCAGCCCGTTTGGAACTAAAAGAAAAATAATGTGTAAAAAATCAATAACCTGTGACGTCAACAGAAGAACTGAAGGGAAAGAAATGAACTTTGGCGATATTGGAACTAAACGGAGATCTGTAATCTGTCTACGCTTTAAAATCAAATCAGCTTTTTGATTTGTTTCGTTTAATTTACCGAGGTGAATTAAATGACGGGAAAATATAACCTAAATGCATTCCAATAGCAAAAGCCTTTCCGCCAACACAGTATTTAAATCACTTTACAACTAATGTGTATTCTAATCTGATCGCACGTGTTAAAACGTTGTAAGTTGAGAGCTACCTTGTCACTAAATACACGTAGTAAACCATTCTAAGTTTTGGAGCTACTTTGCCACGAAAGGTCAAATAGGATGATGTTAAGTATTGGGTTTCACTTGATTCACATTCCGATCATGATAAATAAACTCGGGCATCCAATAACTGGGCACGTGTCAGTAGTACATGTTTATCAGGATAGTGGCAAGGCGACGTCACACCAGTGCGATAAGGTGGCTGTGAAATTTGTGTGGACATACCGACGTTGTCAATAGATGGCACCAGAAAGTCATCACGTGTGAGAGGCAAGTGAACTTCGTAATGGCCTTGATCGGAAGGACCGCTAAGGAGCAGGTATACAGACAAATGTTGACCGGAATTGTAAACTCGAGGAGAGTTATGGGGCTTTCTCGGGGAAGTTAACGATGATACTGGCGGGAAGTATTTCGGACATCGGGATAATTTCTGCCTCGCCACCATATACTCCTAAAGTATTCATGTACGTAGCGTATTGTTGGGGAGAGTGTATGACTACTTTTCCGTCACTGAGAACAACGGAGAGCACGTCGCCGAAGTTATCTCAATGTTGAGAAACAAACTTTGCAGCCATTTTGCTAAGTAATGCTCGAAAAGAAAGTGAGGGGGAAGAATGGGCACAAACATAAACATTTTTTTTTAAAATTAAAAAATAATGTCTCAGTTGGGGCTTGAACCCAGGACCTTCATCGTGTCAGGCGGATGTAATAACCACTACACCACGAAATGCATGTTTTACAGTGAAGGAACAACGAGAAACAAAGCATCAATAGTCTCGATGATCCCCCCCCCCTTTTTTTTTCTCCACCAACATTGCTTGCCAACCATTAACTGATTGGTCGACCCAAGCGAGGGTCATTCGTCATGCTCATTTGCACATAATGGCTTTGGTGAATTATATATGTAGATTGGTATGCTGTTTTTGAAAATATCCAATATGTAGATTAAATGAGTCTGAATAAATGGTTTTTAAAAAAAATTATAAACGAACATTTGTCTGAGAGACAGATGCAGCCATCAAAAGAGCCACATCTGGCTCGCGACCCATGGTTTCCCGACCCCTGATCTAGTCGAGGATGTTGATAATTATGATGACGTGGACGATGGGGATAATGTATTTTAGCCTCACTAAAGCTTTTTGTTAAACAAACACAGTAACAACTAGCTGTGCTTTTAAACACAGTAACAACCAGCTGTGCTATTAACTACGCGTGTAATCCTCTCTACCTGTATTTCCTCTTCAACTTTTTGTTTCGTTCATTTATTCGGCTAATTAAAAAAGCGCAACACTTCCATGAGAGATTCTCACCTTGTTTAAATAAAAAAAAAGTCGCAATCCATTTTAAAGGCGCTCTAAAAGTTTAACTGTTTTACGGGGATTAAGACACCGTGTAGAGCTAGCGTCATCATCATCATTTGTCCTTTGAGTTCCTTGTGGAACATAGGGCCACTGTCAAATCTCGCCACTCTACACGGTCCCTTGTCAGTCGCTTCAGTTCTTCCCAGCTCTTCCCAGTCCCTTCAGCCTCGTCCAACATGCTCCGTCTCCATGTACGCTTGGGTCTTCCTCGTTGTCGCTTGCCCTGGGGGTTCCAATCTAAGGCATGCCTAGCCCTGCTGTTATCTTTCCTGAGGGTGTGTCCAATCCATCTCCACTTTCTAGAGCTAGCGTAAGCCAGTTTAAAAAAATCAGTAACAATGTACACTTAGACATATTAAATTAAATGTGATAATTGATTCGTTATCAAAAACATTAACAAGGATACACATTTCCTCCGTTAATGTTTTGAAATTCTTACCTCATCGCATTGTCAGCGTTCTTTTAAATGTGTAGGGCGTAGGGTCTAGTAAGAAATTACAAGACACACAAGCAATTTATTGTTTTGATTACGCAATTCATTTGTGTTCCTTGTATTTTATTTTAAAGCTTTATCGCAGCTTTATATTACTCCAGTAGGAAAATTCACTTTATAATATCATTCCGACTAATAGACACTCATAAAAAAAAAGATAGCCTTACTGAATATTTCCCCCTTTTTACCCGTGGACACCAGACGACACACACACCCACAAAAAATAAATAAATCCTTTAATGATACCACCAAGGTCCTCAGTCAAACACGCGCTGCATTAAACCAACACATCTGCCGCCAAATGTTGACTTAAGTGATTACAACTTAAATATACAACCAGCTCCCCACCTACACAATATTGCTCCACGACCTCACAGTCTGAACCACGCCTGGAACAATTAATAGGTATTAGACCACACATAAATTATAATTTAATTGCCCATCAGTTTTTACATTTTACATTGTTGGCCCCCCGGGGGGGGGGTGGGGGCGGACTGGTCAAGCAAACATTTAATACAATAGTTTTATTTCTCACTCTCTCTCTTTATGTGCTACTATTTCATCCTTCGCTACTGTCGATACCAAAGAAAAGTTACAAGTATCTCTGTGGTAAGTTTAATACTTCTCAATCGCTAGATTCTTCAACAATTACATTCTACGGCCATTGCCATTTGTGTCATTAATAAGACAGTGAATAAGATACTTCACTGATAGAATAATTCGACGCTTACGTTCTTCGAATATTGATATCTTTTCATCATTACGCAATTCCCGAACACTTTCATAAATCATTAACCATTTTCATAATTTAACTGTGGGGCCGCCCATAAATGGCGTCACGCACCTAGAAAAAAAGTGTATGTGTGTGTGGGGGGCGGGGGGGGGGTTCCACACACATTTGTGATGATGTGTGACTTAAATATTATATTTCTTACAATTTATTTTATGATGTTTTACATAGTTTCACGCTTGTTACGATATTAGAGTATTACCGTACACTAAATACATACTAAAATGACAAAAAAGTGATTTGAAACATGCTCTTTTTCAAATAGAAAATACTGGTTAATGGGGTGGGGGGAGCTTTGTGACGTCATATTGGAGGGTCTAAGTTTTTGTGACGACGCGTGTCGGGGGGGGAGGTGTGAAAAATCGGCATATATCGCGTGACGTCATTTATGGGTGGCCCCTGTACACTCTTATACTTCTTAAGTCATTTCCTCCTTTGATCATTACAGTCTTTGGTTTCCTCTGATCATTACTTTCTTTGGTTTCCTTTGAATAAATAACCACGCGCGTCCACAGATCTCGGAATCGAAATTGACTTTTCTCTTCACAAGAATCGTTTTGCAGACAAGAAAGTAAAGTCTTTATCACGAACACTTACATTGGAACACGGCAATCTAAATGACCCGTTAACTACGCTAGAGTGTACTATTTTTTTTCTACAGCAGCAGTAGTTCAGGATTTGGACGTACCTAAATGACTCATGTAACGCTAGATTGTATTATTATTATTAGGGGTGTACCGGAATTCGGCTACGGTTCCGGCAAATCCGGAATCCGTCCATTTTTACAAATCCGTCTCCGGCTCCAGCCGGATTTCACTTCATAAATCCGCCCATATCCGGCTCCTGTCGGATTTCAAAAATTTGAGTCCGGTACACCCTCTAATTATTATATTACGACAGTAACAATAGTTAATTTTTTGGACACACCTAAATGACTCATGTTACCGTGTGTATAATCTCTACATCATCAGAGGTGATACGTTTCGATGTTTGCGTAAAAAGCTAGAGAGTTTCTAATGGTTGTGGCGTTAGAGTGTGTTAACACTGTTATTAATGGTGTGTTTAACTTAACCTTTACAATGAGTGTTTTTAATACTTTAAAAATAATGTAGCTTGGATTTTTGTTTACATTAAGCCCAATGATGTGGTGTTCTTAGCAAACAAATATGGATGAGAATGTGTTGTTCCTGTTAACTTGAATGTGTGTTTATGTTAACATAATGGTGTTTTATTCATGATAACTTGATTTTGTGCTGTTCATGTTAACATAATGGTGTTTTATTCATGTTAACTTGATTGTGTGCTGTTCATGTTAACATAATGGTGTGTTGTTCATGTTAACTTGAATGTGTGTTGTTTATGTTAACTAGCTGGTGTGCTTTTCATGTTAATTTGAATGTGTATGTTCATGTTAACTTGATTATGTGTTGTTAATGTTAATATGAATGTGTTATGTTAGCATAATGGTGTTTTATTTATTCATGTTAACTTGATTGTGTGCTGTTCATGTTAACATAATGGTGTGTTGTTCATGTTAACTTGAATGTGTGTTGTTTATGTTAACTAGCTGGTGTGCTTTTCATGTTAATTTGAATGTGTATGTTCATGTTAACTTGATTATGTGTTGTTAATGTTAATATGAATGTGTTATGTTAGCATAATGGTGTTTTAATTATTCATGTTAACTTAATGGTGTATTGTTAATGTTAATTTGAATATGTTTTGTTCATGTTAACTTGAATGTGTGTTGTTCATGTTAACCTGAATGTGTGTTGTTCATGTTAACTTGAATGTGTGTTGTTCATGTTAACTTGAATGTGTGCTGTTCATGTTAACTTGATGGTGTATTGTTAATGTTAATTTGAATATGTTTTGTTCATGTTAACTTGAATGTGTGTTGTTCATGTTAACCTGAATGTGTGTTGTTCATGTTAACTTGAATGTGTGTTGTTCATGTTAACCTGAATGTGTGTTGTTCATGTTAACTTGAATGTGTGTTGTTCATGTTAACTTGAATGTGTGCTGTTCATGTTAACTTGATGGTGCGTCTCCTACACAGACCAACCAACAATTAACCGTGACAATTGAATGGGATGATCTAGCATGGCGAAACGCAGACTTTCTAAATCAATACAAGACATTTCAGGGTAGATAATACAACGACGATCGTTTTAGCAGCAGTGGAAAAATGTTAAGTACAATTGATATTTATGGGGGGGGGAGGGGGGGAGGGGTTGTTAAATCAGTAAATGTGCCTGTCTCTTTGTGATACTTCTCATCCCGTACAAGAATTACACAGTTGTTGCTCAATAATTTGAGGACGTAACTTAGTGTAAAATAGTTTCATGTTGATTTTATGTTAGTATGTGTGTGCAAGCACAACACTTTCTTACGTTGGTATGACGCTCCCATGTGCTATTATCAAATTGTGAATGTAAATATAATACTGCACTTGTTGCACACGGAAAATCCTTGAGTAAAATCTTTTAATCGGGGTTATTCAAGCTGTCAAATATATAGGCCAAAATTTTACCATGCAGATGCGTAGATCATAATAATAAACTAGCGTATCACCCGTCAAAAATGACGGAAGTTTTCAGCTGAAATATAGTTATTTTATAAAAAATGCACTTTTTTAGGGCGCCTACGGTTTTACAAGAGCCCAACTAACTTGTCCTTGATTGATAAATACGAAATATTAAACTTTCTGAAATGTACACAAAGTATTTTATAATAGAGGTTGCAGGGCGCCGTAGGCGC
Organism: Ampullaceana balthica; assembly: GCA_944989445.1. NCBI lineage: Eukaryota > Metazoa > Mollusca > Gastropoda > Lymnaeidae > Ampullaceana > Ampullaceana balthica. The sequence goes on along the minus strand of CALYLW010000473.1, from coordinate 584,314 downwards.
CCCCTTTGTTCTTTAATTTTGTAATTATCCATCAAAAAATCCTCTTTTTAAATCCTTTATATTAACTCGTGGTGTCTGCGGCCGACCTTGCTTGCTTGTCGCCAAAACTTTAATCGATTTTTTACCCACTTGCTCGCAAGATAGCGAGCTGAAATTTTGCAGGCAGTTTCGTACCGATGATAAAAACAATGTTTCAAAATTTCAGATCGATCGCATGTACCGTAATTAAATTATTGATTTTTTAGATTATTTTATTTATTCCTATGTATCATGCTATTTTTTGAGATAGAGCGTCGCGGTGCGTATTATATTGAACAACCTTTCTGTCGCGCAATAAGGTGCGTATTTTATTGACAGCTCTTTTTATAAACATATTCCTGATCGGTGCGCATTATATTAAACATGTTTTACGACACAACTGCAATTTTGTATTTCTGGATGGTCTGGCGCTGCGTATTATAATGAACATTCTTTTAATTACTTCTCGTACATAAAGGATTTATAGTCAAAAACTTGATTTTTTTAACGGGTTTTTCTTATTAAATCCTTTATATTAACTCGTGGTGTCTGCGGCTGCCCTTGATTGCTTGCTTGCTTGTCGCCAAAACTTTTGATCGATTTTTAACCCACTTGCTCGTAAGCTAGCGAGCTGAAATTTTGCAGCCAGTTTTGTACCGATGATAAAAACAATGTATCAAAATTTCAGATCGATCGCATGTACCGTAATTAAATTATTGATTTTTTAGATTATTTTATTTATTCCTATGTATCATGCTATTTTTTGAGATAGAGCGTCGCGGTGCGTATTATATTGAACAACCTTTCTGTCGCGCAATAAGGTGCGTATTTTATTGACAGCTCTTTTTATAAACATATTCCTGATCGGTGCGCATTATATTAAACATGTTTTACGACACAACTGCAATTTTGTATTTCTGGATGGTCTGGCGCTGCGTATTATAATGAACATTCTTTTAATTACTTCTCGTACATAAAGGATTTATAGTAAAAAACTTGGTTTTTTTACGTTGTTTTTTTTTATTACATTGATCCCTTTCCAATTTTTTTTTACATGGGCGTAGGGAAGGGGGGGGGCAAGGGGGGCATTTGGCCCCCCCCCCTACATTTGAAAAAAATAATAATTTATTAAATGCATTAATAAATGTTGTATTTTAACTATTACAGTACTAATTTGTAAGTCTTATTAATTTCTAAGGCTTTTTTCAACCCTTATTTTATACTGAACTTGAATTTAATTGAAAATTGTACCTGTATGGCATTGCCAGTTAAAATAAAATAAAAAGTGGAATTTTTTTGCCCCCCCCCCTGGAAAAATTCCTAGCGACGCCCATGTTTCCAAAATTAAAATATGAGCGAAAACAATGGCGTCATATAATATTTTATTTACAGCGCATATTTAATTTACACAACATTTGATGCTTTGGTGCAGTAATTTGGTTTTCCCTGCTTTCTAAAATTAGTAGCGTCAGGACTGACAGACACTAGACACTACTTGCGTGACAATTGCAAATTATATTGTTTACTAGTGTACACCCGTGAGACCTGCACTAGAATATGCATCTTCTGTATGGGACCCATCCACCAAAGAAAACATTGATAAACTAGAACAAATTCAAAAAAGAGCTGCCAGATTCATTACTGGAGAATATTCGAAACTGACAAGAGTAACACCATTAGTTAAATCATTAAACCTTGAAACACTAGAGGATAGAAGAACCAAGAGCAAAGTAGTAATCATACATAAAGCAATTAATTCTAATTTAGAAATACAACACAAAGATAACTTAATACAACCCTCAGATAGACATAAGGATAAAAACACCTTTCTTATTCCGTATGCAAGAACAAACACATACAAGTTTTCCTTCTTCCCGTCCGGAATTAGGGCGTGGAATGGGTTGCCTGAAGAATCCAGGAAAACCAACACTTTATCAACATTTAAATCTCTAATAAAAATGCAGGACTAAACACAAACCATAGATAAGCGTAGGACGCAATAATCTTCTGTATAGAAGGAGCGTCTGTAAACAGATAAGATAAGATAAGATAAGATGACGGAAGTTGTCAGCTGAAATCTATTTATTTTATTTAAAAAATGCACTTTTTAGGGCGCCTATGGCACCGACCTTTTTCAAAAGCCCAACTAACTTGTCCTTGTTTGATAAATACGAAATATTAAACTTTCTTAAATGTACACAAAGTATTTTATAATAGGGGTTGCAGGGCGCCTGCGGCGCACCGTTTGTTTTTTTATTTTATAATTAACCATCATCAAATCCTCTTTTTACATTGATCCCTTTTCCAAAATTAAAATATGAGCGAAAACAATGACGTCATATAATATTTTTTTTACAGCGTATCTTTAATTTGCACACCTTTTCATGCATTGGTGCAGTAATTTGGTTTTCCTTGATTTCTAAAATTAGTAGCGTCAGGACTGAAAGACACTACTTGCGTGACAATTGCAAATTATATTGTTTAATAATAATAATAATTAATAATTCGAACACATTTTAGCGAGCGCTATTGGTTTTTTAAACTGCTGACTCCTGTCACTCAAATAAATAGGATATTTGTTTACATTGTTTGTACTGCTAAGTACTACAATACGATACCACTACGATTAATTTATTGATCTTGCCTCATGTTACTTAGATAACTCCATGCCCTTAATTTATCCTTGTCCTGGTTAAGGTGTTGTCTAAACATTAAATAAACAAGTGCTAGATGACACACAAAAATGAACCAAATGGTAATTTCATGATTTAAACCGTGATAAAGTAGTAATTACATATTGAATCATATTCACTTATTCTTATTGATTTGGTTTAATTCTTTGACTTTTTGCTGTAAAATGTAATATAATAAATATTTTAAATAATATATGTAATATTAATATGTAACCATACTTATTATTAATATAATGAATTGTAATAAATTATAATCTTACTCTTACATAATAAAATGTTGAAAATGTGATGAAAGCAAAAAGAAACAAAAGAAACTTAAAAGACAGCCTGAAACTAGCCAAGCAAATTTTCCGGTAAATTAGCGTTATGACGGACGGGCCCAATATAAAGTTATTTCCGGGAGCCATCTTGGTTGCTAAGGCACGTGACTTAGGGGAAAAGTAGTGCCAAACACTGCAATTAGGGGGGTGGGGGTATGCGGGATGGAGATTCTCAAAATCCGTGTTTTAGCGACGCAGTGATTTTGAAAACCAGCGAAAATGCAAAGAAAAAAAAGAGGGGGTGGGGGTGCAGTTTCTCAAATGCGCGGGTTTTTTAGCGACAAGGGCTATTTTGAAAACCAGTGAAAATGTGATGAGAAAAAATATTTTTTTTAGCAACATGCCGATTTTGTAAAAACAGCATAAAATACTAGAAATATGAAAAAAAAATGTTGCTCACAATTTTCTGCATCTGAATCACTACAACTAACCCTAATCCTAAAAACCTTCCATTTTGAAAAATTCAACTATTAAAATTCTAAAACTAACCCTAACCCTAAATTCACAATTAAATATTCTATAATTAAACCTAACCCTAACCCTAATTTCACAAATAAAAATTCTAAAACTAAACCTATCCCCAACACCTTCCATTATTTGGAAAATTCACATTTCATTCGCAAAGATGTTAGTGCACCTGAGTGTTAAATCAAAAAGAATGTTACGGCAAAGGTTCCCAGCTATGCCGCGGCACCCCTATTGTCAAGTCTGCATATTATTTAGTTCCACATTTTAAAGGCCCCTCCCCTGTGCTTGCTGTAGTTGTCATTATCCGTAGTTCCACATTTTAAAGGCCCCTCCCCTGTGCTTGCTGTAGTTGTCATTATCCGTAGTTCCACATTTTAAAGGCCCCTCCCCTGTGCTTGCTGTAGTTGTCATTATCTGTAGTTCCACATTTTAAAGGCCCGTCCCCTGTGCTTGCTGTAGTTGTCATTATCCGTAGTTCCACATTTTAAAGGCCCCTCCCTTGTGCTTGCTGTAGTTGTCATTATCCGTAGTTCCACATTTTAAACGCCCCTCCCCTGTGCTTGCTGTAGTTGTCATTATCCGTAGTTCCACATTTTAAAGGCCCCTCCCCTGTGCTTGCTGTAGTTGTCATTATCCGTAGTTCCACATTTTAAAGGCCCCTCCCCTGTGCTTGCTGTAGTTGTCATTATCCGTAGTTCCACATTTTAAAGGCCCGTCCCCTGTGCTTGCTGTAGTTGTCATTATCCGTAGTTCCACATTTTAAAGGCCCCTCCCCTGTGCTTGCTGTAGTTGTCATTATCCGTAGTTCCGCATTTTAAAGGCCCCTCCCCTGTGCTTGCTGTAGTTGTCATTATCTGTAGTTCCACATTTTAAAGGCCCGTCCCCTGTGCTTGCTGTAGTTGTCATTATCCGTAGTTCCACATTTTAAAGGCCCGTCCCCTGTGCTTGCTGTAGTTGTCAATATCGGCGCAAGAACGCAAACCCATAAATCACTCTGTAATTGCAGGGTCTGGGTTGGTTACGGGAGACAACTTTAGAATTCCAAAAAATTCCTTAAGGGCAGTTAACTGGGTAGCAACCCGGCAGCGTTGAAGTGACATCGCTAGCGTCGGCCGCCATCTTGTCCGCTATAACGATAAATAGCCCTATTTCCTTCTGATTTATTCATACTATTTCCATGAATTCTTTTACAGAAATGCCTTACTTGAAGGCGATGTTGTCTTTGCTAAATTTCTCAGTAAAATTGCCATATTTTAATACTCATATATTTTTTACAGACTAAGTAATTGAAGCATTTTCAATAATGTTATACCTAATGGGCCAAATAATTTCTGAATCATACTTCTTTCAAAATTACTTTTTAATTCATATCTATTGTTTTATTATCAGGAGCCCTTGAGTTTTAGAAGATATATCTAAGACGCCTTAGCGAAATTTGACCTCAGAATGAAGAAGCTAATCAGGAAAAAGCCTCCTCCCCCGCTGGACCGGCACTGGGCATGGATGATCGTTTTAGGTATTAACATATGTTTGCTTTTTTAAAAAGTCAATACATGCAATATTTGGACTAATTGTTAGAATTTTAAGTAATGCTATCCACAAAGAAATGAAAACTTTACTAATTTAGTCATCATAATTGTTTTTTTTAAAAATGACAGGTAATTTACCCAGTCAAAGCTCCGAGTCAAGTTCCCACCTTCACTCACTTCATTAAAATACTGAGTGACTATCATGATAACTGAGATTAGTTTTTCATCATTTATGTCAAAGATGAAAAAAATTCATGCATTTGGTGCCTCTTATAAATTCTCTTCAGGTGTTTTCATCTTTACCTTCTTCATGGTCGGGCTTGGAAAGTCTTTTGGTCTCTTCTTGATGATGTTTGAAAATAAGTTTGGTGTGTCTACGGCACTAGCCACCATGCCCATGAGTGTTGGAGCTTTCATTGGTGCACTGGGATGTAAGTGTCTGCCACAACGGTTGGTCCCCAGGCAGCGGTCCGTGACCTGGGATCTTCCCTTTGTTATCTAGAGTCACTTATAGACCACTGAATATTAGAGGCTCACTGCATTTAGCATCTTCTTTTTAAAATAATAATAGTAATTTCATAATTTAAATAGCGCAGTACCCCGGCAAGGGCAAGCAACCGGGCTCACAGCGCTTTACATAAAAACAGTGGCACACATGATTTTAATTTTTAAAATAAGAGGTTTTCTTTATTAACAAATAAAAGTGGCATTCTTCAAATAAGACACTTTCAAACGTCTAAGGTAAAAAATACCTCTATTTTTTAAAAAGAAAATTTCATTGTTTTTTAAATTAAGTCATATTATACCTTAACTATAACAAACTATAATTTGGTGCCTGAATTTTAGATGTTCCAAAAAAAAAGATAGCATGTAACAAATGAAATTTTGAGATTAAGATTATTACAAACAGTATTTGTTTAATATCTAAATAGTTAATTTCGTACACAAAAACATTTTAATTATTAATTATTGCTTATAACCTGCTTGTAATCAAGAATCCACTGTTGTCCTTTGTGTGTATCTACTTATCTTATATTCATTTTATACCATGCTAGAGCCTGCTTGTGATGTTACACTATTTTCCTATTCTGCCATTACCTTGATTAATGTATCACTAAAATTTCAGTTAGAAAACACATAGCTAGTCAATAAAACATACCTATATAAACACCACTATATAGTTAGTATGATATTTATATGGGCTTGAATGAACATTCATTTTTTTTTCTTCTTTTCTTATGATGATTGTTATTACATTTTAAAAAAAATTAGATGCACCATGGGGAAACTTTCTAATTTTCCAAATGAACCTTATGCAGAGAGATAAAAGTTATGATTTTTATAAGTGAAAAGTTATATCCAAAAAATCTGACCTTTGAAAGCCATCCCACAGAGAGCCATTGGAGCCTTCGGATGTCATCAAGTAACGACAGTGTTTTCATCTACTCCCAAGTTGCCAGACTTGATGTTTGGATTTTCGCCAGTGACAAGCCCCTGGTTTTAACTCCCCGTCATTTCTCTCTTCCCAGGAGTCTTCATCTATGCCTTTTTTATGGTGGGAGTTGCCAAGTCCTACGGTCTCTTCCTTTTGGCGTTTATTAAAAAGTTTGAGGTGCCAACAGCGTTGGCTGCATTGCCTATGAGCACCGCTGCATTTGTTTATGCTGTAGGGGGTATGAACATCTTTATTTGATGCATGATTATTTCTGCTAGCTATCATTGTAATGCCAGCACAATTATTTACAGCTTTGGCAACTTGGTGTGGGATTTAAAATTTGGCTTGAAATCTCTTCAGTTTTTTCATTAATTTCAATGCTGCCTAAACCCAAAATTTTTAAATAGATCATTAATACCATAGTTAAAAAAAAATTAAATGTAAAAATTTGACTTGAAATATCTTCAGTTTTTCATTAATTTTAATGCTGCCTAAACCCAAAATTTTTAAATATATCATTAATACTAATTAATACCATAGTTTAAAAAAAAATTAAATGTAAAAATTGATGGGACAGGATCATACGATAGATGGGAAAGTGTTCTATGTGAGTAATCTGTTTAAGGTCAATCATTCTATAGTTTTAGAGCTTTTCAATAGACAATTTCACAAACAAACACTGGTCATTAACTTTTTATTATTTTACTGAAATAATTGAGAGATTAATTATTTAATCTGAAGAAATAAAAAACAAAGTTAAAGATTCAAACCATAAAATGACACTAAAATGTAAATTGAAACATTAATTCACTTTGGTTATGTTGAATAGTTTCATATTTATTTTGGCTTACCGGGCTGAATCTATTTATGACGGATTAAAAAAAAATATCTGGAAGAGTAAAACATGAAAAATTATTCATGTGCTTCAATTTATGCACCCCTTGTAATTTGCAATTTAAAAAAAAGTTTTTTTAAAAATTATGTTTTTAAAATTTAGTTTTAGTTATGGGTGTCATAATTTAGCACTATGTTGCTTACTTATGTAGTATCTTTTTTATCTTGCTTGCTTAACTACCAATTGCAAAGAGATTAAATTTTCTTTCTTAAGTTTTCTAAACATTTTGAGTTGCCATGACTTTGTTTTTAAACATTTATTAATTAATGGGTGTAAAGAATATGTAAAATTTCTTATAAAATTTTGTTTTCTCATCTTCTATTTTAATGAAATATTTTGCTTCTTGCAAATCTGCTACCACAAAAAAAAATATTTAAAAAATTTGAAATTGTTAAATTTTTATTATTTATTGAGCTGTGAAGGAACTGTAAAACTTAGTTATCAAATTTGAGACTTGTTACATAATAGTAATAGAAACTGTTGATGAAAAATTGAAAGGTATTGTATTCTGTTCTTATTTCCCTAAAATACTACCTCACCTCAAACCTTTTAGTTAGCCAGATCAACTTCAAACGTACTTATTAGCAGAAAGATCAAGTATATGATACATGCTTTTTAGAATTAAAAAAAATAAATTTTAAGGCTTATTCTTATGTTATGAATAATATCCTAGTCATATCAATTAAGATAAATATTTTAAAGCGTTTGTACAGCCAATTTTCAATAGTGTAGAGATAGAATTTTAATAAAATAATAATAATAATAACACCTTTTTTTGTACATCTCTATATCTACCCACCAAACACCCTCAGCCCCAGCCGCACTGATCATCGGAGAGAGGTTCACCCCCCAGAGAGTCGTCATGATTGGTGCCACCATTGGTCTCGTGGGCATCGCACTGAGTAGCCTGCTGCTGGACATGTCCTACGTCATCATTTTCTTTGGTATCAGTTATGGTGAGAGGGTTTTTTAATTCACGGATAGTGGACCACAAACTGGGTAGTGGACCACAATCAGAGTAGTGGACCACCAACTGGATAGTTGACCACAAACTGGGTATTGGACCACCAACTGGGTAGTGGACCACCAACTGGGTAGTGGAACACCAACTAGATAGTGGACTACAATCAGAGTAGTGGACCAACTGGGTAGTGGACCACAATCTGAGTAGTTAACCACGATCAGAGTTGTGGACCACCAACTGGGTAGTGGACCACAATCTGAGTAGTGGACCACAATCTGAGTAGTGGACCACCAACTGGGTAGTGGACCGCAATTAGAGTAGTGGACCACCAATTGAGTAGAGGACCACCAACTGGGTAGTGGACCACAATCTGAGTAGTGGACCACAATCTGAGTAGTGGACCACAATCAGAGTAGTGGACCACCAACTGGGTAGTGGACCACAATTAGAGTAGTGGACCACCAATTGAGCAGAGGACCACCAACTGGGTAGTAGACCACAAACCTGGATTATTTGGCTGAAATGTTGCCTCCTTTATTATAATAAGTTCAAGTTCAAAGCCTTTTAAAAACTATATTTAAGCATGTTTGGTAACAACTCTATATGGTTGAACAATGTTTTCCTGGCTCCCTTATAAGCTGACACAATAATTTTGCCTGCTAGCTTTCAAGTTGTCACAGTGCTATCTTGGCTACCTGACACACAGACACAACAATCACTTGTGAAATAAAATATTGATATCCCCAAACTTGGCACAGTGTATATCAATTTCTTATTTTCTAGGCCTTGGGAACTCCAGCTTCTACGGCAACGGCCTATTGATGATTGGAAAGTACTTTAGAAAATATAGGTCACTGGCCACTGGCATTGGACTAGCTGGAGCAAGTATTGGGCAGTTCGCCATGCCGCCCATCATAGAGTACCTCCTGGAGACGTATGGGTTGGGCGGGACACTCCTCATCATATCCGCCATGTACTTCAATTCCTGTATCTCTGGGGCTTTGTTCCGACCAATAGAGCAATATGGACCAGAGGAGGTTGTTTCCCCTAAAATTACAGAGGAGGCCGAGGTAAGAAATGGAATAAATTTGACAAAGCTGCCACTAAGTACATTTTATTTCTGTATCCATTTCTTTTGTGTTATTTTAATGTAAAGGCGTGAACATACCTAAAGTAAATACACTTATCAAAATTGTTTTCCTCAAATTTTGTAAACAAAAAAAAACTAAATGATAAACAAAATAGAAAAATAGCATTTCTATCAAACTGGCTGAATCATGAAGTTATAAGATCCATACATTATCTTTTTTTAAAAAATGAAATTAAAATGTTATGTTTATTCCAATCTAAATATTAATTTTCATCCCATTATTAAGTTAACACAAAATAATAATAATGCAGCCCTGACAAAATTCTAGGTACATACATTATAGGGTTTTAAAAGTATTTTTTAACACTAAATTCTTTTAATATGCAAGAAATGTATCTGTCCCCTGAATATTGTAAAACAATTTTCAACGTATATTAACCAAGAAAGCATTTCCCAGTTAACACAATTTAAACTCAATACATCTGAAGTATTTCTCTAGGTTAATAATCAACCTTCACATCCTATATAATAAAAGGCAATATTAATTCTCATTTACATATTGAACGTCATTGAAAGCGAGTTATTTTTGGTGCAGTTTTTTTCCAAGAGTTTATTTTGAGCGGTGCGTGTTGGGATTTGTAGTCAAAAACTTTGTTTTTATGGGTTATTTATTATAACTCTGGACAGACCGCGGTGTGTGTGTGTGTGGGGGGGGTAGGGTTTCTGGACAGACCGGCAGTGTGGGGGGGGAGGTAGGGTCTCTGGACAGACGGGGGTGGGTAATGTTGTGATGTCCTACTATGAACTTCACAGGTCACCCTACACTTATTCCCGTACTTGTACGGCTTTGTTGCTAGTACCTTGTCAATTGACTGGATTTGTGTCAGTAATGACATAATAAAGAATCACTTAGATTGGGTCCCATTAGGCAAGCACAATACTGGAGAACAAAATCATCATTATTTCTTTTGGTCCTATAACTTTAACAGCAGTGTATGATGTTATTTCAACCTGACATCAATTAACATTTCTCATAACTATAAATCACTCCAAACTTTTATGACACCAACATTTTAAAGTTGTGTGAAATAATAATTCTGTAACAAAACCAAAATTGTCAGTTTTAGTTTAACTGAATAAATGAAATAAATTTCTGAACTTTGTTTCGATAATATTTCTCACAGGCATAGAATGATAGTAAATTTTTAGTTAATGACTTATACAGATTGGAATAATATTTTTATTTGTTTGTTAAGGTCAATTTTTTGTTAATTACTTATACTTATACATAATATAATAAATTATATTTAAATTTATTTGTTAAAGTAAATCTTTAGTTAATGACCTATACAGATAGGAGTTATATTTAAATTTTTTCTTTTTGATCAGGACTTGGTTGACAAGTCAAACGAGAACGAAAAAAATGGCGTCCTATTTACTCCAAACGGCAACGCCACAGACAGCAAGAGTTATGTCTCTTTTCATGATTGCGCCACGAAGGACACCAAGGATTTGATACAAGATGACCAGGATGTGGATAAAAGAGGCAGTCGGAGATGGAGCGAGAGTCAGGATGAGGAGATCTTCATCCAACGCAGGGCATTTCTGGCCAGCACCGGCAGCATTTACCTCACGTCACCCAGTGTCCTTGACATTTCCCAAGTGGACGAGGCCGCGCATGGACTGAGCTCCACTACGACCGCCAAGCCCGCCACTGGGTGGCGGCGTGTGTTTGACTTCAGCGTCCTCCGCAGCTATGTGACTCTTCAGTTCACTCTTGTTTCATTTCTTTGTTTCTTTGGCTTCTTCAACTTCATCCTGTTTCTGCCGGCCATTATCGTGGAGAAGGGGTTCAAAGGTTACGACAGGGCCTTGCTGCTCTCTATCTGTGGGGTGGGAGACCTCATAGCCAGAATCGGAACTGGGATATTTGCCGACCTCAACCTTATAGCCAGGTACAAGATAAAAGCCATGGCTTGTCTGTTGAGTGGCGTCAACATTTTCGTGTTCTTGTTTGCTGATTCCTTCCCCTGGCTGGGATTTCATTCTTTCTTGTATGGGTTTCTCGGGGGCAGCTACATCTGCTTGATGTCTGTTGTTATTGTTGACCTTGTCGGTCTCCCTCTGATGGCCAAGAACCTTGCTGTTATTCTTCTTATACAAGGAATTGGGGCTTCTGTTGGCCAGATTTTTTTAGGTAAGAATTCATTATAATTATTGCAAACTTTTTTTTTCTTTTCTATTGAAATAATTTGTTAATGGATCATCAATTTGTATTTATTGTACATTTTGAAGGGGAAAAAAAAACAAGGCATCATCACTGTATTATTTTTATCTAAAGGTTTTCCTTAAGCTAAAAAAATATCGCTTTGATAAAATTTAAAAACAAAAAACAACTTCAGATACTTACAAGATAAATTGTCATTTTAGGTGTGGATTTAAAGAAATACGTTTTTTTAAAAAATCCTTTATATTAATTCGTGGCGTCTGCTTGATTGTTCACTTGTAGCAAAAAACTTTGGATCGATTTTTAACCCACTTCCACGTATCATATTGAGCTGAATTTTCGTGGCGATGATAAAAATGACGTATCAAAATTTCACATCCATCGCATGTACTGTAATTAAATTAATGAATTTTTAGATTTTCTCTATGGATCTCTATGTAGCATGTAAATTTTTGTGCTAGACTGTCGCGATGCGTATTATATTGAACAACCTTTTTAATATTTTCCTGTCGCACGGTGCGTTGCGTATTATATTAAAGATACTTTTTAAAAAATATATTCCCTATCTGTAAATTTTTTTTACACTAGTCTGTCACGCGGTGCGCGTTATATTAAACATGTTTTTATAACCCTTTTCCCGTGATCAATTCGAGCTGAAATTTAGAAGGCAGACTGTAGTAGTTTTATTTTTAATTATAAATCCTTTTTACATGAGACATAACTAAAATTTTGGATTTTTGGATTGCGTATTATAATGAACATATTTTTAGTTATGTCTCGTATATAAGGGATTTATGGTCAAAAACTTTGTTTTTTACTGTTTTTTTAAATAAAATCACATCATATTTCACATTGTACAAAAATTACAAAATTATCTAAAAGCAAAGAAGTGAAATACTCTCATGCTACGTGATTAATATTTATTTTGAATCCTTGACATTGCAAACTGTATTTCTTCATTTCCTTATATTTAAATTTATAAGTATTTTAATTCTTTCTTAAAAGTGGTCCAATCAAACACTATGTATCATTTCTATTCAGTGGTGAAAAATTATCTTAGAGTCACGTTCGTTTTATAAATATTATGTAACAATATTTTTGTTCTTCTATCCGTCATCTCACATGCATTGACATTTCCACTTTATTGTCATACAGGTTGGATCAAGGATATGTCAGGCTCCTATGGCATTGTCATCATCTTGTGCTCTATCAGCATGGTGGTGGGCAGCCTCTTGTTGCTGGCGTACCCCATCGTCAGGAGATGGGAGGATGGCAGGCTGATGAGGGTCCAAGCGAAACATGACCTGAGTGTTTCAGCTCTGGCGTAGCACTGACATTGTCATGTGGCGTTGTCATGTGACAGGCGTGCCAGGGCTGTTGTAAAAATCCCTGCTGTTGTGAGAAGCTGTTGAGTTGATTTTGAACTTACAATTCTGTAAATCCTTATATTTATGTGCCGATCACTGCCATATGATTGTTATACTGCTGACCAGATCAAACCGTTTTGTTTACATTTTAACACAAATAGAATGGAACGCCTCATTTAGTTCTATATGAAGTTTCACAATCGTGAAGGTTACATTACATTCATTTATCAAATGTGATTAAGTTCTTTAGTGTTACGTGTTCACTTGTTGGAATAATCTGTTAGAATATGAAATATTTATCTTATACTTATACTCCTGTACAGACATGCATCTATTGAAAATTTATGTTATTATGTGTAGTAGTTACCAATAGTTTTTTTTAATAGAAACTTTGAGCAAAATGTAATATTTTATTTTTATGTATGCTGCCATTTTATTGACCTAGTTAAATTTACAAGCGTCAGCTTTAACTCCAATGTTTCTGGAGGTCCAGACATTGCACAGGAAACAGCCGATCAGTTTTACAACCATTTTAAATAATTTTATATCTTTTTTAATTACAGTATATTTTTTCAAACTCTTACCTCAAATAATATTTTTTATAAATTTTTGTGACTGAGACTGAGATGAATAATGAGATCTCAAATATAATGTGACATGTTTTCTAAAGATAATAATATTTATATATATATATAATTTTTTTACACGCAAAATTTGACAGTCATGAAAAAACATGCACGGAGAAGAAAGATGAAGACTTTTGTGGGTAAAATGTAGTTATGCCCCCTGCATGATGCCTTGTATGATTAATTGACATTGTATCATTCAGATTGCTATTTAATCACATGTTCTTGGAATTCCTCACAAGGTATCTCCGACATGTGGTTACCTCTGACATGTGGTCATATCTGACATGTGGTTATATCAGACATGTGGTTATATCTGACATGTGGTTATATCTGACATGTGGTTATATCTGACATGTGGTTATCTCTGACATGTGGTTATCTCCGATACGTGGTTATATCTGACATGTGGTTATCTCCGATACGTGGTTATATCTGACATGTGGTTATCTCTGACATGTGGTTATCTCCGATACGTGGTTATATCTGACATGTGGTTATCTCCAATACATGGTTATATCTGACATGTGGTTATCTCCGATATGTGGTTAAATCCGACATGTGGTTAATTAGTTAATTCCGACATTTATTCTGTTTTCACAATGTAAATAAGTGACTGGCATAATAATTGACCACCTCGTAATGTCCGGGTATTTAGACTCGTTTTCTTATTTTTTGAAATTTGTAACGCTTGATTTCCCCGTCTGTTTGTTAATCAGTTCACTGTTTGCATCAAACAATTATTTTACTTACAACTTCATGGGAAAGCTTCTAGACTTTTGTGCTAAGTATTTAAAACTTCTCATTTCCAACGATTTCCAGTATTTTGTACAAAATTAACTTTTGTTACCAAGACTTTTCAAGAGAAGATTTAAAAAAAAATAATTACTTGCATGGATGACCAGAATGAATATTTCAAATTAATCCTAGAAATTATTATTATCTTCATATAGATATATTATTATCTTCATATAGATATATTATTATCTTCATATACATATATAAGGTCACAAGATATTTTATTCAAATATTGATTATTTAAAAAGAAATTGATTTTTTTTTAGTTGCTGTTTTGCCAGATTTTTTAAAGTTGTTTTTTGGCCAGATTTTTTGTTGTTGTTGTTTTGCCAGATTTTGTACTTGATTACAACTTAACCCAGTGTTCAAATTTTTGCTTTTTGCTGCTTTTCACATTCTTTTAATGTTTCACAACATGCTGAGTTAACAGGGTACGTAATCGGGTCGGAACACATACCAAGAGTTCTCCTTTACCAATGACATCTTTGTTGCACTTGAAATTTTTCAAGTCTTCCTAACGAGTAAAGGTGTACAGTTGTTGACGTTGTCCCCGTGAGTACAACCGTGGGGCGCGCCTCCCTCCCCACTCCTTTGACCAACATCCCTTCACAGAAACAGCTGTGTAGTTCAAGACCACAACCTGTTTTGGACTAGGTTCTTTACATTACAAGATTTGGCTTTCAATAGACCTTTAGGTTTTAAATGAAATGTTCTGTTTTAATTGGTTATTGTTTATGTATATATATAACAATAACAGGATAAAACAATTGTGTTATATTTATGTCATTGTGATAATTCTGCCAACACTACAGGGGAGGCCATTCCTTACGACAATCACGTATATGTTAAAAAAAAACAACATATTATTTCCAATTATCTATCATCTGATTGTACTCGACCCTGACCTACAAACTCTCAACCCAATATTTCCCATATATTTTTTTTACTCATTCTCAAACCTATTATTAGATATATAATTTATATAGACTGGTACACATTTTTATTTAAAAAGACTGTATTTTGTAAAATAAAATAAAAAATGTTGTATACACTGAGGTGGAAATTTTGTTATTACAAATAAATGAACCCTGATGTGTGTTCATCTAATGAACCCTGATGTGTGTTCATCTAATGAACCCTGATGTGTGTTCATCTAATGAACCCTGATGTGTGTTCATCTAATGAACCCTGATGTGTGTTCATCTAATGAACCCTGATGTGTGTTCATCTAATGAACCCTGATGTGTGTTCATCTAATGAACCCTGATGTGTGTTCATCTAATGAACCCTGATGTGTGTTCATCTAATGAACCCTGATGTGTGTTCATCTAATGAACCCTGATGTGTGTTCATCTAATGAACCCTGATGTGTGTTCATCTAATGAACCCTGATGTGTGTTCATCTAATGAACCCTGATGTGTGTTCATCTAATGAACCCTGATGTGTGTTCATCTAATGAAAGGAACATCACAAAATAATTTCACTTTGTAACTGTTTATTTTTTTAAATTAATAAATTTAAAGTGAATGAATTAAGTCCCAATGCCATCTGTCTTCATCAAATGATTTTGTCTCTTTACCTGTCACTCATTGATCAAGTTGCAGTGGAACAAGAGCGTTACAATCCATAACAATCCGTTACAATCGTTACAATGTTACAATCATAATTTATTGACTGCATCAGACTCTAGGTGTTGGTGCACACTAGAGGTGTACCGGATTTCGGCTCCAGCTCCGGCTAATCCGGAATCCGGCAATTTTTTTTCAATCCGGCTCTGGTCGGATTTCACTTCTTAAATCCGCCAAATCTGGCTCGGGCCAGATATCAAAAATTTGAATCCTGTACAGCCCTAGTGCACACTGATGTGATTGTGGCACAATATTTGTGTGAATGTTATTTTTTAGATGGTATTTTAATGATATCTTGTGGATGTTAAATATCAGGATTTCAAAGTAAATATTCCATTGCATATTTTTCTCACTAGCTATCAGAAAGATGGAAGAGTTGACAGCTCAATTAATTTATCTCCTATCAACTACAAGAGAGTTGGTGAGTGTTATCCAAGGGGCATGTGTGGTTTTAAGCTCATACAATTGATTTTTATTTTCTTCATTTTTTACAATTTTCTCCCATTACTATTTAATTTATATATTTTAATAATTTTTTTTTGAATTGCCATAGAAAAGAGAGTTAAAAACCCTCTTGACAAAATATTTTGAAAATAAAAATATATGAAAGATACAGATCTTTTTTTGTTTTTTTCGTTTGTTGCTGGAAAATTGTGGAATGCTTTAATGTGTTCAAATCTGAAAGTTTTGTGTATTAGTAGTTACATACACCAGCAGGAATAGCTGCACGCACATTGTATTGAAATGATGATAGGCCTACATGTACCACACATCATTGCCTTTGATCAAATTCATTGCAGCATAGTAATAGGACAGACAATCAGCATAGTAATAGGACAGACAATCAGCATGGTAATAGGACAGACAATCAGCATAGTAATAGGACAGACAATCAGCATGGTAATAGGACAGACAAACAGCATAGTAATAGGACAGACAATCAGCATAGTAATAGGACAGACAATCAGCATGGTAATAGGACAGACAATCAGCATAGTAATAGGACAGACAATCAGCATGGTAATAGGACAGACAATCAGCATAGTAATAGGACAACAAACAGCATAGTAATAGGACAACAAACAGCATAGTAATAGGACAGACAATCAGCATGGTAATAGGACAAACAGCATAGTAATAGGACAGACAATCAGCATAGTAATAGGACAGACAATCATTAGAAAAGGGTAGACAATATGTGGGAAATACGTAGACAACAGATAGACAGACAACAGGTGGGCAATAGGTAGGCAAATAGGTAAACAAAAGATAGACAATAGGTAGACAAAAGGTAGACAACACATTCATGCAAATCAGCTAATGTCAATGTCTTGTGGTAGAGACCGAAAATTTCCCCGTAATCAATGAAATCACGGGGCCTCTCTGTCAAGGACAGTCCTCTCTCTAAAGGATAGTCCTCTCTGTAAAGGATTGTCCTCTCTGTAAAGGATAGTCCATTCTGTAAAAAATTGTCCTCTCTGTAAAGGATTGTCCTCTCTGTAGTTACTGTAAAGGATAGTCTTCTCTGTAAAGGATAGTCCTCTCTGTAAAGGATAGTCCTCTCTGTAAAGGATTGTCCTCTCTGTAAAGGACTGTCCTCTCTGTAAAGGATAGTCCTCTCTGTAAAGGATAGTCCTCTCTGTAAAGGACTGTCCTCTCTGTAAAGGACTGTCCTCTTTGTAAAGGATAGTCCTCTCTGTAAAGGATTGTCCATACTCTCAACTAATAATGTTTTTGGACCTCATTCCGATTGACACAGATGTCAAAATGAGAAACACTAATCAAATAATAATACAGAAAAAATTCATTATGGGTCTAACATGACGTGTAATGTAAACAATAAAGATACAGGATAGATGCATATCGTGGTTTTTGTTATACATGTAGTTCCTAATCATTAATGATCTACCACCATCTTTATTATCCACCTGCTCAGTGGCCCATTTAACACAAATTTCAGCTGCATATATCATGTAGGCAACATTCGGGTTCTAGATCCTATCAGTTTTATGAAATCTACTCACACTGCATCATGCCATTTTATGTGAAGACGATTTGACTACACGACCACACGCCCTTCTTTCAAGTTATTTGTTTCAAAATAAACAATCGCATGTTAGCATGTGATAAACCCAATGGCTTTAACTAAAAAAATCGCAGACAGTTTGAAGCATATACATCTGGATGTAGCATGTGCTGAGTTACTGAGACATATAACTGTGGATTGTACTGAGGCATATAACTGTGGATTGTACTGAGGCATATAACTGTGGATTGTACTGAGGCATATAACTGTGGATTGTACTGAGGCATATAACTGTGGATTGTACTGAGGCATATAACTGTGGATTGTACTGAGGCATATAACTGTAGATTGTACTGAGGCATATAACTGTGGATTGTGCTGAGGCATATAACTGTAGATTGTACTGAGGCATATAACTGTAGATTGTGCTGAGGCATATAACTGTAGATTGTACTGATGCATATAACTGTGGATTGTACTGAGGCATATAACTGTGGATTGTACTGAGGCATATAACTGTGGATTGTACTGAGGCATATAACTAGAATGTACTGAGGGATATAACTAGAATGTACTGAGGCATATAACTGTAGATTGTGCTGAGGCATATAACTGTGGATTGTACTGAGGCATATAACTGTGGATTGTACTGAGGCATATAACTGTGGATTGTGCTGAGGCATATAACTGTGGATTGTACTGAGGCATATAACTGTGGATTGTACTGAGGCATATAACTGTAGATTGTGCTGAGGCATATAACTGTAGGTTGTGCTGAGGCATATAACTGTGGATTGTGCTGAGGCATATAACTGTGGATTGTGCTGAGGCATATAACTGTGGATTGTGCTGAGGCATATAACTGTGCATTGTACTGAGGCATATAACTGTAGATTGTGCTGAGGCATATAACTGTGGATTGTGCTGAGGCATATAACTGTGGATTGTACTGAGGCATATAACTGTAGATTGTGCTGAGGCATATAACTGTAGATTGTGCTGATGCATATAACTGTAGATTGTACTGAGGCATATAACTGTGGATTGTACTGAGGCATATAACTGTGGATTGTACTGAGGCATATAACTGTGGATTGTACTGAGGCATATAACTGTGGATTGTACTGAGGCATATAACTAGAATGTACTGAGGCTTATAACTGTAGATTGTGCTGAGGCATTATATAACTGTAGATTGTACTGAGGCATATAACTGTAGATTGTGCTGAGGCATATAACTGTAGATTGTGCTGAGGCATATAACTAGATTGTGCTGAGGCATATAACTGTAGATTGTGTTGAGGCATATAACTAGAATGAAGTTGTGGCACCCTACTACTCACTTTTCCCCCATAAACAACACACTTTTTCTGTGTGTGTTTAAAAAAAAATTAAAACTGTGTTTCCCTGTTGACGAAGGCTTTGTTTTGTCCTATTATACAGCCATGTCAACAAGTTACCTTCTTAGAAAAGATTACGCTGTAGTCTCCACTTATTATTCAACAACCCCTCTCGCCTTTCCCATTCTCAAATGTAAATCTGTACCTTACTTTAGCAGAAAGAGTGTGTGGGGGTGGTGTGGTAGGAGTACACTTGTTGCCATTATCACCGTGAGTACAACTGTGGGGCGCGCCTCCCTCCCCCCTCATCACATGACGTAACAAAGCTTTGAGCCGCTCCCGCCCCCCCCCCATAAAGCCTTATTTCCTATTTGAAAATGAGCATGTTTCAAATCAGTTTATTGTCATTCTAAGTATACTAGAATTTTATCACCCGTCAAAAATGACGGAAAATAAATACACATCAGATTAAAAAATAACGTAATACAGAACTTTCATTTATTTTATTTATTTTTACGGTATTTGATTCATTTATTATCATATTGAACAATTTTATGCGGAACGTTCGAAAAGAGTTATATTTGGTGCAGTAATTTTTGTTGCGCACTATTAATCAAATCAGCATTACATCCAAGAAGCATTACATCCATTACGGGAATTATGTATGTTGATGATGATATTTAGTGTAAGGCTTCACTCTAATATCGTAGGAAAAAAAATGCATTAATTAAAAAAAGGAGACACAGGAAAGCTGAAATTTGTATTTAAAGTTGCCCGTTTTGATGTGACGTCACACTTCTTAAACACCCCCTACCCCTCGTCACAAAATCGTCAAAAATATGTGACTCCCCTCCCCCCCAAGCCCCCAAGGTGCGTGACGTCATTTAAGGACGGCCCCGTGTAGACACCACTATAATATGTTCATGTAAGAAGCTAAACACACTGCACACTGTCTCTAGGTTCCACTGTGACTTTGATACAATCGTATGTCACAACGGTTGGCTTGTCACTGACACCGCTACGCCATCCCCACCCCCCCCCTAATTGATTGTGTGTCCAGCCGCTCCGTGTTGACTTCGCAAGATGGATTGTTTTCATCGTCACCATGGAGATTGTCGACTATTAAACGCATCTACGCGTCAGTTCGCTGGAAATGTTTCAGTTTGTGGGACTTCCTGAGTTGAAGCTGTAATTTTTACAGAACGAATACCACGTGAACTCTGACCCGAGACAGACGTTGGCATTGTGGGATATGGTAACAAACACGAGGTAAACAGACTGCAGTGCAACGGTGGAAACCAGGATTCAATGGCCTGTGACATTCACTTCTGTTATGTCGTTATAAAGTAGGTAACCACGAATGTTCCCTCTAAGGTTCGTTGGTTTGCGTGCAAAGTAAAAAAAATCTCGCGTGGAAAGTTGCACAGCAGCCACTTTTTGTGCAATATTTTACAAAATTTTGCTGCATGGTAATTCTAAACTGATGCGCGGCGTTGGTCAGATATCTGCGCGGTTACATTGGTAACCACCGGTAACAAGCTTCAAGTCTCGGTGGAAACAATAAATTAGATGTGGATTTTTGAATGTCATATGGTAAAATTCTGTAGCAAACTGCTCCACTCGGTGGAAGCAATGATTTTGTTTGGCATTGATCCCAATATGACGTCATCTCTCGCTTACATTCCACTGTTTCTAACGTAAAAGACACTTAACAATGGGGGAAGATACTCTCAAACTCCAAATGGCTTAATATCAACACATCAGGATTAGAGGATAGGGGGAGCGATAGCGGGAGGGGCTAGCACCAAGGGGATTTATTTGGGTCGGGATTTTCAATCTATTTGATACTAGCGTATCACCCGTCAAAAATGACGGAAGTTTTCAAAATAAATACACATCAGATTAAAAAATACCGCAATACAGAACTTTCATTTATATTTATTTTTATTTGATTAATTTATGATCATATTGAACAATTTTATGCGGAACGTTCGAAAAGAGTTAAATTTGGTGCAGTAATTTTTGGTGCGCACTATTGAACAGATCAGCATTACATCCAAGTAGCATTACATCCATTACGGGAATTATGTATGTTGATATTATATAACGTGCATCTACGAGGACACGAGTCTGTTAAAAAATTTTATTCTGTATGGATTAGGGATTTTGTTAATTCACAAATTAAAATTTCATTGAGAAATAAGGGGAGGGATTTTTTTAAATTTTAAATTTCAATTTTTTTGTTGGCAAAAGAAGGGGGATGTCACTAATTTTTTGACGACGACTCATCAAATGTGTCTCTATAAAAACATTTTTGATGATACTACTAGATAAACGACAATTGACAACAGCCCGTGTTCGACAATTGATAAAAAACCCTGTACTACCATTGACAAAACCCCCTGTACGACCATTGACATCATCCCTTGTTGACAATTATTATTTCATTTTATAAAACCTATCAATAGCTTGTTTTTTGTTTTTTTTAACACATTTTTTTGTCACAAGGTCGATTGACAATTTATTACCTCCCCTTTATTTGATCTCGCTGTCACCGTCAAACAGCGTTCAAACATATTACCGAATCAGCCACTTGACATAAAAGCAAAGGGGCTTAACTTTATTCTCCTCTCCGCCACCCAAGTATATCCCCTTGCTTTAACTTAAACCATTAATTTTTTTTTGTAAAACGTACTTTACAGCAGTGCTTCTCAAAGTGGTGGTCCGCGGACCGGTTCCGGTCCGTGGGCCTTCAGCTGCCGGTCCGCAGAAGTTATCAAGAAAGGACAGAAAAATAGAATTATAATGTCTTATTTGCAACCATTAATACTAACCCTGTAGAATATTTCAATTTTTAGTAAATTATAAGCACATTCAGTGACACAAATACAATAAAATAAATAA
This sequence comes from Ampullaceana balthica, assembly GCA_944989445.1. Classification (NCBI taxonomy): domain Eukaryota; kingdom Metazoa; phylum Mollusca; class Gastropoda; family Lymnaeidae; genus Ampullaceana; species Ampullaceana balthica. Next base: position 561,985 of record CALYLW010000473.1, on the reverse strand, counting down.
CATTTCGCTACCCCGTCAGTACAGAGAAAATAGTTCGCCGGTCCCTGGTGCAAGGGAAAAATTCCTGCCGGTCCGCATACTAAAAAGTTTGAGAAGCACTGCTTTACAGCACACGCAGTAAAAAATAAAAATAAATGTAACACGCCTAATCTGGCAGATTCAGTGGCCCATTGTTCTGAAATCCTGGCTTCCATTCCGTTGCTTTTCTTTCTTCTGCTTGCTTCCCTGGCTATTTTCTCTTGCGGTGCGATAGATTTCCATTTGTATTTCATTTTAATAGCATTTATTTGAAACTTGCAACGTTTGAGAAGATCTTTTAACAAATTTCTTTATACTTACAGGCAATGTTCCCTCCAAGTTTCGTTGGTCCCTGTGCAAAGTAAATAAAAAAACAACACCTCGTGTGAAAATTTGCACAGCATCCATTGTTTGTGCAATATTTTACAAAAATTTGCTGAGCGGCAATTCTAAACTACTGTGCGGCGTGGGTCAGATATCTGCACGGTCGCCGAACCGCTGAGCCGCGCAGCTTAAGGGGGCCATTGCTTACGTGTCCCGTTTGTTTTTGTGTTAACATTATTTTATTTTTGACATGTCCACTTTAAAACCAGTTTCATTACTAAATCATCGTGGCTGGCAGAGTCCACTTCGAAGGGGGGAAGAGGTCAAAAGGTCAGATCAGATCTACCCAACTCCACCACACAGGGTAAACGTTAAGCGAGATTTTATAATCATGTGTCCTTCAATAAGAAATTCTGTTTTCATTTCACTTAGTCCTACCGTTGACTTTATGAAAAAAAAATTGCCTCCGAACTCCTTAGAGAACCATCGGCCCCCGCGCCCCTCCCCCAATTCAAACTACACAAGCCTAAACTTAAACCTACCCACGTCACATCTCTAGCCCACAAGAACTAATCATTACTAATAAGTTACGTCCACCTTCACAGTCACATCACACAGAATAAGACATAAGAGCAATATTTTATCCAAGTCCGCACAGACAGGCTTGCCGCTGGAATAACCCCCATGAATCTTATCTCGCATGTCTCTGTCTCATCCACATTGGTGGGGTGGGGGGGGCGCTGTAGTTTGACGGCCGACTACGCCGTGTCGTGGCTGCAGTGTACCATCACCGCTTGTTGACAACAGCGGCTGTCATGCATACACAGAGTTAGGTGACACGGTGTTGGGGAAATACTTGAGGGCGCAGAAACGTGACTGAAAAGTTTCATGAAAAGCAAGAGTTGGTTGACCCTCGTGGAGTAGCTGAGACTGAAGTTCACGAGAGAATAGACGCTGACCAGGTGTGGCTGAGACTGAAGCACACGAGAGAATAGACGCTGACCAGGTGTGGCTGAGACTGAAGCACACGAGAGAATAGACGCTGACCAGGTGTAGCTGAGACTGAAGCACACGAGAGAATAGACGCTGACCAGGTGTAGCTGAGACTGAAGCACACGAGGGAATAGACGCTGACCAGGTGTAGCTGAGACTGAAGCACACGAGAGAATAGACGCTGACCAGGTGTAGCTGAGACTGAAGCACACGAGGGAATAGACGCTGACCAGGTGTAGCTGAGACTGAAGCACACGAGAGAATAGACTCTGACCAGGTGTGGTTGCGTGTACAATATCAGTGTTGTAAGGGCGGTTAGGGGTAAGTTTACAACATTGCATCGCTACGTCCCACCTCGTCAAATTCTTTGTCCTTGTTGTTGTTCTGTGTTATGCAGCCTTCTTTTCACACATCTATGTTCTATTCCTTGCATAGTTTATGCGCTCACTAATGATCTATGCCTTCTTTTATATGTGCTCACATATTTTTTTTTGGCGCACAGCCATGAATACAAAAGATATCAGACTTGTCTGCTTGGTTTAAGTTCCAGGTCTCTGAGAATTGCTCATGAAGTAATTATCTTATCTGTTTACAGACGCTCCTTCTATACAGAAGATTATTGCGTCCTACGCTTATCTATGGTTTGTGTTTAGTCTTGCATTTTTATTAGAGATTTAAATGTTGATAAAGTGTTGGTTCTCCTGGATTCTTCAGGCAACCCATTCCACGCCCGAATTCCGGACGGGAAGAAGGAAAACTTGTATGTGTTTGTTCTTGCAAATTTTGTTAGTGGAAGCGTCTATTTTAATCTAATCTTTTAGTAAAGCTCAACTAAATAATGTCTAATTAATCACAAATAAAATAAGCATTCCGAAATACGAATATATATATATATATATATTGCTAAGTACATGTACTTTAAATATAGGGGAGAAAATGAATTATTATTTTTTATGTTTGTTTTTATTCCAATGGAAACAATACCATATAGCCTTAAACCCTTTTGTGTACCGGAAATGACGATTGAAATGTAACATTCACTTCACCATTAACACAAAAATAATAGAACTAAATGAAATGGCATGAATCATGAAGATATAAAATGTCGAATCCTACTGGAGCTAAAGCATAACGACTTAACGTTGAATAGAAAATCTGAACAACTTATTTAAGTCTCTGAAATCTTGCTTTCTTTAACCAAATTTTTAATTTTAAACCAAATGAATTTCGAATAATACCTTATATTTTATTTTAAGGTAAATCATGAATTTTTTAAAACCACGTTTATATTAACTCACTTTCGTTCCTGTCTGTCCACAATTTTTCAAATCTGCCAACGTAAAATTAAACCACTTCTGATGGTCCTAGAGATCTCAAAATTTTACCACAGATAGATCTTGGATGAAAATGCATTGTATCAAAATTTCAGATCGCTCGAATGTACCGTTATTAAATTATTGAACTTTTTAGTTTATCTATATATAAGCATATGCATTATCCTTCTGCTCTTGTTTACATTACATTCACGTGCCGAGTTCACACCAACCCCGACCACATCAACCATGTTTAACATCAACGGGAGATCAGTCATTTCCAGTCTGTAAATGTTTGTCGGGCAATGGGCAATGCGTATTATATTTGAACATAATCAATACTTCAAAACTCACCATAGCATACACTTAGACTATCTTATCTGTTTACAGACGCTCCTTCTATACAGAAGATTATTGCGTCCTACGCTTATCTATGGTTTGTGTTTAGCCCTGCATTTTTATTAGAGATTTAAATGTTGATAAAGTGTTGGTTTTCCTGGATTCTTCAGGCAACCCATTCCACGCCCGAATTCCGGACGGGAAGAAGGAAAACTTGTATGTGTTTGTTCTTGCATACGGAATAAGAAAGGTGTTTTTATCCTTATGTCTATCTGAGGGTTGTATTAAGTTATCTTTGTGTTGTATTTCTAAATTAGAATTAATAGCTTTATGTATGATTACTACTTTGCTCTTGGTTCTTCTATCCTCTAGTGTTTCAAGGTTTAATGATTTAACTAATGGTGTTATTCTTGTCAGTTTCGAATATTCTCCAGTAATGAATCTGGCAGCTCTTTTTTTAATTTGTTCTTGTTTATCAATGTTTTCTTTGGTGGATGGGTCCCATACAGAAGATGCATATTCTAGTACAGGTCTCACCAAAGTGAGGTAGCATTTTAGTTTTATATCTCTATTACATTTGTTAAAGTTCCTTTTTATAAAGCCTAAGGTTTTGTTTGATTTTTTAATAACTTCATTGACATGGGGATTCCATGATAGTTTCTCATTTATTAAGACTCCTAAGTATTTTGCATCTTTAGTTTGGGTCAGTTCTTTTCCATGAATGTAATATTTTGAATTTATTTGTTTCTTTTTCTTTGTTACTCTTAACAGTTGACACTTTTCTGGGTGGAAAGACATACTCCAGTTAGTTTCCCTTTTTATCAATTCATCTAAGTCTTTTTGTAAAATTTTGCTATCTTGTTCTGATTTAATTGTTCTATAGATTATACAATCATCAGCAAATAACCTAACTTTTGTACCTGTTGAGATGTTGTTGGGTAAATCATTTATATAAATTAAAAAGAGTAAGGGACCTAGCACAGTTCCTTGTGGAAATCCTGAGTTAACCTTTATTGGTGCAGATTTAGATCCATTAATTATTACAGTTTGCTCCCTGCCCAAAAGGAAGTCTTGGATCCAGTGATATAAGGAACCTGAGATTCCAAAGTAGTTAAGTTTTTTAAGTAAACTAAGGTGGTGAACTTTGTCAAATGCTTTTGAGAAGTCTAGTAATATTGTATCTATTTGATCATTTTTGTCCAAGCCTTTTGATAGTTCATCTATTAAACCTATTAATTGTGTTTCACATAATCTGTTTTTTCTAAAGCCGTGTTGATGTGGGCATAGGGCATTATATTTGTCAAGGTGGTTAACTATTCTACTATATATTATGTGTTCTAGTAATTTACAGGTGATACTAGTAAGTGATACAGGCCTGTAATTACCAGGGTCTGATTTATCCCCTTTCTTAAAGAGTGGAGTTACGTTAGCTAATTTCCAATCCTGGGGCACTTTACCCTGGTTTAGAGAGGCTTGAAAGAGAACTACAAGGATTGGGGACAGTTCATTGCTTAGTTCTTTTAATAATCTTGCAGCCAAATCATCTGGGCCAGTAGCTTTGTTTATTTTTAAGTTTTTTAGGAGTGAATGTATACCTATCTCATCTACAGTTATGTTACCTATTTCCTCCATTTTATTTAAATTTATTAAAACTTCCTTGTCGCCTGAGGCAGAAAAAGATGATGCAAAATATGTGTTAAGGATATTAGCTTTAGTTTCATTATCATTATAGGTTTTATTATTTGAGCCTTTTAGTGTGGCTATTCCTGAAGGTTCCATTTGTTTAGATTTGATAAAGGACTAAAAAAAATATACAAAATACACAAACAAATTGTGCAATGAAAACAATAAATTTGAGCTTTATTTTTAGACTGATACGACAGTAAACGTTTCGGCTAATGCCTTCATCAGTACAACATAAAATACATTCTTACAATACTTACATAAGTAATAATAACATTCTTAAAACATATTGTATTTTAAAATATTTATGTTAAATAAAAAGAAAGGAAAAACAAAAACAAACATGGACACAGGATATAGGAAAAAGGGGGAAGTATCCAAAGTTACAGTAAAGACCACAACGGGAACAAGATTATGCAGTTAAGTAAAATTATGAATTTGGTTAATTCCATATGGAGCCAACGTACCAAATCTTTTTATGAGTCTATTTTCCATGTGGATTCTATCATGGGTATTGCTTGCATATAAAATACCAGTTACTGCAATATCTGATATGCCGTTATGGTCAACACTGTTAAAATGTTTAGACACAGGACATTTTAAACATGTCCTGTGTCTAAACATTTAAACAGTGTACCCATGAAAGCTGCCATGTTATTGTACATGGAACACATCATTGCCGACATAATTCGAATGTTGCGAACGAGGAAGTTGAGACATTCCACGACCAACATTTTCAACTCCTTTTACCCTATACAAAACACACACACTGACACACACACACACACAAACACACACACACACACACAATGTAATTCTTCAAGCTTATCTTCCTATCATGCTATTGGTTGGGGGGGGGTTGAACTTAAAATATTACTAAGCTTGACTGCACACTGACTTTGTAATATAATTTTTGCAACGAGCTCTTAACAGTATATAACGGCGCAAACTGTGTAATTTTAAAAATACTTCGCGCATCATTAAATTTAAATTCTATGATTTGAAAGACACTTAGATTGTTACATATTGAATTCAACTAAATAAAAACAACCCGTAAAAAACCAAGTTTTTGACTATAAATCCTTTATGTACGAGAAGTAACTAAAAAAATGTTCATTATAAAACGCAGCGCCAGACCATCCAGAAATACAAAATTGCAGTTGAGTCGTAAAACATGTTTAATATAATGCGCACCGATCAGAAATATGTTTATAAAAAGAGTTGTCAATAAAATACGCACCTTGTTGCGCGACAGAAAGGTTGTTCAATATAATACGCACCGCGACGCTCTATCTCAAAAAATAGCATGATACATAGGAATAAATAAAATAATCTAAAAAATCAATAATTTAATTACGGTACATGCGATCGATCTGAAATTTTGATACATTGTTTTTATCATCGGTACGAAACTGCCTGCAAAATTTCAGCTCGCTATCTTGCGAGCAAGTGGGTTAAAAATCGATCAAAAGTTTTGGCGACAACGTCGGTCGGTCGGTCGGTCGGTCGGTCGGTCGGCCGCAGACACCACGAGTTAATATAAAGGATTTAAAAATAGTTTAAAACGTGTTTCGCACCATGAAACACGCGGTGCACCTGCACATATTAGCAGTTGGCTTGTATGAACATTCACAGAATATAAAAGACGAGCAACAAGCCCGTCCAAGGACGTTCCGCCACCGTTCGGTGACATGTTGTAACTCCCCTTCAACAGCCGTCTCGACCGGCATACATGTACATCACGTCAAAAATACAATTCATTATAGTTAAAATAAATAACTCGTAAAAACAGAGCTTTTTGACTATAAATCTCAACGCGCATAACTCAAAATAAAGTCTTGGAAGAAATACTGCACCAAAATAACTCGTTTTTAACGTCCGCGTAAACTTGATATGATTGGCTGTAGGAGTCATGTTTGTTTGAGAGACCAATCGCTATCGATGACCGGACAGAACTTAGCCTTTTATTATATAAGGATAGAGCAACAAGCATACATTAGCAACAAATTGGCTTGCATGGACATTCATAGTTAAATAAAGTCAGCCCAACTGGCATAGATCCGTTGTCTGAATAGTTAATGTTAGCCAGGAGAGTGATGGCGTGAATTCTGTTAATTTTTTTTGTGTAAAATGTTACTCTCGTCTCGTCTCGTCTTGTCGTGTTTTTAGGTTGCAGAGAATACATAAAACTTGACATAACGTTTTTGGCGACGAGAGTATGAGACGTTCTCATATATATGAAGTAAATAAACTGTGGAGCAAGATTTCTTCTTCACATGTAAAAACAAAGTTACTATAAAGTGTATCCGTTTCAAGTGTCCCCAGAAGCGTAACTGGGTTTTCCGCGCCCTTGGCTAATTCATTTTTGGCGCCCTTGAGAGCTGTGGAAAATACTAGATTATACAGAATAAATTAATTATTGGAGGATTAGCCCTCGGTGGCTGGGTAGCGAAGTCAATAGTGCGCTCGCCTCACAAGCTGAGGTGCGTGGGATCTAACCCACGTTAAGCCACAATAAAAATGTTGATTACTGACTATCGCTAAAAAGTCCTCCGCTGTTTGGCGCTGCCTAGTCTACGAAGCCCCGAGAAAGTTCAAATGGAAACATAAGAACCTCCTATGACCACGAGGTTATCATCCTCATCATCATTTGTCCTTTGAGTTCCTTGTGGAACATAGGACCTCTGTCAAAGCTCGCCACTCTACACGGTCCCTTGCCAGTCGCTTCAATTCTTCCCAGCTCTTCCCAGTCCTTCCAGCTCCGTCTCCATGTACGCTTGGGTCTTCCTCGTTGTCGTTTGCCCTGGGGGTTCCAATCTAAGGCCTGCCTAGCCCTGCTGTTATCTTTCCTGAGGGTGTGTCCAATCCATCTCCACTTTCTTTTCATGATTTGTTGTTCTACTGTTCTTTGTACCTCTGTACCTCTCCCACTGCTTGGAGTTTTCGACCATATCGAACCATTTTATTTTCAGAATATTTCTGAGGCATCTGTTAACAAAGGTCTGGAGTCTATTTTTTGTTGTCTGTATCGTCCGCCATGTTTCGGATCCATAAAGTAGGACCATTTTAACATGTTAAAGATCCTTACTTTTGTTTTCACAGAGATGTATGTAGATCTCCAGACCTGTTTCAGATTGGCAGAAGCCTGTCGCGCCAAATTTATTCTTCGTTCGATGTCCTCATCTGTTCCCCCAGAGCCGTCTTTACACCATTTTGGGCCCCCGGGCTAAAAAATAGTGTTGGGCCCCTCCCCCGCAGGAATAAAAAATGAATATACATAATATATATAAATAAACATATTCCAATGTCAACCCTATGCTCGTAGGCCCCCGGGCAAATACCCAACGGGCCTATGCGTTAAGACGGCCCTGCTGTTCCCCCTGATACACTGACCACACTCCCAAGTTATACAAAGTTGTTTATTTGCTCCAGGTTACGGTGTTCTACTTGGATGACTCCATCTTGTAGGAAGTTTATTTTCAAAAATTTTGTTTTTTGAATGTTTATATTACCACGAGGTTATGGGACACACACAAAAAAAGCAACTGCCCCGATGCCAAGTCATTGTTACGCCTCTGAGTGTCCCGTATTTTTAGTTTGCCTAATGAGTATGTATTTTAATGTAGCGAAGAAATCGTTCATCAACACTACACGCTATCGTCCCCAACTAAGGGATTTTTTAGAATATGACACGGAGAATGTGACACTTTTGACGCAGAGAATGTGACACTATTGACGCAGAGAATGTGACACTATTGACGCAGAAAATGTGACACTATTGACGCAGAGAATGTGACACTATTGACGCAGAGAATGTGACACTATTGACGCAGAGAATGTGACACTATTGACGCAGAGAATGTGACACTATTGACGCAGAGAATGTGACACTATTGACGCAGAGAATGTGACACTATTGACGCAGAGAATGTGACACTATTGACGCAGAGAATGTGACACTATTGACGCAGAGAATGTGACACTATTGACGCAGAGAATGTGACACTATTGACGCAGAGAATGTGACACTATTGACGCAGAGAATGTGACACTATTGACGCAGAGAATGTGACACTATTGACGCAGAGAATGTGACACTATTGACGCAGAGAATGTGACACTATTGACGCAGAGAATGTGACACTATTGACGCAGAGAATGTGACACTATTGACGCAGAGAATGTGACACTATTGACGCAGAGAATGTGACACTATTGACGCAGAGAATGTGACACTATTGACGCAGAGAATGTGACACTATTGACGCAGAGAATGTGACACTATTGACGCAGAGAATGTGACACTATTGACGCAGAGAATGTGACACTATTGACGCAGAGAATGTGACACTATTGACGCAGAGAATGTGACACTATTGACGCAGAGAATGTGACACTATTGACGCAGAGAATGTGACACTATTGACGCAGAGAATGTGACACTATTGACGCAGAGAATGTGACACTATTGACGCAGAGAATGTGACACTATTGACGCAGAGAATGTGACACTATTGACGCAGAGAATGTGACACTATTGACGCAGAGAATGTGACACTATTGACGCAGGGAATGTGACACTATTGACGCAGGGAATGTGACACTATTGACGCAGAGAATGTGACACTATTGACGCAGAGAATGTGACACTATTGACGCAGAGAATGTGACACTATTGACGCAGAGAATGTGACACTATTGACGCAGAGAATGTGACATTATTGTCACGGAGAATGTTACAACATCGTCCCCAACCAAGGGAATGTTAGAAAACGATACAGTAAAACAAGGTGAATAGAAATTTTAGATTAAAATAATTTAATTAGAATGTTACAGTAACTCCACTGAACAATTCCTTGAAAAATGCTGCAGTACAACCATTCAAAAGTAATTTTACAATAAAAACGTTTTAAATAGAATGTTACGGTAAAACTATTCAAGTTGAGTGGTCCAAATAAATGTAAAAAGGAGTAATGTAAATCTGATATGATTAAATATCATAACAAGCAGGCCTTGTACTTGACTTATTTTATTACACAACATTAGCAATGTCAGGTGACTAAATAAGTTAACAAAAACAGAATACAACAATAACAATGTCAGGTGACTAAAATACATATTGACAAAGCTATCATTTAAGAGTAACAATATTTATACCCATATTTATATTTATACTTATAATTTAAATACTTAAAATATTTATATTTATAACCCACGGATATGCGTAGGGTGCAATTATAATTTGTAGAATAGAAGCGTTTGTATAAGATAGGATTGAACAATGTGTAGCAGTAAAAAAAAAGTGTGCGTGGGGGTGGGTGGTGGGGTGGGGGTAATTGTGCCCAACTACCTGTAAAAATATCTCCGTTGTTTGCCACACAGCGTGACATGTCGAAGTTGTCACACATCGTGGCGTGTCACAGTTGTCACAAAGTAGTAGGAACATTTTTATATTTGTACATTTTGTTGTCCGAAATGGCATGTTTGGAAAGTTTTCAAATCAGTTTGAAGAAACAAAAACTAAAATAGCTGGACATTGGGGCAGCGCTAAGAGGAACAAAAATACTAATTTAGTTGGAACATTGGGGCAGCGCTAAGAGGATCAAAAATACTAATTTAGCTGGACATTGGGGCAGCGCTAAGAGGAACAAAAACACTAATTTAGCTGGACATCGGGTTAGGGAATGGAGGTACAAAAACACAAATTTAGCTGGACATTGGGGCAGCGCTAAGAGGAACAAAAATACTAATTTAGCTGGACATTGGGGCAGCGCTAAGAGGAACAGAAATACTAATTTAGCTGGACATTGGGGCAGCGCTAAGAGGAATAAAAATACTAATTTAGCTGGACATTGGGGCAGCGCTAAGAGGAACAAAAATACTAATTTAGCTGGACATCGGGTTAGGGCTAAGAGGAACAAAAACACTAATTTAGCTGGACATCGGGGCAGCGCTAAGAGGAACAAAAATACTAATTTAGCTGGACATTGTGGCAGCGCTAAGAGGAACAAAAAAACTAATTTAGCTGGACATTGGGGCAGCGCTAAGAGGATTTCAACTAGCCACAATCCACGCATGATTTATTGTAGAAAAAGATGAATCTTCGTGTGTCAACAAGTCAACACTGAAAGAAAAGAACTATACCTTTACAGAGCAGATTACAAAGGGAAACAATCTCTTCGCGATGATTATTCGAACAATCATTCGGCGGATGTGGATTTATGGTTTATAAATCAATCTCTGTAAAAGTGCGGTGTGATGGAAGGTGAAGGTCACTGGCCTTGGAAAACATCACATTTTTGTAATAGTGGTTGAAAAAAAGGGGGAGGGGGGGAGACAAATGTAAAGACATTTACAACAATAGTGCTTTAGGAAAGGGTAGGGAGAGATGTTAAGCTAAGATGGGGTGAAGTTAAAGAGATAACAAGCTTGAGATGGGGTGAAGATAGAGAGAAGAGCTAGAGATGGGGTGAAGGTGTTACTGAGGAAAACGTCCCACGTTAATCTGGGCCGGAAGTAGAGGTGTCCGTGAAGATGAGGTTAGGGGGGAGGTACATACTCGTGGGGGGGGGGAATATTCCAACTTTGGCGCCCCATCTGTTCGAACAAGTTACCGATCAGCGCCCTAGCCTCGTTATCAGTGTCGTTACGTCACCCGCCTGGCTTCTCTCCCCCTGCGGAGAATCCACGTGGGGTGGTTTGTTGTTGTTTACATCTTGTGCGCGGTTCTTAGTCAGCTGTTTAATGAGTCACGGGTACACACTGTCACGGATGGCTGCTCGCTCGACACATTTCTTTTGGATGTCTACAGTACACCTAACCTTAGCTCGACCCAACCAACTGGGTGCAGCACTAGTACTTAACTGAACCGTGGTATGTGTGGAGGGGGGGGGGCTGGATCAATGACGAATCAATAATTTGTTGATGACATGGAATGGGGGTGGGGGGAGAGAAGGGTTTTATTGGGGGGGGGCAGTAAAAACACTTTTTGTGTCTGGTTTGCTTAATAAGGTTTTATCCAGCTATTTGATATTGCCAACATTTCTTTCTAATACTGAATTATAGGTAATTGGAAAACTGATAGTGTGATTACAAATTTTTTTTTATTAATAACATTAAAAAAAACAACAAACAACAGCAACCCAGAGCTTGTGGCAACGCAAGTTCTAATATTCCCGTGGTAACAGTTTGTTCGTATCCCATATTCACTTCAGCCAGTGGCAAGCACAAGTGCCGAAAGGACGTGTAAAAATGTTCATCCTCTTAATTAAACGCGAGATTATTGTTACATTTTTTACCTTCGTTATTTGAGAGAACAAACGAAGTAACATAATTATTAGTGCACGCACGCCCAGTATATCCTACCACCACATGGCGTGTCAGGGGCGTGTCATGGTCGTTGTCAGGGTCGTATCATGGGCGTGTCATTGGCCTTTCAGGGGCGTGTCAGTGGCGTTGTCAGGGGCGTGTCAGGGGCGTGTCGTGGTCGTTGTCAGGGTTGTATCATGGGCGTGTCATTGGCCTTTCAGGGGCGTGTCAGTGGCGTTTTGAGGGGAAGAAAAAACAACAATAAATCCGGGGCCCCTCTTTTGAAGTCCAGATATTCTATGTCATTGCCAAATACGAAACAAACAAGTGCCTTGGGGGCCCCCAAGAAGGCGGGGGTCCTAAGCTGTACCTTGTTTAGCGAATAGGTAAATACAGCACTGAATAAACCCATCTCCTATTAACTTTAAGAATGTTTCGCAGCTGAAGTAACGAACAGTACAACACATTATTTTGTTGTCCTAGCTTTTACTTTTAAATTGAATATTCTTCCCCGAAACGCCCATGGCTGTAGTGAGATGGGTGCGCACCCCCCCACCACACACACTTCCCACCGGTGATTAAATCATTAGACCAAGCGACTCAGTTGAGCAAGTACTCATATAATAACAGATATTACAGTACATCCTTTAATTTGTTTCCTTGTCTTGGGGGAGGGGGGTCTATTTTTTGTGTGTGTGTTCAGTTTAAAAAAAAATACCCAGGAACACACGTGACGTGGCCTTTGTGAATGAATAAATGATGGAAGGCAATGGGTGGGGACAACGAAACGGTCGTTGGACACAGAAGTGCGTGGCCGCCTGTTGGTGTGTCAACGTGGTCTTGACAGTTTATTCGCTGATTGATGTGCGTCTTTGTTTGATATAGCACCAGCTGGAGTGTAAGTCTTGTGTTGATATAGTTGGTGTGCATATATATATATATATATATATATATATATATATATATATATATATATATATATATATATATATATATATATTATTCCTAAAGCACTAGCTGGTGTTCAGTTGCGTGTTGATATAACATGGCTGGAGTGCTTATACTTATATTTTTGTTGACATAGCAATAGCCAGTGAGTATATTTAATACTGTTATTATTATTTATTTATTTGTTATAGCACTAGCCGGCGTATATATTTGATATTATCTTTTTTTTATATACCACTAGTCGGTGTGTATATTTGAATTTTTTTTAGCTGCTTGGCTAAATTTTTTTACTCTGCTTGGCTAATTTTTTACCCTGCTTGGCTAAATTTGTTAGGTACTCTGCTTGGCTCTGGAACATCTTCTCACCATTTGTAAACGGCACAAGTTGTGTCACAAAATTATCCTAAAGGGACAGTCCATAAAGTGCGTCACGCTATTTTTGACCATTTTTACCCCCCCCCCGTTCCCTGTCACAAACTGTCACACATCTCGGACCCCCCCCCCGGCCCTAAAGTACGTCACACTTTCGAACAAAAATGTTGTTTTTTTATTAACAAAATAATCAAGATTTAATTTAAAAACATTGTGACGTCACACATGGCCGGGGACCCCTGTCACAAACTGTCACGCTTTCTTACACCCCCTTCCCTCTCTGGAGCGTGACGTACTTTATGGACGGCCCCAAAGTTCAACGGTGGCCAAACCGCGGCTCACAAGCCGCATGCAGCGCCTCTGTATTCACATTGTGTCTCGCGTTCAATTTATGAAAGAAATGTTATAAGGATTGCTGTAAAATTTCCAAGCCATAAGCCAGGTTTAAAATTTAAAGACCCATAGTGCTTTAATGGGCACTTAAATTAAAAAAAATAATAATTTAAAATTGCTCTCAGTTACTACAGGTCTAGCCACCCCTGCTGGCCACTCCTGCCTGCTGGCCACCCCTGCCTGCTGGCCACCCCTGCCTGCTGGCCACCCCTGCCTGCTGGCCACCCCTGCTATAGCGAATCAAATATAAACCATTTTCCATCCACCCACCCATCCCTCTGTGGCGCTACAGCCCATCTAGGGCTTGAGCTTGCCACACCACCGCTTTCCACCCAGTCCTAACCAACGCCTTTCTTCTCCAACATCGGATGCCCAGTTTTTGTAGATCTTTCTCTACGTCATCCATTCACCCAAGCCTAGGTCTTCCCTTGAGCCGTTTTTCTGTGGGGTTTTGGTGGTGCGCACTCTTTGCTTCCCCGTCTTTTGTCATTCATTCTAAGTTTCGTGTGCAGTCTGGCCTATTTATTTCTGCAACTATCGTGGGATCCTGATATAGACTGTACTGTTCATGGTTGGTTCGTATTCTCAAACCGTATTCATCCGTTGTTGGTCCATATATTTTCGCTAGTACTTTCCTCTCCCAGTATTTAACACAGGTTTTTTGCAGTTTGTTAGGGTCCAAGTTTCACTTGCATATGTTACAGACAGAAGCATACATGGGTTTTCCGCGCCCTTGGCTAATTCATTTTTGGCGCCCTCGAGAAAAAAGGGAAAATACTAAAATACATTGATTATTTAAGGATTAGCCCCCGGCGCCCTTGGCAACTGCCCCGATCCCAGTCGTTGTTACGCCTCCGGTTACCGCTCGTCTTATGACAGTTTTATAAAGAGTCTTCTTAGTTTCTCTTGTTACGTTTTTTGCTTTTGTCTATTTTCTGGCTACTTAAATATGCCCTTACACCGGCTGATATCCTTTCTTTAATTTCTGTTATTTATATACTCATTCCTTTCATTTAGTAGCCATTACTAAATAAACCATTTTCGACTTGCTTTATTTCAGGAAATGGATTCAAGCAACTCAACCACTTGTAAGATCGGCTGTTGAGGGTTAAAGAAAATGATAAGAATGGCTGTTGCGCCGTTTCAAAGGGAAAGAATCCGGCAGTCATTTCTCATCCGGAAGTGGAAAAAGTTGGTTACCTTCGTTGTGTGCGTGACGTTGCTATTTATTATAATACCAAAGAACAACTTTTTGAACATTACCTTACATCTACGACACATCAGCGCGTTCAAAATGACGTCAGATCCTTCAGAGGAAGAATCGAGGCTGGAGAAGGTGAAGGTCACGATGTACCGACCAATGAGCGCGGAGTATAACCTTGCCAACGCAGGTCATGACGACTTCTCCAGGGGACAGTCGAGGCTTGTGGACAAACTCCTCGGAGGAATGGCAAGTTTTCAATTTAAACATATTTTTAATTAAAACATTTGCTGCAAATAGTTTCCACGCATCATTGTCGCTTTGGTGTGGAGAAAAAATAAAATAAAATAGCTGCACATTTTCTAATAAAATAAAAATGAGTCGTATCGAAAGTGTTGCCGGAATCATCGCCAATAACGGAATCATCGCCAATAACGGAATCATCGCCAATAACGGAATCATCGCCAATAACGGATGCTGGCAATTAGATATTACCATGATTCCTTACAATCAATCACATGACATTTAAGAATATGTATCTTCTTTAGGGACCCATATAATAAAGAAAACGTAGATATTCTAGAAATTATTTAAAAAAAATTTAAAGCAAGATTAAGTGATGGAGAATATTCAAAATGGACATGAATAACTGAGTAACCGAGTAACTGAGTAACGAGTAACCGAGTAACTGAGGAACCGAGTAACTGAGGAACCGAGTAACTGAGGAACCGAATAACTGAGGAACCGAGTAACCGAGTAACCGAGTAACTGAGTAACACCATTTGTTGAATCACAAAACTAAAGAAACACTAGAGGATAGAAGAACAAAGGATAAAGTATTAATAATACATAAGGAACTACATTCTAACCAGTGGCGTCACTAGGGGGGTGCGGTGGGGGCGGGCCGCCCCGGGTGACACCATCAGGAGGGTGACACCAAATGTAAAATTCTGTATTTTCCCGTTATTTGCCACTGGAAAACTTGGAGGAATTCTATGGGTTAAGTCGTGAGGGGGTGACACCATGAGCTACCGCCCCGGGTGACACCAACCCTAGTGACGCCTCTGATTCTAACTATGAGAAACTACACAATAACCATCTTATACAACACTCAGATAGACAGACACTAGAGATAGAAAGACTTTTCTTACTCCATTCAAATCCTCCTTCTCTCCATCTGGCTTTCAATAACAATAACAAAAAAAACAACAACACACGATCGACATTCAAAACTGTAAAAAAAATGTAACCCTATAAATAAACCATGGACTAACGTAGGCAGTGGCGTCCCTAGGGGGGTGCGGACCGCAACACAAGGGGGGGGGGTGACACCAGTCTGTGTGTTCCCGTTATTTGGCACCGGCAGACTCAAGGAGGAGGTCTATGGGGTAAGTCGCGAGGGGCGACACCATGAGCTACGGCACTGGGGTGACACCAACCCTATCGACGCCCCTGAACGTAGGACACAGTCATTAATCTTCTGTACATATTATAATCGCGTCTGTAATGTACGCCAGTGCTTCTCAAAGTGGTGGTCCGCGGACCGGTGCCGGACCTTGATCCATCCGATGCCGGTCCGCGGAAGTTACCAAGAAAGGACATTTCGCTACCTCGTCAGAACAGGGAAAATAATTCACCGGTCCGTGGGGCAATGGAAAAAATCCTGCCGGTCCGGCACACCAAAAAGTTTGAGAAGCACTGATGTATACGATAAGAAAAAAAGATATCCCGCAAACTTTAGACTTTAGATTATTTAACAATTTTAGTTCTTTAAGACTGGTGAACATCTGGCTTCAATAGATGATTTTTAAAAGTTTGTTTAGCTCCACTTTCCACCAGCCCCCCCCCCTCAAAAATATATATACTGATTTCACATAGGCGTGTATGAAATTGGGGGAGGGGTTGTTACAGAGTGAGCACATGTTTAAGATAATCATGATAATTTTTATTCGCAATTTTAATTTTGAACATGTGGTGTAGAAAAAGTGTTTGAAAATAGCGTTGTTTAAATTAATTATTCTGAAGGGAGTTGTGGAGTTTGAGCAGCATGTTCTTTGAAATAATAAAAGGGATGAGTCACAGGCAAAAGGTTTAGAACCATGGACAGACATTTCATTTTTTTTTATTGCCATTAAATAATCGTCTTGGTGTCAGAGGCGCCATTGTCTTAATGTGAGCAGATGTTAGGGTAAGCTGTTATTCCCCTTTGTATGTTAAGGGAAAGACAATAGAAACTGGCGAAATATATATATATATATATATTTGCTCCTTGTTTCTCTGTGTGTACATTTGTTTAATTTTACCCTTCTTTCTCTGTGTGTGAATTTGGTTACATTTGCCCCTTTGTTTCTCTGTGTGTACATTTGGTTAATTTTACCCTTGTCTCTATGTGTGTACATTTGGTTAATTTTAACCCTGTTTCTCTGAATGTACATTCGGTTACATTTGCCCTTTGTTTCTCTGTGTGTACAGGAAAACGGGTTTTTCCTGGACCTCGGTGCCGGAGACGGTGAGACGAACTCTGTGAGTTTGTTCTTCGAGAGGGAGCGTCACTGGGATGGGGTGCTGGTGGAGGCAGACGAGGAGCAGTACCGGCAGCTGGTCAAGAAGAACAGGCGCGCCATCTTGTGGAATGTAAGGCTTCGGATTGGTGGAGACGTGAGAAAGGTCAAGGCCGTTTGATGTCTTATTTCTGTTGCTTTCGTGCGTGTACACAGGGTCAGATGTGCAACTAATAAGGGCCGTCCATAAATGACGTCACGCATCTAAGGAAAAAAAAGGGGGAGGGGGGTATTTCAGAACTGTGACGTCACTTTAAAACGCGCGCCACTTTAAATAAAATTTCCACTTAAATATTCGATTGCTTTGAATTTATTTAATGGCTTCCCCTGTGTTATGTGTTACGATATTAGAGTGCAGCCATAGCCCATATACATACTTAAATGACAAAAAAGTGATTTGAAACATGCTCAGTTTCGATCGAAAATACGGGGACTAACAGAAATTAGTGACGTCATATTTAAGGAGGAGGGGTTAACTTTTGTTATTGACGATGTGTGACGAAAGGAGGGGGGAATCGGCCAAAATCGCGTGAGGTCACTTATGGATGGCCCCTAATCTGAACATGTCATTTATGGATGGCCCCAAATCTGAACATGTCATTTATGGATGGCCCCAAATATGAACATGTCATTTATGGATGGCCCCAAATCTGAACATCTCATTTATGGATGGCCCCTAATCTGAACATGTAATGTATCAGCTTTTATCGTTAATATAGATACGCTTATAAACATCATCTATCCGCTGATAGAGTTCGTAAGCCTTTTCTTTTCTTTTCTTTTTTTCTCTTTTTTCTCCCCTATTTGAGGCTCATGAACCAGTAATAGAGTACTCTATGAAATGGTATAATTAAATAAAATAGTTACTAAAATTAAATGACCTAATTCAATGTTTTTAATTTGATAGCCACTGATGACGTGTCTCTCAAAAATTTTCATATTCACTTAAAAAAAATAGTGAATATTTAATCAAAAATATTTTTACAGATTACTGTATAAGTTGGCAACCCTCGATAGGCTGGGAACCCGTGTTTTAGAGGGAATTAACGCAGATTAAATATGATTAAATACTTGACAGAGTTACCTTTGCTTGCAAACACTGAACAATTTATACATCATTATGTGCCTGCTTGATGTAGCGTAACTAGGATTATTGACCCACGGTGCTTACCGTCCCACGGCCACTGTCGTCTTATAATGTACCGTACTTTAGAAATTGAAACATGATACGTGCAGTCTCATTCTGTGTGTGCTCTTCTTGGTTTATGTTTGGTGCTAGGTGGGCTATTGTGGGTGCTTCTGTGCACTATGTGGATCGTAGGTTTTTTTGTTCACGTTTTTGGGTGATTGGGTGGGATCGATTTTCTTTTTCGGGTGATTGGTGGATAAACTTGAACGAGTATGGCTCGATTGTTTGATTTCTTAGGGGGGTACAATACTCATAATGGTGTTCCGCAATAAGTGAGTTGTCTGATGAGGTTTGCCTCATTCTGAACATTGGATGCAAGGGTGGGGTTTTACTTTATTACATAGCCGGGATTTGTGCTCTTGTGGGCCCGTTGTTCTGGGGTGGCTGTGTAGCGGTGTTGCTTGGTTGTGGCTCGGATGTTTCTAGGGGGGGGTGTGACTCATGGTTGGAGGCTCTGATGTTCTTCTACTTGGGGTTGCCATAGGTGATCACTTTGGATTCTTTGGTTCATTTGTTGGTGGCTAGTTTGTTATTGGGGGGTGCAGATGGGTTGGATTGGGGCTAGTTTTGTTAATAGGGGTTGCTTGGTGGACACTCGTTTGTTTTAAAGGTTGTGATTGGGTTGGATAGTGATGTTATTTGGGGATTGATTGGGGTGGGAGGACTAGTTGTTATTATAGTTATTGGGTTGTGGCTAGCAGTTGGTTCTTCGGTGTGATTGGTGGATGCGTTGTTTTGGGTGTGTGCACTTATATTGCATGTGGTGGGAACTTAGTTGTTCTTTGGGAGTGGGGAGGCTGTTGTTGATTTGGTGGATGGGGGTTTTGTTCTTGAGAGGGGATAGGTGGATTGGGGGTGGGACTAGGGTTTTGTAATTAGGGGTTGGTTGGGGGTGCTTGGTAAGGATAGTTGTTTCTTAGGTGATTGGTGGGATCGTTGTTATTTGCTTGTGTCTTGGAGGATTGTGCTTGGGTTCTTATTCTGGATTGGTTGTGGGGGGATTGGGTTTGATTATTAGTTATTTATGTTAGATTTGGGTTGTGGGATAGTTTTGTTTTTATTTGGGTTATTTTGTGGGGGGATTGGAATGGGGATAAAGTCAGAGTAGGTTGTTTTTATGGGGGTTTGATGAATTGGGATGGTAGGGATAGTAGTGTTCGTTTTTTTTTTTGTTTATTTATTTGGTGGGGAGTGTGTATGATTGGTGGGTGGAAGTAGGAGTTTAGGGTGGTTTTTACTGTTAATCGGGTGTTAATGGGGTGGGGTGGAATTGTGGTGGATAATATTGTACGTGTTATTGGGTTGGTGTGATTGATGGGATACGTTTAGTTATAATGTTGTTGTGTTGCATGTGGGGGGGGGTGGGGGGTGCCATGGCCGGGTGGATTGATTATTGGGGCGGGGGTGGGGGGGGGGGTGGGGGGGTGTGCGGCAGTGGGGGATTGTGGACATGGATCGGTAGGTTTAATCAAGGGGTTGGTTTTGCATTGGGGGGGGGGGTGGGGGTTGGTGATCCAGTTTCATTTGATCTTTTTGGGTTATAGGGGTGCCATTGGGGAGTGGGATCGGTGATTGTTGGTTTTCTATTAGGGGTGGATTAGGTTGGGGGGATCCCAGGTTATTAGGTTATAGTTTATGTTTGTGATTTGATTTTTTTTTCTTTGGGGTCTTATCACCCGTTAATCCAAGGATTGGGGGTGGGCACATGGGGGGTGTTCTTGGGCCTTTTTGGAGGTGGGGATGTTCATAGTTGGTTATTGGGTTGGGGGAATAGGTGAGATTACCTTCCCATTACCAGGGAAGACATAATTATTGGCGGATCGGTGGGTGTCGCTGTTTGGTTGGAGATTCTCCTTCTGGGGCTTGGAGATGTGGGTGGCTATCGTTGTGTTAATTATCTCTGTCCCCAAACTTATCCCCGGGGTGAGGGGCGTTGGGTGGACCCCACCTTAGCTGGGGGGATTAGATAAATCCTTGGTACTTTTGTAAGGGGTCTCCACCGTTGTAAAGAACGTACACCTTCGCCGGGGGGTATTTGTGGTGTGGTGATGCTTCGGACGTATAGTATCGGTTTGTTTTACTTACTTTCTATTTATGTTTGATAGCCATAATTGGTTCATCTGCTTGCTAATTCTCGGGCGTCACGTTTGCGTAATAACTTTGTCGTTGGGTACTTGATCTTATCAAAAGTTCTGTGGTTAGGTGCGTTTATTTTTATTGTCCTGTTTTGATTTTGTACCCGATATGGTGAGGATTAGTTTGTCCGGATGCCTAGGGGTTTAATTTTCTTCCAGATGAAACGAAAATCTCACGGTTCAAAAGGGGGTTGCTTTGGGGGGTTTGGGGGGCTACGTCGCCATTCGTTGACAGGTTTTTGGGTTTGTGTGTTTGTTACTTTAACAAAAGTTAAATATCATATGGGGGGGGGGGGGGACGTTGCTGTGGGGGTGGGGAGGGGGGCTAGTTGTTGATTGTTTTCTTAAGCCTAGTGGAAGCGGTGCGTTTATGCTTTGGGTGGCTAGTTGTTGTTTGAATTAATTGTTCACAATTGTGGGGGGGTTGAATCTGAACTTGTAGGTGAGGCGACATCGATGTTTTAGCGGAGCATTTGGGGGGTTTTGTTATGGTTAGGCTTAGTATGTTTAGTTTTTGTTTTGTATTTTAATCATGGTGGGGTGTGGGGAGTGGTTTGGACAATGTGGGGGTTTGACTTTTAACCTCTAGTTATATGTTTTGGAGATTTGGCGTATCGGGTGTAAGAATTATTGTAATTTATGGCCGGAACGTTGTCAACCTCTGGTTTTAGTTTTTTTATGCGGGTAGTATTGTTTATACTTGGTGGATTAGGTAGTAATTTTTTCTTTGGTTTGTGGGTGGGGTGACTGCTGGTCGGGTTTTAGGCTGGGAGGGGGTGGTGGGTGGGGATGTGGGGCACTCGGGTTTGGGGTTGTGTATTAACTTTAGCCGGGTGACGTGTGATTGTGTCACCAAATATAGTTGTGGGTGTCTGTTGGTATGAAGGTATGCTGTTGAGGAGGGTTGTTTGCGTCCCATTCGGTTCACCAAGGTTGCTGGCTCAGTTTTGGAGCTTGTATTTTGTTAATTTTTATGTTCGATTTCATAATGTTGACTGTATGATGTAAACGATGTTTTTATGATTAGTTAAAATCGTTTGGGTGGACTTCGTTATATTGTATCACATTTGGTTGGAATGACTGGCATCGTAGGGTTTAATTCCGCGGGTGCTTGATGCTCGATGTGAAAGTTATTCTTCGTTTTTGGAGTGGACTTGGTGGTTGGTGGTTGGGGATCGTTTTAGTTGGGGGGGTGCTCGGTTGGGTTGTGTTATGTGTGGGGGGCTTGCACTGTCAAAGATTTGTGTAGCTCTCGTTTGGTTATATTACGGGGATGTGCTTTGTCTGTCTCGTTATGATTGATAACTATCCCGTTAATGGAGCCACCTAAGGTTTTTATCTCTTTTTATTAGAATTAATAATCTGGATTATCTAGGTGTGGGTGGGGTCTTGCTGTGGGCGGCATTGTCATGCACTCAATTATGAATTAATAACAACGTAATTCAATCATTCACTATCAAATCTAATTATTTAATTAACATCACCCATCCGTTTATGTTGTCTTTGTGGGTTAATGATTTTGATTTCACTAATTAATCAATTAATATTAAACAATCTGATTTTTCAATCATTCACTTAAAAACCAACTCGTTAAAGAACTACGTGATAGAATTTATCATTAAATCAATCCATTCGACTGTAAATGTAAAAAACAATTTATAATCAACTTGATTTCTTTTCACTACAAATAATTAACAAATGTTTATAGGTATCAATCGAGTTTCACTAAAAAACAATTTGTACACAAAAAATAAAGAAAGAAAAAATAAATAAAAAAAAAAATAAAAAATAAAAAAAAAAATAATAAATAAAAATAAAAATAAAAAAAAAAAAAAAAAAAAATAAAATAAATAAAAATAAATATAAAATAATATAAAAATAATAATAAAATA